>JALMGF010000033.1:10585000-10907500 GCA_023333645.1 Sceloporus occidentalis | reverse complement strand
GTGCTATTGGGGAAAGATGCAGAAGTAAAACTTAGTGCAGGCAGCATAGCTGGTGGCCGTGGAAAAACCCCAACAGCTTCTTCTTCTGAGCCAATAGCAGCAGCAGCAGCAGCAGCAGCTAGTGCTGGCAGCCAGAGACCAAGGCAGGTTGGAGCACTGCATGTCCAGCCCACCCTGGAACAATTTGTGGCATTCCAATCCAAAAGGTCAATGCCCAAACAGCAGGCCAATAAAGTAACGCGACTGATTGGTCAGTTCATTGCTGTTGGAGGGGCATCCTTCTCTATGATCGAAGGGGAGCCTTTCAAACAATTGATGGCGGCTGTGGCTCCACAATATACAGTTCCGTCACGTTCCACTTTCAGCAGGAACATTGTCCCCTCATTGTATCGGTCCTGTGTTGCAGCAGTGAAAGAGGAGCTTTCCAAGGCTGCTGGTCAGTGTGTTCATTTCACTACAGATTTGTGGAGTGCACCTAGCGGCCAGCATGCCTTTCTTTCTTTGACAGCACACTGGTGGCAGCCCGGTGTGTCTAAGGAAGCTGCTGCAGCAGGCTACCGATCTTTCCTTCTCCATGCAGAAGTGATGGATGAAAAGCACACTTCCCAAAATATTCTGCATGCAATGAGGAAAATGTTTAGCCTTTGGGTGGGAGCATAGGCGGGCACCAATGTTGAAGTTGGTTTTTGTGGTAACTGACGGAGGTGCCAATATGGTGAAAGCGCTGCGAGATGGTCATATTGTTGGTGTGCGCTGTGCAGCCCACATCATCCATCTTGTAGTGAAGGCAGCAATGCCAGAAGGAACTAATGTGGCAGCAGTAGTTCTGTCCAGCTGCAGAAAGATCGCTGGGCACTTTCACCATAGTGTTAAGGCTAGCCAACTTTTGAGGGAAGAGCAAGAGAGGTCAGGTCTTCCCGTACACTGCCTACGCCAGGATGTCAGTACACGGTGGAACTCCACGTTAGACATGCTGGAGAGGATTTTGGAGCAGCAGAGGGCAATCCATAATCTTGCCTCAGAGCACAATATTGGGATTACCTCTCCATTGAATAGGGAGGATTGGACAGTGATCGCCCAGCTAGTGGCAGTCCCTAAACCATTCAGGGATGCCACAGAAAATTTAAGCTCAAACACTGCCAGTCTGGCCCAGGTAATCCCAGTGTTCTCCCATCTAGGCAGCAAGATGGATGTGTTCCTTGGAAACCGTGAGGCTGTTCAAGGTGGCACTCTACATCCTGGCGTAGCAGCCATAGCCAGGAAGCTGAAGGATCTGCTAAAAGTACACCTTCGCAAACGAATGGAAGAGAGTAACGAAATGATGCTAGCGTGCCTTTGCGATCCAAGAATTAAGGGAAAGCTAGCTTTGAAATTTAATGTTCTCAGTAGCTACCGGGAGCAATTGGTCAACAAGGTGCGTGACTGGCAGCGTAAAATGGGAATGCTGTCCGAGGAGGGAGAGGTGCAGGAGGAGGAAGAGATGATGTGGTCTGCTACTCCTAGCAGCAGCATCAGCAGCAGTGCCACAAGCAGCACAACACAGCTGAGTGGAGCAGCTGCGTTTTGGGAAGAGGCACTTGGGAGTATAGTTGGACCATCTGACAGAGCTAGCAGCAGAAAGGAGAGTAGTGCTGCTGAAATGGTCAAACTTTACCTCTGTGAAGTTCCTTCTGCGCCTAATGTTGATCCTCTTAGCTACTGGGATGAAAAGAAGAGTGTGTGGCCTGCACTCTCATGGGTTGCGCAGCAGCTACTATCATGTCCGCCAACCACTGTTCAAAGTGAGCGCGTGTTTTCTATGACTGGAAACATACTGAGTCCACAGCGCTCACGCATGGCACCTCATCTGATGGAGCAGATTGCCTTTCTTAAATTCAATCTGCCCAAGTTGGGTTACCCAGCTCCTAGCTTGGAAAGTTAATTTTTTTTCTCTGTAATGTTTAAGGTAGTTTCTCCCCCTGGTTGCACGTGTTTGTGGTGTGGCAACGTCTGCTACCTCCGCCGGTGTAGCCAATTTACGCTAGGGCCTAGTGTCTGAGTTCTGGAAGTCCGCTCCCAAACGCCATGGACTGACAGACTTTCATGCTTTGCCCTGGGGTGAAACAGGTGAGCGGGTCGTCAATTGCCCACTCATTCACCTTTTTCCGTTTCCAACGCTGCTGCTGGTGGTGGTGCCAGTATCTTTTGCCAGTTCGCTTCCTGGCTGAAATCATGCCTCAAATGTCCCTAATGGAGAGGGTAGTTTCTCCCCCTGGTTGCACTTGCTGCGGTGTGGCAATGCCTGCTACCTCCGCCGGTATAGCCAATTTACGCTAGGGCCAAGTGTCTGAGTTCTGGAAGTCCACTCCCAAACGCCAAGGACTGACAGTCTTTGGATGCTTTGCCCTGGGGTGAAACAGGTGAGCGGGTCGCCAATTGCCCACTCATTCGCCTTTCCCAATGCTGCTACTGCTGCTGGTGCTTGTGGTGCCAGCGTCTCTTCTCTGCCAGTTCGCTTCCTGGCTAGTGTCATGCCTCAAATGTCCCTAATGGTAAGGGCAGTTTCTCCCCCCTGGTTGCACTTGCTGCGGTGTGGCAACGCCTGCTACCTCCGCCGGTGTAGCCAGCTTACGCTAGGGCCTTGTGTCTGAGTTCTGGAAGTCCGCTCCCAAACGCCAAGGACTGACAGTCTTTGGATGCTTTGCCCTGGGGTGAAACAGGTGAGCGGGTCGCCAATTGCCCACTCATTCGCCTTTTCCAATGCTGCTGATGCTGCTGGTGGTGGTGGTGCCAGCGTCTCTTCTCTGCCAGTTCGCTTCCTGGCTAGTGTCATGCCTTAAATGTCCCTAATGGAGAGAGTAGTTTCTCCCCCCTGGCTGCGTCTGTTTGCGGTGTGGCAACGCCTGCTACCTCCGCCGGTGTAGCCAGCTTACGCTAGGGCCTTGTGTCTGAGTTCTGGAAGTCCGCTCCCAAACGCCAAGGACTGACAGTCTTTGGATGCTTTGCCCTGGGGTGAAACAGGTGAGCGGGTCGCCAATTGCCCACTCATTCGCCTTTCCCAATGCTGCTGCTGCTGGTGGTGGTGGTGCCAGCGTCTCTTCTCTGCCAGTTCGCTTCCTGGCTAGTGTCATGCCTTAAATGTCCCTAATGGAGAGGGTAGTTTCTCCCCCCTGGCTGCGTCTGTTTGCGGTGTAGCAACGCCTGCTACCTCCGCCGGTGTAGCCAGCTTACGCTAGGGCCTTGTGTCTGAGTTCTGGAAGTCCGCTCCCAAACGCCAAGGACTGACAGTGTTTGGATGCTTTGCCCTGGGGTGAAACAGGTGAGTGGGTCGCCAATTGCCCACTCATTCGCCTTTCCCAATTCTGCTGCTGCTGCTGGTGGTGCCAGCGTCTCTTCAATGCCAGTTCGCTTCCTGGCTGGTGTCATGCCTCAAATGTCCCTAATGGTAAGGGCAGTTTCTGCCCCCTGGTTGCACTTGCTGCGGTGTGGCAACGCCTGCTACCTCCGCCAGTGTAGCCAGCTTACGCTAGGGCCTAGTGTCTGAGCTCTGGAAGTCTGCTGCCAAACATCTAAGACTGACAGTGTTTGGGTGCTTTGCCCTGGGGTGAAACAGGTGAGTGGGTCGCCAATTGCCCACTCATTCGCCTTTCCCATTTTTCAATGCTGCTGCTGGTGGTGGTGGTGGTGGTTGTGGTGGTACCAGCATCTCTTCTGTGCCAGTTCGCTTCCTGGCTAGAGTCATGCCCAAAATGTCCCTAATGGTAAGGGCAGTTTCTCCCCCCTGGCTGCGTCTGTTTGCGGTGTGGCAACGCCTGCTACCTCCGCCGGAGTGGCCAGCTTATGCTAGGGCCTTGTGTCTGAGCTCTGGAAGTCCGCTGCCAAACGTCTAGGACTGACAGTGTTTGGATGCTTTGCTCTGGGGTGAAACAGGTGAGTGGGTCGCCAATTGCCCACTCATTCGCCTTTTCCATTTCCTTTTCCATTTCCATTTCATTATTTTCCTTCTGATACACAACCAACCAACCAAACATAACACACACAATAACACAAATAACACAGTGACATAATACATAACACATATAACACACAGTGACAACACACATAACACACATAACACATACACGTACAATGCACAAATCACAAGGACTTTTCCTCTTGTTATTTGTCCTGGCCTTCACTTCTACACTCACTAGAATTAACGCTATAACTCACACTTCATACTATAACATTTTTCCATCCACATACCTGCCAACAGACCCAACTTTTTCAGGGACAGTCCTGCTTTTTTCCAGTCCTGTCCCATCTAATTTAGCTATCTAGGTATGCAAATACACGTTGGTAGTTATAGCTCGGTAGGTAGCACTAGTATAAACATTAAATAAATATAATAAAGTACTAAATAATAAATCTAACTTTAAAATACATTTAAATAAACCCCTTAATTTTTTAAAACCCATTAAAATTAAAATTAAATTATTATTTAGACATAATACATCTTTAACCAAACCAGTGCACTGCTACTAATCTTAAACATAACCGTACATTAACCCTAAGCTATTTTTTAGTTCTTGTCCAACATTTTTCCATCCGCATACCTGCCAACACACCTAAGATTTTGGTGGACAGTCCTGCTTTTTTCCAGTCCTGTCCAGTAAAAGTTGGGTTGTTGCAAAGTATGCCATTGTGAATAGGTAGCAAATGTTAGGCATGTATTACAAGTGGTCCAAAATCAATTTAAAAATGTAAAATAATCCCTATTCTTTTATTAAACATCTATGGATGTGTGACTGTGTATGATAAACGGAGGCCAAGTTCCTTGGAGCATTTGTCTCTAGGTCATTTTGTGTACAGTACACCTCAGTACGTGTGTGCAACTCTATTGGTCGTTTCGGCAGGGGGCTGGCCTGCCATCAACGAATGAAGTGCGTTCTGCAATTCACTTGTTGATGCCGGACCAGCCCCCTGCCGAAACGACCAATAGAGTTGCACACACGTTCCTTCACGGCAGCTGCTGCTGCTCCGATGTGTTGTTAACCCCGTATTAACCCCTGCTAGGCAACCGGGAAGGAAACGAAGATTAAACGAGCACGAAGAATGTCCGCGAATATTCGCCCGAAGAGAAGACAGGAATGGGCGAATATTCGCGGAATACGAAGGTTTTTTTCCCCCCGAAGACGAACACGAAGAGCCCCCTGGTGCCCAAGTCTAGAAGCTACCATCTGTGGGATTATGACTGAACGCCTCTAAGTCAGAATCCCCCCTAAACGTGACGATACCGCAGCGCCGCGGAGCCTCGGTTGGCCCCGGATAGCTGGCCGCAAGGCCGGTGGGCAGAGCCGCTCGCCTCGGGACCGGAGCGCGGACAGAAGGGGGCCGCCTCTCTCCCATAGCGCACCGCACGTTCGTGGGGAACCCGGTGCTAAATCATTCGTAGACGACCTGATTCTGGGTCAGGGTTTCGTGCGTAGCAGAGCAGCTACCTCGCTGCGATCTATTGAAAGTCATCCTTTGAGCCAAGCTTTTGGCCGGGCAACGGCCAGCGATGCTGCTGCCACCGCGCGGTGGTAGCGGTGGTAGCGGGGGGGCCTTGCTGGCTCGCCGGTGCACCAGCAACTTGGCCAGCCGCTTAGAAACGTGTCCGGCGGCTCAAGCAACTTGGCCTGCCGCGGCCGCGGCTCAAGCAACTTGGCCTGCCGCGGCCGCGGCTCAAGCAACTTGGCCTGCCGCGGCCGCGGCTCAAGCAACTTGGCCTGCCGCGGCCGCGGCTCAAGCAACTTGGCCTGCCGCGGCTGCGGCTCAAGCAACTTGGCCTGCCGCGGCTGCGGCTCAAGCAACTTGGCCTGCCGCGGCTCAAGCAACTTGGCCTGCCGCGGCTCAAGCAACTTGGCCTGCCGCGGCTCAAGCAACTTGGCCTGCCGCGGGCTTGTGGCTGGCCTGTGGCCGGCCGGAGGCAGAAAACACAAGTCAGGTGGCGGTCAGTCGAGGGGGCTTAAGGCTGGTCGGGGGGGCTTAAGGCTGGTCGGGGGGGGCTTAAGGCTGGTCGGGGGGGGCTTAAGGCTTGTCGGGGGGGCTTAAGGCTGGTCGGGGGGGCTTAAGGCTGGTCGGGTGCGGCTTAAGGCCGGTGGAGGGCTTAAGGCTGGCAGGCTGGCAGGCAGGCAGGCGGCTTAAGGCTGGCCGGCGTCAGGGTGCTTAAGTCCGACGGCAGTCAGGGTGCTTATGTCCAGCGGCAGTCAATGGAAATTTAATAATCTACCTTGGTGTGGTAGATCATGAAGCACTCATCGATGCAGAGTCCTGGCAAAGAGGGACAGGAAGGGCAGTGGTACCTGGAGTCCTTCCTAAAACCCTTTTTGTAACAGACTCTGCATCTTTTCTGAGACTTCTGTTTGGCACCAGTGGTAGGGATTGCAGAAGGAAAATGCCTGCCGGTAAGACGCAGGACATTCTCATCCTGCACATGAGGGATTGGCTGCTCAAAGAGGATATCCCTCAGGATTTTGAGCTCGAACTCTAGGAAGGTTTAGATCTTCTCAGTGGCACATTTCTTGTACAACACATATGTGTTGTACATGGCAACCTGGGTGAGGTAAATGGCCACCTTTTTGTACCAGGTCTTGGTCTTACGCAGCACCAGGTACGGCTGCAGACACTGGTCAGAAAGATCTACACCCCCCATGTTCTTGTTGTAATCGGTGATGCACTGAGGCTTGAGCCTCTGAGCATCACCTTCCCCACGTACACTGACAGGCACCACCTTCTCGTTGTGTATAGTGGAGAGGATATACACATCCTTCCTGTAAGTGTACCTGAGGGCCAACAGCTCCTGACTGCGCAGAGCACTGGTAGTGCCGCGCCTCTGCCTTGGGTAGGTGAGTTTTTTAGGATAACCTTTGCGGGTTGGCCTAACAGTGCCACATGCCGGGGTCTGCTGTAAAAATAAAAAATGAAACAAGTCTGGGCTGGTGTAAAAGTTATCCACCCAGAGGTGGTAGCCCTTATTCAAATAGGGGGACAGCAGGTCCCACACTATCTTCCCACTAGTACCCACAGATTGTGGGCAGCCAGGGGGATCAAGGTGACTGTCCTTCCATTCGTAGATTCTGAAGGAAACAGTATATCCCGTCCCACTCTCGCAAAGTTTATATAACTTTACACCGTACCTCGCTCGCTTGGACGGGATATACTGTTTGAAGTTCAGTCTACCCTTGAATAGGACCAGGGACTCGTCTACAGCCACATTTTTATCGGGGGTATAAATTTCAGGGAATTTACGTGAAAAATAATTAATAATGGGCCTCAATTTATATAAACGGTCGAATTGGGGGTGCTCTCTAGGGGGGCATTGGGAATTGTCAGTAAAATGTAAAAATCTTAGGAGCCCAAAGTACCTGTTCCGGGGCATTATTTGGGAAAAAGCAGGGGTGGATATTATGGGATCTGTGCTCCAATAGGAGCGTATCGTGGGCTTTTTCACAATGCCCATCATAAGGGTCAGGGCCCAAAATCTTCTAATTTCATGGGAGTCAGTGGGGTACCAGGTCTGGCTTCTGTCTCCTTGGTCAGCTGCCTGACACTGGGCTGCATAGAGGTTTGTTTGAGCTGCTAGCAGCTCAAAAAACTCGGGGGCAAACATTAAATGGAAAAATTACTTTGGCTCGCTAGCATCAATGTCACATCTGATGCCAGGAGTCCCAGTAAAAGCAGGGATTACTGGGTTTATCATATTTGGGGGCACCCAATTATATTTAGAGTCAGGCTCTCCACGCCTGGCTTTAGCAGATGGACCCTGGCCATCATCGTCTTCCTCTGACTCGTCATTATCTGACGCACAGCAGGATTCCTCAGATATTGAATCAATATCTGATGCAGTCAGAGTGGCCTCGGCGTCTGACGCGGTCAGAGTGGCATCGTCATCAGACTGAGTGAGGCAGTCATGAGCCTCCTCAGCGCTGAAGACATGTTGCACCATTGTACCTACCTGGCCAATTTCTAAAACACTACACTATCCCCAATATATGATGTGGTTTTGCACTAAGCACTGCAGCTCTGCAAAACTCTCTCTCTCTCTCTCTCTCTCTCCCCCAGTGTCGCACATCCGGCAGTAATGTCACTGACCCGGATGTGGTTCAGTCCCCCAAGGCTAATGACACACCAAGTTGTTACAGGAGATCTGGCAGCAGAAAGCCAGCGGCGCTGGCTTCTGCTGCCAGGGGGGGGTCCGGGCTTTCAAACGACAGCCTGTTCTCCTGTGCAGCGGCAGGGATGTGTTCCTGAAGCTGCACGAAGGGCTAGACGTCCCGGTACGTCTATAGGGGATTGAAGGGGTTAAAGGAACCATGTTTGATGAGATTGCCCAACAATACAAGGTTTACATAAACAAGTATTTCAATTTATGAAAGATATGGCAAAAGTAGATCTACCTTTTAAGCCTAAAGTAGCTTTTTTTAAAAAAAAATTTCCTTTCAGAAGAAATATCCGACCCTGGAAAAAATTGATCATCTTTTGTACCACGACCACTAAACAGATAATTTCAAAGAACTGGAAAACACCTCAACAAATTTTCTTATAGGAAGCTCTGGAAGCATTGCATATAATGTATTGCCATGAAAAATGAATGCATCTGTACCAAAGAAGAACATCATCTTTTGCAAAGATTTGGAGCCTGTGGGAAAAGTGGGCAGCAGTGTACCTTTTGTCCCAGAACTTGGGAATGTTGGTTTGTGGGAAGTGTGTTTCCTGAAATAGAACAATGTCCGGCCCAATCTAAGGTAACATCTAATCGCCATTCTGCGTTTGTTAGGAGACCTTTCAAATTTTTTGAGATTACTCGCCAGGTGGATCGAGAGCATGAAGCATCAGGCGGATGATTGATCCATTATGCGGGATCGTAACCTGGAGGTAAGAGAAGAAAATAAAGTACAAAGAGGGGAGAGTAGATAGAGGAGAAGGAAAACTGCTAGTGGGATAGACCACCAGAGAAGCAAGACAATATTGTAATTTCAACAGACTAGCGTCTAACCAAAGTAGAAATCAAGAAAGTAACTGGCAGTAGTGTACAAAGTGCTGCAGATCGGCATCTATTAAACAAAATGAGGGGGTTGTCAAGATGCCCAATGCACCTCCTTTTTAACTGTGCAAGGGAGGAATAAACCAGCCAGACTGAAGAAGTAACTGGGAGATGAATTCCTGGGTCTTGTCATACCTTGTGTCTTGGTCGTTGTGGTAGCCCCCGAAAATCTGGTCGAGATACTGAGGTGACTGTAGACCTAAACACTTCACGAAAGAGTCTGCAGGTACTGCATTCAACCATGCAGCTCAATGGAACCCAGCTTTCTAATCACAATGTGATTGGTAATATAAATAAAACAGTACATGTTGGCATTCATGGTTCCTTCAATGAATTGTAGCTCCCCAGTGCCTGTAGCACTCATGCAGGCCCAGACCATGACACTCCCACCACCATGCTTGACTGTGGGCAAGACACACTTGTCTTTGTACTCCTCACCTGGTTGCTGCCACACACGCTTGACACCATCTCAACCAAATAAGTTTATCTTGGTCTCATTGGACCACAGGACATGGTTCCAGTAATCCATGTCCTTAGTCTGCTTGTCTTCAGCAAACTGTTTGTGGGCTTTCTTGTGCATCATCTTTAGAAGAGGATTCCTTCTGGGACAACAGCCATGCAGACCATTTGGATGCAGTGTGCGGCTTATGGTCTGAGCACTGATAGGCTTCAACCACTGGCAGCACTCATACATCTATTTCCCAAAGACAACCTCTGGATATGACGTTGAGCACGTGCACTCAACTTCTTTGGTCGACCATGGCGGGGCCTGTTCTGAGTGGAACTGTCCAGTGAAACCTCTGTATGGTCTTGCCCACTGTGCTGCAGCTCAGTTTCAGTTTCTTGGCCATCTTTATATTGAGCAACAATTCTTTTTTTCAGATCCTCAGAGAGTTCTTTGCCATGAGGTACCATGATGAACTTCCAGTGACCAGTATGAGAGAGTGTGAGAGCGATAACACCAAATTTAACACACCTGCTACCCATTCACACCTGAGACCTTGTAACACTAATGAGTCACATGACACCGGGGAGGGGAAATGGCTAATTGGGACCAATTTGGACGTTTCCACTTAGGGGTGTCCTCACTTTTGTTGCCAAGGTGTTAGACATTAATGGCTGTACACTCACTACTTTGTACTACATTGTACAGAGTGTCATTTCTGCAGTGTTGTCACATAAAAAGATATAATAAGGGGGGTGTGGTTAGCCTGGCAAGGAAGATGGCCACTTAGCTTGGGAGCTCCGCGCCAGCTGCTCCTGAAAATCGACAAATACACCTGCTAAACCCGATATGGGCAGGAACAAAAAAGTTGACCCCCCCCGGGGACCAGCAGCAAAACTCACATGGTATCACTGAGGGAATACTTCTACACCCTGGCCCTGCTACACTCACAACCGGAGAACCCCGACATGGCGCCGTCCCCCGCATCCTTCCAGGCTTCGGAAGAGACCTTGTCTCAACAGCACTGCCTACGAAGGATGACTTCAGTCTCCTCGTATCGGAGGTAAAACAAACGGTTCGTGCCGACCTTTCAATGATCCTGTTCCTCTCAACTTACTCACCTGTTTTACCACCTGAAAGATCTAGACAACTGAGGCTGAAGATCCAACATTAGAGTGAGGTGCATGCTGGAAGGTGAACGCCCTGAGGACCTCAAATGCCTCTTAGACAAACTATTGTCCATGATCCTGGACCAGCCCGAGGACTCTAACAGAAAACCCATCAAATTTGACCGGGCTCACAGAGCCCTGAGGTATGGAGGTGGCCCTGGTGACCCTCCACGTGATATCGTATGGTGCCTGCATAGCTTCACCCTAAAGGAAGAGATCATGCAGAAGGTCAGGGCCCAAAGATTCTGGACATTTGAGGTGCACAAGATCTCCCTCTTCCAGGATCTCTCCCGCTACGCACTTCAGGCCAGACGAGCGCTTTGCCGAGTGACGGCGATTCTACAGGAACATAAGATCGACTATAGATGGGGTCACCCCTTTGCTCTAACGGCATGCAAGGGCACCACTACATCTACAGTGCGAACACCTGCGGATGTGAGACCATTTCTGCTGGCACTGGAGCTACCAGCGGTGGAAACCGAGGATTGGCTCAACAGTGACCCGGGACCTGGACCGCAACGTTCTCACACCAGAACACATGGGGACCACCGTGAAAGATCCTACCAGCGAGTCGCGGTGGAGGATGTCCAAGACTCATATAATATGATGTCCGACGCAATTGTGCCTGCTACTTTATGCAGTGTAGTTCCTAAGCAAGTTTCTGCTACATGCCCGGAGTTACTTTATATGGAGTACCTCATACACTAGGTGATGGTTTTACTCCACGGTGGCTACGCCACCACACCACCTACCATTGCAGCTTAACCTATCTTGAAGTATTTTTTTTATATGTTCATGTTTCTACGATAATGGCCCGGGCAGCAGAGTCCGCATCACCAACTCACCTACACCTCTAGACACACGCACTTCCTCTTTTTTTCTGTTCTCTCTCCTTCTCTTCCTATACACGACTGGTGTTATATGCGCTAACACTGCCCCATGGATGTCCCCTTGCATGTCTCTCGAGGGTGGTTTCAGGGGTCCTTATTATGGCCTCCTTTTTGTGAGACCCAGCTTAAGCGTTTTTGGCATAGTAACCTCTCTATGTTCTAAGCCACTGTACTCTTCCGACAATGTCCGGAACATGCCCAAAAATCGTCCTTATACAACTATGGCCCGAGATGCATCGTTAGCTCACCTACACCTCTACACACACGTACTTTTTTTTCTCTTTCCTCTCATAGGGCTCTCTGTGTGGTATCCGATTGGTAGGATGCAGCGCCTTCTGCGGGGCTGGAGTCCTACTTGTTAGAATTGCTTTACTTGCCATGTTTGTTTACTGTTATTCTTTACTCCGACATTGAGTATAGTGCTCAGGGCGAGAGACGGCCTGTCTGGCCTACCTCTGGTTATTCTCGCTCAAATTATATTGCCCGATTACTCTACTACCTGTTCTTGGTGTTTTCTCTCTGATGTTTGCTTGGAGGGACGGGTGGTGGGACACTTCGATGTTGCTTTACTTTTGACACAGGCTGCTACTTGGTTGCCACTGCAGCATATTCTTCTTTGGCTGCTATACTCGCTACCCCACGGGGCTCAGGTGTCAATCCACTCTCTTACTGGAGATCCTGTCTCCCCCTTCCGGGGTGCAGGCTTTGATCCGGTAAATGACACGTTCACCACACGATTCCTTTACCCCCCCCCGTTCTTGACAGTACCTTTCCTTCCCCACTTTCTCTCTCTCTCATCTCTCTCCTTCTTCCTCCTGTCACGACCACTCCCACACTGGTACTCACCATGGAAGTTTTTCCACCCAAAGTACTACTACTGAAGGAGAAGCACCTGGCAGCAGCGCCCCAGGATTTAGATGATCCCAACAGCAAGGAGGCCAGGTAGAGGTAGATAATAAAGGAACGGAGTTGGATCAACAAGGTACAGGATGAGCGTAGAAGGATCCAGTAAAGGATCTCCACAAGGTATGGGTTAGATGCCATAAGAATAGTCAGGATATCCGGGTCGGTGCACAAAATCGTGTAGTCATACAAGCCGGGGTCCGGATTCAGAGACGTTAGTCAGACAAGCCAAATCGGTAGCAAAATCAGAATAGGCAGGCAAGAGAGACATCAGGCAAGCAAAGGGTCCAAATATCCAGTTAACTAAACAGTGCACTACATACAGCAAAGACCACAACAGGGTAACTGGAGTGAGCATTTCTGGATTTTTAAACCCGGCGCCCCTAGATCAACCTCACCGCTGCAGCTCCAGCCAGCCATCAAGACCGCGCCTCCAGCTACGCGGCAACGTCACGCCCTCAGACTGCTGCAGCGGGGTAGATCGACCCCCAGAGAAACCCGATTGCCGACATCGGAGGCGCGAGACCCAGACCCTGATGCTCGTCGAGCATGGGCATTAGCTTGCCTGTGCCTGCCAGGACCCGGGGTAGTAACACCAGCCCTTGATGTCCTCGTTGCATGTACACCTTCGCCAGCCTCTATCTGCCCAATGGAGGCCAACACGCTGCCCTGCGCTCTATTGTTGCTTCCCTCTCCGATTTTCGTGAGGGTCTACTGGTCTTGGGTGGAGATTTGAAAGCCCCACTATGCCCTAGTGCAGACACCTCATTCGGGTCCTGCTGTGTCCCGGAGAGTCAGCTCTATGTGCGGCTCCTTAACGGGACTACATTTGGTTGATTGCTGGCGCTCTCTACACCCCACAGGCCGTGACTTCAAGTTCTACTCCTCACCGCATAACTGCTACTCACGTCTTGACTACATATTTCTCTCCCAGCCCCATGTTGACCTCTACAGACTTGCACGATTCTCCCGATGACTTGGTCGGATCACTTCCCAAATACCACATGAGGTATAACTTGCAGAAAAAACATAAAAACATTGGGTATTTCTAAACTCATGACAAAAAGTAGAATCTCTTTAGCAGGTTTTTTCATTAGTTTTGGCAGATGAGTAAAAGATTTTCCAAATAAAAGTGAGAAAAAAAATTAGATGATATGATAAAAATTATGGTATCTCAAGAAAGCCGTGCTTGTCCTGAAGAACAACAATATATAATGTGTAATGAGTAAAGTTTTCCTATGAACAAGTCTTCCTCCACAGGTGCTCAGCTGTACCTGAACGCTTTTGGAGGAGATGGGTCTTTATGGAATGCCACAGCTAAGGTGGACGGCGTGGGGGTGGCACACAGTTACAGTAGCAACCGTATCTACAGTGGATATTAAAAGTCTACACACGCCTGTAAAAATGCCAAGTTCTTGTGATTTTAAAGAATGAGACAAAGATAAGTCATGTCAAAACTTTTTCCACCTTTAATGTGACCTATAACATTGCAAAACAAACTGAAATCTTTGGGGGGGGGGACTCACAATAACCTGGTTGCATAAGTGTGCAGACCCTTAAACTAATACTTTGTTGAAGCACCTTTTGATTTTATTACAGCAATCAGTCTTTTTGGGTAGGAGTCTATTAGCATGGCACATCTTGACGTGGCCATATTGTTAGGGACCAGGAACCAGACGGACACAAAACGTAAAATGCAATCAACTTTGTTGAATAACAGTAGTGAACAGAGCCAAACCGTTATCCAAAAGCATATACCAAAAGACAAGCCGGCGTCAGGAACCAAGATGGGTAATCAGACAAGCCGGGGTCAGGAATACGAAGTCAGGATCAAGCCAGGAATCAGGAGCCAGGAGGGATGTCAGAGAAAGCCAGGTCATACACAGGAATTCAGGAACACAGAGATAGCACTTGCAGCCAGAAATAACACAAGGGCAAGGAGGAAGTGAAGTTTAGCTGCTTAAATAGCCAAAAGGGGCTGGCTGTGGGCTGGACAATGGGCTGAGTCACAGGAGTGACAGGAGTGTAGTCATGGCAACCCAGCCAGGCTGTATTAGCCTCCAGCAATGCAGCAGAAAAGCAGCTAGACCATAACAGTACACCCTCCTCAATGACCCCCTCCCTGCGGGGCAGGGCCGGGTTTGAGGGGAAAACGTGAGTGAAAGGCAAGAAGGAGAGCGGGAGCGTGGACATCTGAGGCTGGAACCCAAGATCTCTCCTCGGGGCCGTACCCCTTCCAATGGACCAAATACTGGAGCTTCCCACGGAACCAACGAGAGTCGAGCGGAGCTCGAACTCCTCATGGTTGTCAACAGTCACAGAACGGGGACGAGGAGCGACTGTAGTGAAACGATTACAGATCAGAGGTTTCAACAGTGAGACATGGAACACATTATGGATGTGCATGTTGGAAGGAAGATCCAGGGCATAGGCCACAGGGTTTACCCGTCGGAGGATGCGAAAGGCCCCACATACCGGGGAGCCAGTTTCTGGGAGGGCACCCGGAGGTGGAGATTTCTGGAGGATAACCAGACCCTCTCCCCGACCTGATAGGAAGGCGCGGGTAGGCGTTTACGATTAGCCTGGAGCGCCTGACACTGTTGTGAGCGTTGAAGTGCCTCCTGGACCTGCATCCATGTGGAACGGATCTGCTGGAGATGATCCTCCAGTGCCGGAATCCCCTGGGAAGTTAAATTATCAGGAATCATGGAGGGCTGATACCCATAATTCACCATGAAAGAGGAGAATCGGGTGGAGGCCGAGACAGCACTATTATAAGCAAATTCTGCCGAGGGTAGCAGATCTGACCAGTTACTTTTGTGGTCCGAGATGTAGCACCGCAGGAATTGCTCCAAGGCCTGATTGGCCCTTTCCGCAGCCCCATTCGATTGTGGGTGGTAGGCCGAGGAGAAGGAGAGTTGGATACCCAGTTGCGCACAGAAGGCCTTCCAAAATCTCGAGACAAACTGGCTACCCCGGTCAGAAAGTATGACTTAGGGAACCCCGTGTAGCCGATAGATCTCCTTGATAAAAACCGTAGCCAACTCCTTAGCGGAAGGGAGCTTTTTGAATGGTATGCAGTGCATTATTTTAGAAAACCGGTCGACAACCATGAGGATAACTGTGTTACCGTTAGACAGCGGAAGGTCAACTATGAAATCCATGGCAAGGTGTGACCATGGCCTCTCACCATTAGGTATGGGTTGGAGAAGGCCCACTGGAAGGTGACGGGGTGATTTAGTCTGCGCGCAGACTGGACAGGCTGGTACGAAGGCAACAATATCTCTGTTAATTCCTGGCCACCAGAAGAGACGGGAAACCGACCAGAGAAGTTGGTTCCTCCCGGGATGACCTGCTGACTTAGTATTATGATAGGTGGAAAGTAACTTGGTACGCAGGTTGACAGGTAGGAAACATCTCCCTGAGGGGGTTTCAGCAGGTGCATCTACCTGAGCGGCCCGTATTCTGTCCCCGAGGGGAGATGTTATGCTGGTACGTATGGTAGCCAGTACTCGGTCCGGGGGAATAATCGGACTAGGAGGACACTCTTCTTTAGCTTTCGAGAACTGTCTAGAGAGAGCATCGGCCCGGTCGTTTTTGGTCCCCGGCAGGTACGAGACCACATAATTAAAACGGGATAAAAATAATGCCCAACGAGCCTGCCTCGGAGTTAAGCTTTTAGCCTCGGAGAGGTAGGTGAGGTTTTTATGATCTGTGAGAATTAGGATTGGTACAGAAGTTCCCTCAAGCAAATGCCTCCATTCTTTGAGAGCCAGTATTATCGCCAGCAACTCACGGTCACCAATTTCATAGTTGCATTCCGCAGCACAAAGCTTCTTGGAGAAGTACCCACATGGGTGCAACTGGGTCTCAGGAGTAGGACGTTGAAATAGGAGGGCGCCTACCCCTGCCTCAGACGCATCGACCTCAAGTATAAATGGAAGTTCGGGTTTCGGGTGTACCAAAACAGGAGCTGCGGCAAAAGCAGCCTTCAAGGACTCAAAAGCTGTGATGGCCCCTGGGGACCAGAGAGAGGCATTGGCGTCTTTTTTGGTCATGTCCGTAAGAGGTTTAACAATAGAGGAAAAATTCTGAATGAATTTCCTGTAATAGTTAGCGAAGCCGAGGAACCGTTGAAGGGAGCGGAGACCTACAGGTCGTGGCCACTCGAGAACAGACGAGAGTTTTTCAGGATCCATAGTGAAACCGACCTCTGAAATTACGTACCCCAGAAAGGTGACCTGCTTGCGGTGGAACTCGCACTTCTCCAATTATTCTCTCGTAACCTCTGTTTGACTCTGTAGGGCTACATCAGCGTGGTGGCTTTCAATGGAAGTGGAATGGATTAAAATATCATTCAGGTATACCACCACACATTGTTGGAGCATGTCCCGGAGGACATAATTTATGAATTCCTGGAAAACCGCGGGGGCATTGCAGAGACCGAAGGGCATAACTAGGTATTCATAATGCCCGCTACTGGTGTTAAACGCGGTTTTCCCTTCGTGGCCCACCTTAATCCTTATTAAATTATACGCCCCTCACAGGTCGAGCTTTGTAAATACCTTGGAGCCTTTTAAGCAATCGAATAACTCGGTAATGAGTGGAATCGGTGTTATGGACATGAAAAATGAGGTACATTTGTTGGTGCTATTTGTGCTTTTGCGCCCATACCTCCCTAAGTTATAAACTCTGAGATTCCCCATTTAGTAGATTTTCCCTGGGTAAGTGGCAGTCTCCAGCACTGGAAGGGTTAATTTCAAACAAAAGAAGTGGCCTTTACTGTCCCGGAAACCGGTAGTGACCAGTTCTATCTGGTCACTACTGTAAGCATGGCCAAAACCAGTTTTCCTAGTTTTTTAGGGAATGCTTGTTCGGAGGCAGGGAATGGGAGGAGAGAAGGGGGAGAATGGGCAAGGCAAAAGGGGATTTAATCCCATGCCTTAAGTGGAAAAGAGGAATTGCATCTTGGAGAGGAGGGAGAGAGGAAGACCCATATTAGAGCTGCAGGAAGTATAAAAGGCTTTTCCCTCCTGTTTCTCACGTGTTCCAGCATCATCACCGTAAAATAACCTGGGATTGGATAAGTATTAAAATCGTATCGATTTTCATATTTTTATACTTTAATTTTAAATCACTTGGGTAGATCCATGCTAGTCTGCTAAACATAGCGCATGTACTACGGTATTGATGTTTGTAGGTATGTTTTTTAACATTTCTTATTAAACATTATTAACTGTGTCGGTTCCCGAGTGATTGTTAAATTGTGATCAACTGCTAGTACAAGACATTTGCTGCCAAAATACCTGGTACATCTTATATTATAGTTGTACAAAACTTATCAGTGTTTCGGGGTGTTTACAAAAGTATTTGGGTACTATTAACTTAGCTTGTGCCTTCTGCCTGAGTTTCACGTGCTCGGCAGCCATTTTGTGACTTTGAACAAAAGAGCACATGGTCGGTGGCCATCTTTGTTTGCACCAAATATTGCACAGTTTCATCTCCAACCACAACAAAAATTGGCGTAGTCGGCAGGATTTTGCCAGAAATTGAGTATCGGCAGTTAATAACCAAAATTGACCAATAGTATAAAATAATATTTTTCCCAGTGTGATTTAGTAAGCCTTCCAAGTTATTTTTTCACAAATACAAGAGGCTTATCTATTTTATGGTGATTTTGAAATCATTAATCTTGGTTATGTTAATTCTGTGGGGAGAGTCATATTATTAATAAGATAGTATAGGCTTCGGACCTAAGGATTATTACATCCAAGAGTAAACATTTACAGATTTTTCTTGTATGCCTGAGTGTAAAGTACTAAATTTAGAGGGTACAAATAATTAATCTGTTAAATGTGGGTCAAAGATTATCAAGTGTAGCACTGTACTATTTATACGGGATCTTAAATGACTGTTGCTTTATTGTTCCTTGTTTAAAGTAACTAGCTTAAACGTATTGCATTAGTGATAGTCACTGGTATTCAATTGCATTGGGTTCTCCTGTTAAAGGGTGACTGTTTATTAGTTATTGGCAGCCTATAGCATTGATTCTCCTGTTAAAGGGTGACTGGTATAATTGTGTTACGTAAATGTTAGTTATTTGACGCAAACTTTAAAGCATATAGGAAGTCGCCTGTTGTACGCGGGTTGCATGAGTTTGATTGTTCATTCAGGTTGTGTGCTCTGTCCTTTCCACTATATTTTACGTGTTTCTCTAGTGTGAAAGTAGATACACACAAGTGCTTTTAAAAAAACCCAAAAAACACATAAGTGCAGCCTGTGTGTGTGTGTTAGTGGTACAATACATACTAGTAGTAGTAGTAAGGCTCACTACAAACACGTGTGCTTGTCCTGCCATCTGATTGTGCTTGAGATTCTGCTGTCTGATTGCATTTTAAGTAAATCTGACTGAGAGAATGTTTCATTAAGAAGAAGTTGAGAGCAATGATGGGGGATAAAAGACCCAAATTTGGGGCTGTACCACATTGGGCTACCACTATGGGCAGATGGAATGCTATAGCGGATGAGCTAGTGCGTTATGGTGCACCTGTGTACCCAGAGGTTGGTGAAGAGATAGGAGGTATGGCACTGAAGCTTGATTTAGGGGTCTATCCCAAACATGAGAGCAGAGCTGCAGCAGAAGTGGGCTGGATTATCTTGCATGCCTTAAAAAATGAGGTAGTACAGAGACAGGCCCTAGAAAAGGAGTTAGCTGAAGTAAAACAAAAATTGTTATTGTCAAATGAATGTTTGGAAAGTAACAATGCCCGTAAGGAGGAATTACAGGAAACTACCACTCTGCTAATTAGCAAACTAAATCGTAGTCGCTCTAAAAAGGGTAAGGTGCCATACAACACCAGAAAGGTGAGAACCATGATTGAACAATACCAGGAGGACCACAAGTCCTTTTTCTCTTCTTCCTCTTCTGATGATGATTCATATTATTACGTCTCCTCCTCTGATGATGAGAGGGTGGCTAGCTACAAAGCTCGCCCACTTATCACCCAACAGAGAAAGCGTAGGGTACACCGGGACTGTGATGGTAATGAAGACGTGCATGAAAGTGCACGAGATGAGATAAATGAGGTAGTGAGAGGTTATTCACAACTGGAGTTAACCGAGATTACAAAACTTTATAAGCAGACTCAGGGTGAAAGCATTGGTGAGTGGTTGTTGCGTATGTGGGATACTGGGGCAGATAAGATCATTCTTAATGCTGATGAAGCCGTAAGCATTGGTCAGCTCACGTGTAATCCACAGATGACACAGGTGTTGAGGTTAGTGAGAAACATTCATGGTAATTTCAGTTTAATGGATATCATTAAACATGCACTACTAAAAGTTTTCCCACATCACACTGACATTGAACCACATACACAGTGGCACACCTTAAAAGATGCCATAACCAGAGTCCGTATTATGGGTTGTGTAGCAGGTTTAGACAAGGATCACTGGGAGGGGCCTGATGCAAAGGAATTCACTGCAAGCATGAGGTCTAGGTTCCTAAGAACAGCCCCCAGTGCTAAAAGAGGATCCCTATTGTCTATGCTTAATGGCACAGCAGAAAATGGGCAGATTTTTGTGATCACACAAAGGCTAGCGGAATTGGGGGAATATGAATTGGAGGAAAAGGTAAACCACAGAAGGGGTATCTCTGTAGCCAGTATGTCAGACAGAGAGAATACTGTAAATCCTCCCAAGGGTAAACCTAAATGGAATAATTATCAGGATGCTTCACAACGTACTAGAATATCTAGGAAAGAGATGATTGCTGATCTTGAGAAGGCTGGTATAAATGAGTCATTTTCAAATGTTCGTACTGGTGTCTTGTTTAGAAGGTGGAAAGCATTAAAGAAAAGGGTACAGGTACACACTGCATCTACGGGTCCCATACAAGTTAAGAAGTTAATTACTTTTGACGATGGTCCCATTTCTAAGGCTCACCCCATTGAAACAAGTCTCAAATATATGCAATCTGATGTTAAATATCCTGATACTAATTCCTGTCCTCCTGTTCCCACTCCTAGGAAAACAAAGCCCTTGTACCCGACTGCTGAGTTGAAGGCTATTGCAAAACAAAATGTAGTGGACTGATGGGACGGCCGATCCCCGGCACGGAACACATTACCAATTATGGCTGGGGATCGACGGCCCCATGTTCCTTTAACGGTTTGGTGGGGAAAGGGAAAACACCACACCAAGGTTTTAGCTTTAGTTGACACTGGGGCTGAGGTAACAGTGCTTCAGGGTAACCCTTCCCATTTTGTAGGCCCCATAGTCCACATAGAGGGTCTGGGGGATAGAATAACTAAAGCTGTCCAAACAACAGTTATGTTAGCCATAAACAAAGGTCCCCTATTTGAGGCTAATATTTTGGTTTCTGATTTACCTGACAATATTTTGGGGATAGATATATTGTTAGGGCTCTGTATAGAGACACAGTGGGGTGTGTTCAAATTTGGCTTTCCTCACAAACCCTCTTATGTCCATGCAGTAAAGGAGGTGGTGAGAGGAAATGCAAATTGGACACCTGTGGTAATTCCTCCTCCCAGTAGCCCGGTAAGGTTGAAGCAGTACCGGCTGCCGGGGGGACAAAAGGAAATCAGTGAAACAATCACTGAATTGTTGAGAACGGGTGTAGTTCGTCCTGCAATAAGCCCCTTTAATGCTCCTGTATTTCCTGTTAAAAAACCTGATGGTTCTTGGCGCATGACGATAGATTATAGGGGACTCAATAGAGTGGCACCGCCATTGAGTGCTGCATCCCCAATATCGTCTCGGTTATTGAGGACATAGCCAAACAGGCCAGGGAGTGGCATGCAGTGATTGATCTAGCGAATGCGTTCTTTTCAATCCCCATTGCACCAGAGTCCCAAGATCAATTTGCATTCACCTGGGAAGGTCGTCAATATACTTTTCAGGTGGTACCCCAAGGATACTTACACTCCCCCACCATATGCCATGGACTGGTTGCCAGAGATTTAAGCCAACTAAGCCTGAAAGTACCTGTCTTCCACTACATCGATGACATCATGATTACCGGAACTAAAGAGGAAGTGGAGGAAGCATTGACTGTTTTGATTGATCACATGGTTGCCAGAGGATGGGCTGTCAACAAAGACAAAGTGCAGGGTCCCGCCCAGGAAGTCAAATTTCTCGGAATGATCTGGGCCGGTCCTGTTCGTAAGATTCCCCAACCAATACTGGATACTATACAAAACACTCCATCGCCAAAGACTTTGAAAGATGCACAAAAGTTTCTCGGTGCCCTTGGATATTGGAGGTCATTTATACCTCATCTTGTACTTTTGCTACGTCCCATATACAATGTTACACGCAAAAAATCTACATTTGTTTGGGGCACAGACCAAGAAACAGCATTTAAAGCAGCCAAGGAAGCCGTCTTACAGCACCAAGGTCTTGGTCCAATCAAAGCCGAATTCCCTTTTCAACTCGATGTGATGGTGACCAATAACGTGATGTCATGGGGCTTGTGGCAGCCAAATGAAGTTAAAGGCCAACGAGCGGTACCAATTGGGTTCTGGTCCAAGCAACTAACTGGAGCTCAGCAACGGTACTCGCCCCTGGAGAAGAACTTATTAGCTGCCTACACGGCCCTGCAGCATGTAGAGACTATAACCCAAAAGGCCCCAGTCTCCGTGAAAACAGACTTACCAATTGCAGGCTGGGTGCGTGATGAAGGCCTACCGATACGTGCAGAGGTGGCCCACAGTCAAACTCTCCTGAAGTGGAAATGGTACCTACAAGAACGAGGTGGAGTGCAAGCAGGTGAAGTGAAGGACTTAACTAGGATTCTCAATGGTCTTGTGACATACGAAACCTTGTCACATCCAAATACCTGCGAGATACCTGTGCTTCAGCCTTCTCCGATAAAGACTGCCTTACCTTATGAGGAATTACAAGACTGTCAGAAACCAAATGCATGGTTTACAGATGGATCAGCTGTGATGACCCGCAAAGGAAGACACTGGACAGCTGTGGTTTACAATCCAGATGGAGAGGTGGTCATCCAGGAGCAAGGTAAAGGTGGCTCCAGTCAATATGCAGAACTTGTTGCCATAACCATCTTGCTGGAAGAAACTGATTCCCATGAACTTTTCATTTGCACAGACAGTTGGGCTGTTTACAAAGCTTGCACTACATGGATGACTACATGGAGAGAAAATCATTGGCTTATACATGGCAAACCAGTATGGGGAGGTATAGGACTTTGGGAAAAGATCTGGGCAGCCGCACAGACACGACATATCAAAATTGGACATGTTGATGCTCATGTAACCAAAGACTTGGTGGAAGAAAACCCCAATAAGATAGCTGATGAACTGACTCGAGTAAGGAACCTGAAGACCCATGACCGAGATCCTGTTGATCCAGTCTTACTCCGTATGGCTACATGGGCGCATGCAGCGGGAGGACATCGAGGAAACAAGGCCACCCTGGAGTGGGCTAGAGCCAGAGGACTTCCTGTCACTTTGGAGCTCGTAACTACTGCCAAGCAAGCATGCCCTGTCTGCAGTGAAATAAAAAAGTGGCCCCTTTCCACTCAATCAAAGGGTCATTTAAAGAAAGGCATTTCTGCAGGTGACATTTGGCAAATGGACTACATCGGTCCTCTGCCGAAAGGAACAGGAGGTTTGGTGTACTGTTGCACTGCAGTAGACACATATACTGGGCTGATAAGAGTTCTCCCTTGTAAAAGTGCTAATCAAGCTTCTACCCTGAAAATGCTTCAGCTCCTAATCACTGCATATGGCATGCCAACGGAAATACAAACAGACAATGGAAGTCATTTCACTGGTCAGTTAGTCCAACAATGGGCACAGGACTCTGGGATTAGATGGATATTCCACATCCCCTATCATCCCCAAGCCTCGGGGTTGATTGAAAGGTGCAATGGGCTTTTAAAAGAGCAAATTCGAAAGCTATCCCCAAGTTTGTCATTAAAAGGGTGGGATAAGGTTATTACACAGGCTGTACTGATTTTAAACAATAGGCCACTAGGACATGCATCTCCATACGATAGGCTTACTTGCAAAAATGACAATACATTTGTTAGTTTAAGGTTGACATTTACAGGTAGCCTCCCCGAATCAGTGGGAAAAAACAAATTCTTGATCAAACTAACTAACCATTTTGATTTTTCAGGTGGTAGGGAGGATTGGCAAAAGCTAATCCTTCCAATAGGAGGCAATATGCCTAGAGGGACAGAGGTAACACTCACACTCACTGACAAACTAGTTAGCGAGGGTTGGAATACAACTGGGAATGTGAGTATGGACGGACGAGTGTGGAGTACAACTGTGACTAGGACTGATGAAAGTAGAATGACTGCTGGTACTGTTCTAGGAGAGGTTGCAATCTGGGTTCCCCACAAAATTGTAGTTACCTGGGATCAAAACCCAGAAATACAAGTTGGATCTAAAGTGTGGGTTTTACCAAGGTCCACTGATCAGCACAGGCAGAAGGGAGAGATAATCTCTGATGGGCCTGGCGATACTAAAATTGTATTGTTGGAAGGTGACTCTAAACCTGTTTATTTTCCATCCAACAGATTAGTGGAAGTATAGCCCCGCTCAACCCATGGACCTCCAACTCATTCATGAGCATCCTGGCTCACTACGCAGAGATGACCAACGTTTCTGACTGCTGGGTATGCAGTGCCATTCCTGTGAGCGACAAAGGAGGTTACCCATTCCTCGGCGTCCCGTGGTTGGAACATGAGATGAAGCAAGTCAACAAGACTGGGTTTGGATGGCGTCGTGAGACAGATAAACCCAGTGAATACCAAAGGATTTTTGGACACCACGCAGGATGCTATAAAGAAACTGTCTCAAGAGCATAGTGAACAATGACGGCGAGATTAACCATGATCTCTCTAAGCTGACAGCGATAAAGGAAAAGCTCCATGAAACACCAGACATCGGTTTATTTGGGTGGTTGGGGAGCTTGGGAAATACAGTTGTACATGGTTTGATGATTGCCATATTAATTTGTATTTCTTTGTTTATTTCATGGAAGTGTACATGTTGTATGTTTAGTAGACTAGCAGACATGGATTTTAGAGAACTCCCTATTAGAGTATAACATTGGTCAATTATGGTGCAAAAGCAAGAGGTGGAATGTTATGGACATGAAAAATGAGGTACATTTGTTGGTGCTATTTGTGCTTTTGCGCCCATACCTCCCTAAGTTATAAACTCTGAGATTCCCCATTTAGTAGATATTCCCTGGGTAAGTGGCAGTCTCCAGCACTGGAAGGGTTAATTTCAAACAAAAGAAGTGGCCTTTACTGTCCCGGAAACCGGTAGTGACCAGTTCTATCTGGTCACTACTGTAAGCATGGCCAAAACCAGTTTTCCTAGTTTTTTAGGGAATGCTTGTTCGGAGGCAGGGAATGGGAGGAGAGTAGGGGGAGAATGGGCAAGGCAAAAGGGGATTTAATCCCATGCCTTAAGTGGAAAAGAGGAATTGCATCTTGGAGAGGAGGGAGAGAGGAAGACCCATATTAGAGCTGCAGGAAGTATAAAAGGCTTTTCCCTCCTGTTTCTCACGTGTTCCAGCATCATCACCGTAAAATAACCTGGTATTGGATAAGTATTAAAATCGTATCGATTTTCATATTTTTATACTTTAATTTTAAATCACTTGGGTAGATCCATGCTAGTCTGCTAAACATAGCGCATGTACTACGGTATTGATGTTTGTAGGTATGTTTTTTAACATTTCTTATTAAACATTATTAACTGTGTCGGTTCCCGAGTGATTGTTAAATTGTGATCAACTGCTAGTACAAGACATTTGCTGCCAAAATACCTGGTACATCTTATATTATAGTTGTACAAAACTTATCAGTGTTTCGGGGTGTTTACAAAAGTATTTGGGTACTATTAACTTAGCTTGTGCCTTCTGCCTGAGTTTCACGTGCTCGGCAGCCATTTTGTGACTTTGAACAAAAGAGCACATGGTCGGTGGCCATCTATGTTTGCACCAAATATTGCACAGTTTCATCTCCAACCACAACAATCGGGTAGGCATTTTTAACCGTGATACGGTTGAGCCCCCTGTAATCTATACAGGGTCTCAGTTCGCCGCTCTTCTTTTTCAAAAAAAAGAATCTGGCCCCAGCAGGGGAAGAGGAGTTACGGATGAAGCCCCGGGACAGCGCATCCGCAACATACTCCTCCATGGCCTTATTCTCTGCAACAGATAACGGGTAGACTCGACCTCGAGGGGGTATGGCACCAGGTTGCAGCTCAATGGTGCAATTGTACAGGCGGTGAGGTGGGAGCTCACCAGCCCGGCCCTTATCGAATACATCATGAAACTCTTGATACTCCTCAGGCAACAAAGAGACGGGAGAAGTGGTTAGCACCTTCACCACTCTCCCTAGGCATGTTTTGGAACAATTAGGCGACCACGCCAAGACTTCGGCCCTTACCCAATCAAACACGGGATTATGTTTGCGCAACCATGGATATCCTAAAACCACAGGATAATGAGGAGAGTGTATCACCTGGAGTTGTATAATTTCATGATGGAGAGCCCCAACAGCCATAGACAAAGGAGCAGTTTCATGGGTGACCTGCGGGGGCTGTAACGGTCTGCCATCGATCGCCTCAATGGCAAGTGGAGAAGTCCAAAGCTGCAACGGAATAGAGTGCTTATGGGCAGGGGTGCTGTCAATAAAAAGACCTGCTGCCCCCGAGTCAATGAGTGCCTCAGAAATTTCGGAAATCTTGCCCCAAGTGAGACCCACCGAGACTAGAGGTTTATCCTTCTGGATATCTGGGGACACCGAGACGGCACCTAAGGACTGTCCCCTCTGGAGCCTTAGGTGCAGGCGTTTCCCAGATATGTAGGGCAAGTTCGCAGCAGGTGCCCTGCTTTACCACAGTAAAGACAGAGACCCTCCCTCCTCCTAAAGGCCCTCTCCTCAACCGAGAGACGAGTAAATCCAAGCTGCATGGGTTCCACAACGCCCGATGGGTCGAGACCAGGAGGCATGGGAGGAGAGGGAGGCACGGGTGGGGATGAAAAGCTCGGGGCTAAACGTATAGGAGGCCTCCGCAGGCGCTCCCGGAAAGATGGTCTCTCATGGATTCGTGAGTCAATAAGGATGCAAAAAGAGACCAATTCCTCCAAATCACTGGGAAGGTCCCAGGCCGCAATCTCATCCTTAAGTATATCCAAGAGCCATGGCAACCCAGCTGTATTAGCCTCCAGCAATGCAGCAGAAAAGCAGCTAGACCATAACACATATTTGCCCACTCTTCATTAGACTTGTGCATTCGTCTTCGGGCGAACATGAAAACGAGCACGAAGAGGCCGTTTTTTTGTTCGTTCCGAAGGAACGTAGAACAGAATACAGTGCCGGCAAACCGTAGGCGAAGACGAAGACTCACAATCACGAAGAATCGTCTTCGTTTTTGCCGCGCAACCGCCAAAATTTCAAACAGGAGTGAGCTGATCCTCGTCTGTCCAATCAGCTCACTCTTGTGACGTAACGCTAAGGGTCTCGTCCAATGCCTGTGCTGCTGTTTTTTGAATTCTGAAGGCGCCTTTATAAGACCAGAGCTTGCCTGAGAGATCCATTCATTTTTCGCTGTGACTGCTTTGGCAACACTGCTGTGCTGCATCCGAGCGTTACAGAGAGAGATTGTTCTGTTCTGTGTGAGACTGGTAAGCCTTAGCCTGCCATTTCTCACTGTGTACTTCATCCTCACTTCAGTGCTACTTAATTAATATATTTAATAATAATAATTTGATTAATTTAATTTTTTTTAAATTAATTTGTCATCAACTTTAGTGTAAGTGCTGTTGAGTTGACAGTGCACCCAGTGCCTCAGTGGCACTGGGGTGCCCTTGCCCTGGGCTGGCACTAGTGCCTATTGCCTGTCCTGCTTAAATAAATTAAATAGAATTTATAAATTACAATTTAATAGAATCTATAATTTAATAGTTCATTATAATATTATATATATATATATATATATTTGTCAGTCATATATATATATATACTATAGTATACTAGTGTAGAGTGTACTGTAGACATTCATCTACTAGTGTCTAATTTAAAATCAGTAATATTAATTAATATAATTAATAATTGAATTCATTATAAAATTATATATATATTTGTCAGTTATAGTTAGTAATAGTATACTAGTGTAGAGTGTACTGTAGACATTCAGAACATCTACTAGTGTCTAATCTAAAATCAGTAATATCAATAATTCTCTAATTCTTTCTTATCTTAATAGTTAATTAAATTAGCTATAAATAAAAGTAATAATATTAATTAATTACTACTAGCGTATAGTTCAGCTAATCTTATTAGTACTGGTGCTGCAGCTCTATAGTTTGTGCTTTGTTTTAGCAACAGTAAGAGACCAAGTCAATTTTTCTTAATTAATCTTTCATTTTATTTCATTTGTTTTGCTCACCTCAGTCCATCAGTGAAGTGAACTTGTTGGGCTAGTGAGTGCAGCCGCATAAGTGCTGTGTTTTTTTTTGGTCAGCAAGCAGTGACGTTAACTGTTTTGCAAAGATTTTCTCATTTATTTTACATTTTATTTCAATTTTATTAAAAGTACCCTTAGTGTTTTGCTCACCTCAGTCCATCAGTGAAGTGAACTTGTTGGGCTAGTGAGTGCAGCAAGCAGTGAAGATAACTGTTTTGCTGTGACATTTTATTTTATTTCTAATTCTTTTCAAGAAAAATTGACTGTGACGAGCTGTACTAAGCAAAGCTTCAAGCTACTAGCTGTAGTACTAAAATAATTCTAATCTTCTTTAATCTTAATCTATAATATATTATAAATAATAATATTCTAATTCATAATCTATAATATAAGTAATTCTAATTCTAAATTCTAATTCATAATCTATATTCTTCTATCTATAATACATAATATATAAGTAAATTAGTTCTAATCTATTAATATTATATAACTTAATATTAATTAATAAATCATATACTGAATCTGATTTAACCTCACTTTAGCTTAGTGGGTTTGAGAGCGTCTGCCTAGAGGTAGACTTATAGTAAGGAAATATAGCTTTAGGCTAGCATAGTGGTAGGCTAAGCTCTTAGGCCCGTGTAAATTCAAATTAAAAATAAAATACTGCTAGTTATTAAATAGTTAATCTTGAGTTAATAATTTCAATAACTTTAGGATTTTGGCAGATTGCACACAGCACAGTGCAGTAGTGCATAGTTTTACTTTTTAAGCAGTAGCACTGAAGAGAACTTCCTCTAATTTTTTTGTCTTTAATTCGTTTTTCCTTTTTTTTATTTTTATTTTTTTATTTTTTTTTTTATAGTTTTTTAAACACTACACTACACTACACTACACTACACTACACACACAACACAAAATTTGAAATGGATCCTCCTTTTGGGACTAAGGAGGGACAAGCTCCATCTACCACCACCACCACCACCACCAGCACCACCACCAGCACCACCACCAGCACCACCACCAGCTCTAAGATGCAGCCTTTGCGTCAGTCTAGTCGGCCAAGTAGGCCAAGCTCTCGCTTATCATTTGGGGAAGCATTGCTTGAAGGATCATCAAGTAAAGGAAAGGCACCAAAAGCAGGCAGTAGTAGTGCGGCTAGGCCCACAAGCTCTATGGTTTTTTACGGAAAGCCTAAAGCACCAGAAGCACGTTCAAAGTTAAAGGGTAGCACAAGTAGTACCAGCCCAGTGACTAAAAAGAAGTGCCTTTTGCCCCAAGCAGCATCTTCCCCATCCACCAGCAGCATGCAAGGTACCAAGCAGAGCCAAATTAGCAGCAAGACTCAGAGGGGTCCCAAACCAAAGCGATCTCATTCCTTTGTAGGGAAAACCACCACCACCACCACCCCCGCCTCTACCACCACTAGTGCTGCGCCTACTGTTCCCACTGGTACCGCCACGCCATGTCCTCCTAGTACCTCTAGCAAGCCACCAAGTCCTTACAAAATTTTTGTAAAGACAGTTAGAGAGAGGGCTACACATAGTGGAACTCCACCTAGCGAGGTAGCAGAGGAGCCTGAGACTGAGAGGCCAAGTGCAGAGTCTATTCTTCCTGCTCGCACTACTACTAGTCACGAGTCTCACGACGATATCAGTCTTAGCTCCAGCCTAGCAGGAATTCCATTCGATCTGGCTAATGAAGAGCTAGACTATGAGCCAGAGGAAGTAGAGGAGATGAGTGGTCAGGAATCAGATTCCTCAGGGAGCAGTGTCCAAATGACTAGTGCACAATTTTCCCCTGAGCCTCCACCTTCTCCGCTACGATCATCACCATCACCACCACCAGCAGCAGCAGCAAAACCTAGCAAATCTAAAGCAATTAGCAGTCCCACTATGGCCAGTACTGTTACCACCAGTCCCACCACCACTAGTTCTGCCTCTGTTCATCCACCCCGAGCAGTAAGAGCAGCACCCAAGGCACACTCCAAGGCTATGCGCGCCCCAATTTGGGAGCACTTTGAAAATGTTGAAGAAGGGCGCTATGGAAAGTGCAAACATTGTGGGAAGCTAATAAGCAGAGGGAAAGTGTCTGGCCATTTTACCAGTGCTAGCATGAAGCATCACCTCAGCACTCAACACAACGCTGTGCTATTGGGGAAAGATGCAGAGGTAAAACTTAGTGCAGGCAGCATAGCTGGTGGCCGTGGAAAAACCCCAACAGCTTCTTCTTCTGAGCCAATAGCAGCAGCAGCAGCAGCAGCAGCAACTAGTGCTGGCAGCCAGAGACCAAGGCAGGTTGGAGCACTGCATGCCCAGCCCACCCTGGAAGAATTTGGGGCATTCCACTCCAAGAGAACGATGCCCAAACAGCAGGCCAATAAAGTAACGCGACTTATTGGTCAGTTCATTGCTGTTGGAGGGGCATCCTTCTCCATGATTGAAGGGGAGCCTTTCAAACAATTGATGGCGGCTGTGGCTCCACAATACACAGTTCCGTCACGTTCCACTTTCAGCAGGAACATTGTCCCCTCGCTGTATCGGTCCTGTGTTGCAGCAGTGAAAGAGGAGCTTTCCAAGGCTGCTGGTCAGTGTGTTCATTTCACTACAGATTTGTGGAGTGCACCTAGCGCCCAGCATGCCTTTCTTTCTTTGACAGCACACTGGTGGCAGCCCGGTGTGTCTAAGGAAGTTGCTGCAGCAGGCTACCGATCATTCCTTCTCCATGCAGAAGTGATGGATGAAAAGCACACTTCCCAAAATATTCTGCATGCGATTAGGAAAATGTTTAGCCTTTGGGTGGGAGCAGAGGCGGGCACCAATGTTGAAGTTGGTTTTGTGGTAACTGACGGAGGTGCCAATATGGTGAAAGCGCTGCGAGATGGTCATATTGTTGGTGTGCGCTGTGCAGCCCACATCATCCATCTTGTAGTGAAGGCAGCAATGTCAGAAGGAACTAATGTGGCAGCAGTAGTTCTGTCCCGCTGCAGAAAGATCGCTGGGCACTTTCACCATAGTGTTAAGGCTAGCCAACTTTTGAGGGAAGAGCAAGAGAGGTCAGGTCTTCCCGTACACTGCCTACGTCAGGATGTCAGTACACGGTGGAACTCCACGTTAGACATGCTAGAGAGGATTTTGGAGCAGCAGAGGGCAATCCATAATCTTGCCTCAGAGCACAATATTGGGATTACCTCTCCATTGAATAGGGAGGATTGGACAGTGATCGCCCAGCTAGTGGCAGTCCTTAAACCATTCAGGGATGCCACAGAAAATTTAAGCTCAAACACTGCCAGTCTGGCCCAGGTAATCCCAGTGTTCTCCCATCTAGGCAGCAAGATGGATGTGTTCCTTGGAAACCGTGAGGCTGTTCAAGGTGGCACTCTACATCCTGACGTAGCAGCCATAGTCAGGAAGCTGAAGGATCTGCTAAAAGTACACCTTCGCAAGCGAATGGAAGAGAGTCCCGAAATGATGCTAGCGTGCCTTTGTGATCCAAGAATTAAGGGAAAGCTAGCTTTGAAATTCAATGTTCTCAGTAGCTACCGGGAGCAATTGGTCAACAAGGTGCGTGACTGGCAGCGTAAAATGGGAATGCTGTCCGAGGAGGGTGAGGTGCAGGAGGAGGAAGAGATGATGTGGTCTGCTACCCCTAGCAGCAGCATCAGCAGCAGTGCCACAAGCAGCACAGCACAGCTGAGTGGAGCAGCTGCGTTTTGGGAAGAGGCACTTGGCAGTATAGTTGGACCATCTGACAGAGCTAGCAGCAGAAAGGAGAGTAGTGCTGCTGAAATGGTCAAACTTTACCTCTGTGAAGTTCCTTCTGCTCCTAATGTTGATCCTCTTAGCTACTGGGATGAAAAGAAGAGTGTGTGGCCTGCACTCTCATGGGTTGCGCAGCAGCTTCTATCATGTCCGCCAACCACTGTTCAAAGTGAGCGCGTGTTTTCTATGACTGGAAACATACTGAGTCCACAGCGCTCACGCATGGCACCTCATCTGATGGAGCAGATTGCCTTTCTTAAATTCAATCTGCCCAAATTGGGTTACCCAGCTCTTAGCTTGGAAAGTTAAATTTTTTCTCTCTAATGTTTAAGGTAGTTTCTCCCCCTGGTTGCACTTGCTGCGGTGTGGCAATGCCTGCTACCTCCGCTGGTGTAGCCAATTTACGCTAGGGCCTAGTGTCTGAGCTCTGTAAGTCCGCTCCCAAACGCCTAGGACTGACAGTCTTTGGATGCTTTGCCCTGGGGTGAAACAGGTGAGTGGGTCGTCAATTGCCCACTCATTCACCTTTTTCCGTTTCCAACGCTGCTGCTGGTGGTGGTGCCAGTATCTTTTGCCAGTTCGCTTCCTGGCTGAAATCATGCCTCAGATGTCCCTAATGGAAAGGGTAGTTTCTCCCCCCTGGTTGCACTTGCTGCGGTGTGGCAACGCCTGCTACCTCCGCCGGTGTAGCTAGCTTATGCTAGGGCCTTGTGTCTGAGTTCTGTAGGTCTGCTCCCAAACGCCAAGGACTGACAGTGCTTGGATGCTTTGCCCTGGGGTGAAACAGGTGAGCGGGTCGTCAATTGCCCACTCATTCGCCTTTCCCAATTCTGCTGCTGCTGGTGGTGGTGCCAGTGTCTCTCTTCAATGCCAGTTCGCTTCCTGGCTAGTGTCATGCCTCGAATGTCCCTGATGGTAAGGGTAGTTTCTCCCCCCTGGTTGCACTTGTTGCGGTGTGGCAACGCCTGCTACCTCCGCCGGTGTAGCCAGCTTACGCTAGGGCCTTGTGTCTGAGTTCTGGAAGTCCGCTCCCAAACGCCAAGGACTGACAGTTTTTGGATGCTTTGCCCTGGGGTGAAACAGGTGAGCGGGTCGTCAATTGCCCACTCATTCGCCTTTTCCAATGCTGCTGCTGCTGCTGCTGGTGGTGGTGCCAGTGTCTCTTCTCTGCCAGTTCGCTTCCTGGCTAGTGTCATGCCTCAAATGTCCCTTATGGTAAGGGCAGTTTCTCCCCCCTGGTTGCACTTGCTGCGGTGTGGCAACGCCTGCTACCTCCGCCAATGTAGCCAGCTTACGCTAGGGCCTTGTGTCTGAGCTCTGGAAGTCCGCTCCCAAACGCCAAGGACTGACAGTGTTTGGATGCTTTGCTCTGGGGTGAAACAGGTGAGTGGGTCGCCAATTGCCCACTCATTCGCCTTTCCCAATTCTGCTGCTGCTGCTGCTGGTGGTGGTGCCAGTGTCTCTTCGATGCCAGTTCGCTTCCTGGCTAGTGTCATGAATCAAATGTCCCTAATGGTAAGGGCAGTTTCTCCCCCCTGGCTGCCTCTGTCTGCGGTGTGGCAACGCCTGCTACCTCCGCCGGAGTGGCCAGCTTACGCTAGGGCCTTGTGTCTGAGCTCTGGAAGTCTGCTGCCAAACGTCTAAGACTGACAGTGTTTGGGTGCTTTGCCCTGGGGTGAAACAGGTGAGCGGGTCGCCAATTGCCCTCTCATTCGCCTTTCCAATTTTTCAATGCTGCTGGTGGTGGTGGTGGTGGTGGTGGTGCCAGCATCTCTTCTCTGCCAGTTCGCTTCCTGGCTAGAGTCATGCCCAAAATGTCCCTAGTGGTAAGGGCAGTTTCGCCCCTCTGGCTGCGTCTGTTTGCGGTGTGGCAACGCCTGCTACCTCCGCCGGAGTGGCCAGCTTACGCTAGGGCCTTGTGTCTGAGCTCTGGAAGTCTGCTGCCAAACGTCTAAGACTGACAGTGTTTGGGTGCTTTGCCCTGGGGTGAAACAGGTGAGTGGGTCGCCAATTGCCCACTCATTCGCCTTTCCCAATTCTGCTGCTGCTGCTGGTGGTGGTGCCAGTGTCTCTTCGATGCCAGTTCGCTTCCTGGCTAGTGTCATGAATCAAATGTCCCTAATGGTAAGGGCAGTTTCTCCCCCCTGGCTGCCTCTGTCTGCGGTGTGGCAACGCCTGCTACCTCCGCCGGAGTGGCCAGCTTACGCTAGGGCCTTGTGTCTGAGCTCTGGAAGTCTGCTGCCAAACGTCTAAGACTGACAGTGTTTGGGTGCTTTGCCCTGGGGTGAAACAGGTGAGTGGGTCGCCAATTGCCCACTCATTCGCCTTTCCCAATTCTGCTGCTGCTGCTGGTGGTGGTGCCAGTGTCTCTTCGATGCCAGTTCGCTTCCTGGCTAGTGTCATGAATCAAATGTCCCTAATGGTAAGGGCAGTTTCTCCTCCCTGGCTGCCTCTGTCTGCGGTGTGGCAACGCCTGCTACCTCCGCCGGAGTGGCCAGCTTACGCTAGGGCCTTGTGTCTGAGCTCTGGAAGTCTGCTGCCAAACGTCTAAGACTGACAGTGTTTGGGTGCTTTGCCCTGGGGTGAAACAGGTGAGTGGGTCGCCAATTGCCCACTCATTCGCCTTTCCCATTTTTCAATGCTGCTGCTGGTGGTGGTGGTGGTGCCAGCATCTCTTCTCTGCCAGTTCGCTTCCTGGCTAGAGTCATGCCCAAAATGTCCCTAATTGTAAGGGCAGTTTCTCCCCCCTGGCTGCCTCTGTCTGCGGTGTGGCAACGCCTGCTACCTCCGCCGGAGTGGCCAGCTTACGCTAGGGCCTTGTGTCTGAGCTCTGGAAGTCTGCTGCCAAACATCTAAGACTGACAGTGTTTGGGTGCTTTGCCCTGGGGTGAAACAGGTGAGTGGGTCGCCAATTGCCCACTCATTCGCCTTTTCAATGCTGCTGCTGGTGGTGGTGCCAGCATCTCTTCTCTGCCAGTTCGCTTCCTGGCTAGAGTCATGCCCAAAATGTCCCTAATGGTAAGGGCAGTTTCTCCCCCCTGGCTGCCTCTGTTTGCGGTGTGGCAACGCCTGCTACCTCCGCCGGAGTGGCCAGCTTACGCTAGGGCCTTGTGTCTGAGCTCTGGAAGTCTGCTGCCAAACGTCTAAGACTGACAGTGTTTGGGTGCTTTGCCCTGGGGTGAAACAGGTGAGTGGGTCGCCAATTGCCCACTCATTCGCCTTTTCAATGCTGCTGCTGGTGGTGGTGCCAGCATCTCTTCTCTGCCAGTTCGCTTCCTGGCTAGTGTCATGCCTCAAATGTCCCTAATTGTAAGGGCAGTTTCTCCCCCCTGGCTGCCTCTGTCTGCGGTGTGGCAACGCCTGCTACCTCCGCCGGAGTGGCCAGCTTACGCTAGGGCCTTGTGTCTGAGCTCTGGAAGTCTGCTGCCAAACGTCTAAGACTGACAGTGTTTGGGTGCTTTGCCCTGGGGTGAAACAGGTGAGCGGGTCGCCAATTGCCCTCTCATTCGCCTTTCCAATTTTTCAATGCTGCTGGTGGTGGTGGTGGTGGTGGTGGTGCCAGCATCTCTTCTCTGCCAGTTCGCTTCCTGGCTAGAGTCATGCCCAAAATGTCCCTAATTGTAAGGGCAGTTTCTCCCCCCTGGCTGCCTCTGTCTGCGGTGTGGCAACGCCTGCTACCTCCGCCGGAGTGGCCAGCTTACGCTAGGGCCTTGTGTCTGAGCTCTGGAAGTCTGCTGCCAAACGTCTAAGACTGACAGTGTTTGGGTGCTTTGCCCTGGGGTGAAACAGGTGAGTGGGTCGCCAATTGCCCACTCATTCGCCTTTTCAATGCTGCTGCTGGTGGTGGTGCCAGCATCTCTTCTCTGCCAGTTCGCTTCCTGGCTAGAGTCATGCCCAAAATGTCCCTAATGGTAAGGGCAGTTTCTCCCCCCTGGCTGCCTCTGTTTGCGGTGTGGCAACGCCTGCTACCTCCGCCGGAGTGGCCAGCTTACGCTAGGGCCTTGTGTCTGAGCTCTGGAAGTCTGCTGCCAAACGTCTAAGACTGACAGTGTTTGGGTGCTTTGCCCTGGGGTGAAACAGGTGAGCGGGTCGCCAATTGCCCACTCATTTGCCTTTCCCATTTCCTTTTCCATTTCATTATTTTCCTTCTGATACACAACCAACCAAACATAACACACACAATAACACATATAACACATATAACACACAGTGACATCACACATAACACACATACACACACACTTACAATGCACAAAACACAAGGACCTTTTCCTTGTTATTTGCCCTGGCCTTCACTCACTAATAGCATTACATTAACACTATAACTCACACTTCACCCTATAACATTTTTCCATCCACATACCTGCCAACAGACCCAACTTTTTCAGGGACAGTCCTGCTTTTTTCCAGTCCTGTCCCATCTAATTTAGCTAAACTAGGTATGCAAAATGCAAATACACATAGGTAGTTATAGCTCGGTAGGTAACGCTACTATAAACATTTAATAAATATAATCAAGTACTAAATAATAAATCTAACTTTAAAATACATTTAAATAAACCCCTATTTTTTTTAAAAAAAAAACATTAAAATTAAATTATTATTATTTAGACATAATCCATCTTTAACCAAACCAGTGCACTGCTACTAATCTTAAACATAACCGTACATTAACCCTAAGCTATTTTTTAGTTCTTGTCCAACATTTTTCCATCAGCATACCTGCCAACACACCCAAGATTTTGGTGGACAGTCCTGCTATTTTCCAGTCCTGTCCAATAAGTAAGTTGGGTTGTTGCAAAGTATGCCATTGTAAATAGGTAGCAAATGTTAGGCATGTAAAGTGGTCCAAAATCAATTTAAAAATGTAAAATATTCCCTATTCTTTTATTAAACATCTATGGACAGTACACCTCGGTATGTGTGTGCAACTCTATTGGTCGTTTCGGCAGGGGGCTCGCCTGCCATCAACGAATGAAGTGCATTCTGCAGTTCTGCAATTCACTCGTTGATGCCAGACCAGCCCCCTGCCGAAACGACCAATAGAGCTGCACACACGTACCTTCACGGCAGCTGCTGCTGCTGTGATGTGTTATTAACCCCGTATTAACCCCTGCTAGGCAACCAGGAGGAAAACGAAGATTAAACGAGCACGAAGAATGTCCGCGAATATTCGCCCGAAGAGAAGACAGGAACGGGCGAATATTCGCGGAATACGAAGATTTTTTTTTCCCCGAAGACGAGCACGAAGACGAACACGAAGAGCCCCCTGGTGCCCAAGTCTACTCTTCATTGGAAAAGCGCTCCAAATCTGTCAGATTCCGAGGACATTGCCCGTGCACAGCCCTCTTCAGATTACCCCACAGATGTTCAATTGCATTCAGGTCTGTGCTCTGGCTGGGCCATTCCAAAACGTTAATCTTCTTCTGGTGAAGCCATGCTTTTGTGGATTTGGATGTGTGGGTCGTTGACGTGCTGAAAGGTGAACTTCCTCTGAAGGTTTTGTGCCAAAATTGCCTGGTATTTGGAACAGTTCATAATTCCCTCCACCCTGACTAAGACCCCGGTTCCGACTGAAGAAAGACAGCCCCAAAACATGATGCTGCCATCACCATGCTTCACTGTGGTGTTCTTTGTGTGATGTGCAGTGTTGTTTTTGCGCCAAACATACCTTTTGGAATTATGGCCAAAAAGTTCAACCTTGGTTTCATCAGACTGTAACACATTTTCCCACATGCTTTTGGGGGACTTGATGTTTGTTTTTTGCAAACTTCAGCCAGGCTTGGATGACCAGTTTTCTTCTTGTCTTTTCATCAATTTTGGAGGGACGTCCAGTTCTTGGTAATGTCTCTGTTGTGTCCTATTTAGTTATTTACTCCACTTGATGATGACTGTCTTCACTGTGTTCCATGGTATATCTAATGCTTTGGAAATTCTTTTGAACCCTTCTCCTGACTGATATTTTTCAACAACGAGATTCCTCTGATGCTTTGGAAGCTCTCTGCCGACCATGGCTTCTGCTCTGAGATGCAACTAAGCAAATGTCAAGTAATATGTAACATAACAATTTGACTTACAGAAACAACAGGTTAGGAGGGGCCTGCTCAAAGGAGCTTACAATCTAGAGAGAGTTAGAGTGTATTACACAATAGGTACAAGGTAAATGTGCCAGTGTTAGGGATGGACCAACCACACTAGTGTAAGTATTTCAGGAGAGGGACTGGGGAAGGTGAGCTAAAGGAATATGGGAGGGCGTTAATGTGCAATGTTGTAAGCGTCCTTAAAGAAGTGGGTCTTGAGGGATATATTGAAGGACAGAAGGCAGGGGGAAAGATGGTTTGGCCAGGGGAGGACATTCCAGAGGATAGGGGCAGCCCTGGAGAAATCTTGTAAGCGCACATGAGAGCTAGGAATCAGAGGATGAGCGGAGAGACCTGTTAGGAGTGTATTTAGAGATGAGTGGGGATATGTAGGTAGGGGAACTGCTATGAAGGGCTTTGAAAGTAAGAGTCAGGATCTTGAAATGAATCTTGAAGTGCACAGGTAGCCAGTGAAGAGACTGACAGAGTGGAGATGTGTTAGAAAGAGATGGGAGAGGAAGATAAGTCTGGAAGCAGCATTCATGGTGGATTGTATAGGGGTGAGACAGTTAAGAGGAAGACTAGCTAAGGGAGCGTTACAATAATCAAGGCGGGAGATGATAAGGGCATGGACAAGAGCTGTAGTGGCATCCTGTGTTGGGAAGGGATGGATGCAGGCAATATTTTTAGGATGGAGACTGCAGTTTTTAGAGACAGACTGGATGTGGGGGGTGAACGATAGGGCGGAGTGAAGGGTGACACCAAGACAGCAAGCATGAGGGGATGGGGAGATGATAGCATCATTAACATAAACTCATGGGGGAGTCTTAGCATTGGAAGGAGGGAAGATGAGCTGTTCGGTTTTGGAGAGATTGAGTTTCAGGAAAGGTAGAGAAAGAGGCGAGACAGTTAGTGACATGATCTAAGACAGAGGGAGAGAGATCAGGTGAGGATAGATAGATCTGGGTGTCATCAGCACACAGGTTGTATTGAAAGCCAAAGGATAAGATAAGTGTGCCAAGTGAGGAAGTGTAAAGAGAGAACAGAAGGGGTCCTAGAACTGAGCTTTGCGGTACCCCGACTGAGAGGGGGAGAGGTTGGAAGTTGACCAGGACAGAACAGTGTCACGGAGACCAAGACCATGAAGAGTTTGAAGGAGAAGAAGGTGGTCCACAGTGTCAAAAGCAGCAGAAAGGTTCAGAAGGATTAGGATGGAGTAGTGGCCCTTGGATTTAGCAGTGAGGTCATTAGTAACGTAGTAAGGGCGATCTCAGTGGAGTGTCGAGGGCAAAAACTAGATTGAAGAGGGTCAAGTAGAAACTTGGTTAATTGGGTATAAACAATTTTTTCAAGAAACTTGGAGGTGAGGGGAAGTAGAGAGATGGGATGGTAATTTGACAGATCAGTTGGGTCATGGGAGGGCTTTTTCAAGATTGGAGTAATGGTAGCATGCTTGAAGGAGGATGAGACAGATCCAGTAGTGAGGGAGAGGTTGAAGATGTGAGCTAGAGTAGGGACAAGAGTAGATGAAAGAAACTGGGTGAGATGGGAAGGGATCGGGTCAAGGGGGCATGTGGTTGGACAAGAGGAAAGAAGAAGAGCATGTACCTCCTCTTTAGTGACAGCAGGTGGTGACTGTGCAGATATGTCATATCTGATAGTTTCGATTTTATTATTGAAGAACGTGGCACAGTCAGAGGCTTTACGGTTGGTGGAAGGGGTAGTCGGGATAGGTTGAAGAAGGCAGTTGAAAGTGCTAAAGAGTCGTTTAGGGTTATGAATAGTAAGTTTCTTTACAAAGTTGAGAGCAGAGTAGTAGGAACGTAACATTATTTTATAGTGCAGAAAGTCAGACATGAAATGAATCTTCTGCCAACTACGTTCAGCAGTGCGGGAACTGTGACCAATCGTTGCTTCCTATTGCCGGGACACCAACAATTAACCCCTTCACTGCCAGCCAGAAGCAGCGTTGCAGAGAGAAGGGGGGACGTCAGTGCACCAGAGCTGCTATACCACTGTGGCTAGCCGAAGTTGAGCTACACCTTGTGACTATTGTTCTGAAAAGGACAATAAATGATCCCTAAATGATCCCTGTATTTGCACTCAACCCATCTCAGCCCAGTAGGGGGTCTCTATTGTAGCCTGTGGGATGTTTATGAATGAGTGTATGTGTTATAGCATGGATGTGTAAGTGTGTGTGGGGGGGGCGGGGTAGCATGGCATAGGGAGGCTGTAATCACATTCCTTTCATGCCCAGGTTACAGCATGTACTGGCTGCCTGGGCATGATAGGAGTATGATTGCTGTTAGCAATATAATATTGTTATTGGGTTTTTTGTCCAGTTTTGGTGTATTAACTACACTTTTATTAAAAGTAAGTAATTGGACAGAAAAATTCCATAACAATATTAATATAACCGCTAACAGCAATCACACTCCTATCATGCCCAGGCAACCAATACATGCTAGAACCTGAAATTGCTGTTAACAATTATATATATATATATATATATATATATATTAATATTGTTATTGATTTTTTTGTCTAATTGTGGTGTGTTACTTACTTTTAATAAAAGTGTTTTTTTTTGTTTTTAAAGGTGGGGGGTCATTTTTGGCCTATGTACTAAGACAGACACTGAAGTGGTAGGCCTCCACCACATCAGTGTTGGGCTTAGTATATAGTGATATGGGTTATGCTGCATTATTGTCAATGTCTGTCTCAATGTATAGTGACAGGGATTATGCTGTACCACCGTCAATGTCTGCCTCAGTATATAGTTATAGGTGTTATGCTGTACCACCGTCAATGTGTGCCTCAGTAAAAAGTGATAGGTGTTATGCTGTACCACATCAGCGCGTGCCTCAGATATAATGACAACAGTAATCCTATACCACCGTCAATATGTGCCTCAGTATATAATGATAACCGTAATCATATACCACCTTCAATGTTTGCCTCAGTATATAATAGCAGTTATGCTGTACCACCGTCAATGTTTGCCTCAGTATATAATAGCAGTTATGCTGTACCACTGTCAATGTTTGCCTCAGTATATAATGATAGCAGTTATCCTGTACCACCGTTAATGTCTGCCTCAGTATATAGTGATAGGTGTTATGCTGTACTACCGTCAATGTCTGCCTCAGTATATAGTGATAGGTGTTATGCTGCACCACCGTCAATATGTGCCTCAGTATATAATGATAACAGTTATGCTGTACCACCGTCAATGTTTGCCTCAGTATATAATGATAACAGTTATCATATACCACCTTCAATGTTTGCCTCAGTATATAATGATAATAATTATGCTGTCAGGGCACTGGGTGCCAGATCAGATAGGAGTCTCAATGCAGGGGCAGGTTCAGGTTCCGAACATGGCTGTAGGCAGGCTGATGTGTCCAGTTCAGGGCTGTGCGCTACTTTAGCTTTGGATTTTCTCTTGGGCGCCATCTGTAGGTTTTCAGAGAATGAGCAGGATAAAAACAGGCAGGAAACTGAAAGCCCACTGGCAGGGCAGACGGCAGGGCATACGGCTTGGAAGCCCACTGGCAGGGCACGCAGCTTGGAAGCCCACTGGCAGGGCACACGGCTTGGAAGCCCACTGGCAGGGAACACGGCTTGGAAGCCCTCAGGCAGGGCACACGGCTTGGAAGCCCTCAGGCAGGGCACACAGCTTGGAAGCCCTCAGGCAGGGCACACGGCTTGGAAGCCCACTGGCAGGTCACACGGCTAGGAAGCCCTCAGGCAAGGCACGCGGCTAGGAAGCCCTCAGGAAGGGCACATGGCTTGGAAGCAGCTGGATAGGTGGGTACGCCTGGAACACGCCGGGGTCTGGTACACAAAACTGGATCGTAAACGTAGCCAAGAGTCATACACGGGAGACAGATCAGATTCAGCAAAGCAGTAGCGCAGTATAGAGGGCCAAGGAGAGTAAAACAAACCCCAAAATGTTCTTTAACTATATAAATAGTAAAAAGGTTAAAAATGAAAGCGTTGGCCCCTTAAAAAGTAATGAGGGAGAAGTTATAGACGGGGATCAGGAAAAAGCTAATCTATTAAATATATTCTTCTCTGCTGTATTCACAGAGGAAAATGAAATGCCAGGTAATATACAGCAGGATGAGATAAATGCCCCAGTACATGTCGCCTGTCTAACCCAGGAAGAAGTGCAGTGCCACCTAAAAAAAATCAAAATAGACAAATCACCAGGTCCATATGGCATTAACCCCCGCGTTCTAAGGGAGTTAAGTAATGTAACAGACAGACCCCTATTTCTAATATTCAAGGACTCTATAGTGATAGGGTCTGTTCCCCAGGACTGGTGCATTGCAAATGTTGTGCCAATATTCAAAAAGGGGACAAAAAGTGACCCGGGGAATTATAGGCCTGGTAGTTTAACTTCTGTTGTATGTAAACTGTTTGAGGGTTTCCTAAAAGATGCTATTTTGGAGTATCTCAATGAAAATAAATGTATGACTCCATATCAGCATGGGTTTACAAGGGATCGGTCCTGTCAAACTAACCTGATCAGCTTTTATGAGGAGGTGAGCTCAAGACTGGATTGGGGTGAATCGCTGGATGTCGTATATCTTGATTTTTCCAAAGCATTTGATACAGTGCCACATAAAAGGCTGGTACATAAAATGAGAATGCTTGGGCTGGGGGAGAATGTGTGTATGTGGGTAAGTAACTGGCTCAGTGATAGGAAACAGAGAGTGGTTATTAATGATACATACTTTGAGTGGGTGACTGTTACTAGTGGGGTACCACAGGGGTCAGTTTTGGGTCCTATTCTTTTTAATATATTTATTAATGACCTTGTGAAGGGATTGTATAGTAAAGTATCAATCTTTGCAGACGATGCTAAGCTCTGTAACGTAGTTAACACAATAGAGTACAGTGCACGATTACAAATGGATCTCCATAGGTTGGAGGCTTGGGCCGGGATGTGGCAGATGAGGTTCAACACAGATAAATGTAAGGTTATGCACATGGGGCAGAAAAATCCAGGCTGGGAATATGTATTAAATGGGAAAACACTGGGGACGACTGATATGGAAAAGGACTTAGGAGTTTTAGTTAACAGTAAATTTACCTGTAGTGACCAATGTCAGGCAGTTGCTGCTAAGGCAAATAAAATCATGGGGTGCATCAAAAGGGGCATAGATGCCCACGACAAGGAAATAATTCTACCACTGTACAAGTCACTAGTCAGACCACACATGGAATACTGTGTACAGTACTGGGCACCAGTGTACAAGAAAGATATAGTGGAGCTGGAGAGGGTTCAAAGACGGGCAACCAGAATAATAAGGGGAATGGGAGGACTACAGTACCCAGAAAGATTATCAGAATTAGGGTTATTTAGTTTGGAAAAAAGACGGTTTAGGGGGGACTTAATAACTATGTATAAATATTAGGGCTGCAACTAACGATTATTTTCATAATCGATTAGTTGGCCGATTATTTTGTCGATTAATCGATTAATCGGATAAAAAAAATGAATGTAAATTTTTCATTTATTTAAAATAATTTAATAAACAAATGATGTTAAATACAAACAGCAGAATAAAAAAACTTTGATAAAATGCATTTCTTGTCTTTATTTCCCAGCCAGCCCCCCCAATTTATGCACATTTGAGCCTAGGCTTGCCACGCTGCCTCCCACACATGCCACTCCACGCTGCCCCCCACATATGCCACTCCACGCTGCCCCCCACATATGCCACTCCACGCTGCCCCCCACATATGCCACTCCACGCTGCCTCCCACATATGCCACTCCACGCTGCCCCCCACATATGCCACTCCACGCTGCCCCCCACATATGCCACGCTGCCCCCCACATATGCCACGCTGCCCCCCACATATGCCACTCCACGCTGCCCCCACATATGCCACTCCACGCTGCCTCCCACATATGCCACTCCACGCTACTCCCCACATATGCCACTCCACGCTGCCTCCCACATATGCCACTCCACGCTGCCCCCCACATATGCCACTCCACACTGCCCCCCACATATGCCACTCCATGCTGCCTCCCACATATGCCACTCCACGCTGCCTCCCACATATGACACTCCATGCTGCCCCCCACATATGCCACTCCATGCTGCCTCCCACATATGCCACTCCACGCTGCCCCACATATGCCACTCCACTCTACCCCCAGATATGCCACTGTGGCCCCAGATATGCCTTATACACCCTGATACACCACTCCGTCCTCCCCAGACATGCCACACTGCCCTCCCCACATATGCCTTATATACCGTATATGCCTTATACCCCCAGATATGTCTCTCCGTCCTCCCCAGATATGCCTTATACCCCCCGATATCTCATAGTCCCCTCATAGAGTCACAGACCCCTTCGCATCACACTGACACCATACTTTTATAAATAAGTAATGGGTTAATCTTCACTGCCCCCAGGATTTAGATTCCCCTTAGTATGCCCCCTTTATCTCTAACTGCACCTTAAGTTAACTTTATTAAATTAATCAAATTAACCCTCAGTCCTCATCATTAAATTAACCCTAAACACCCCATTAACCATAACTACCCCTAAATTAACTCTAAATACCCCATTAAAAAAAACTACCCTAAATTAACCCTAAACACCCCATTAACCATAACTGCCCCTAAATTAACCCCCACCTCCCCTAACTTTCAGTAGCCCAAATATTAATTTTATACTTACAGTTAGATGAGTGTCACAGCCATGTGGTTCTGGAGAAGGAAGGGGCAGGGCCAGTTGTCACAGTGATTACAGGGAGGGACTGGTAAGTTGGAGCTGCTGTTGTGAGTCACTGAAAAGGATTATATAATGAGGGGTATTTTTCAGAGCGTTTGCTCTGAAAAAACCTTCATTTTATAATCGATAATGAAATTCGTTGGCAACGATTTTCATTATCAATTATTATCGATTTTATCGATTAGTTGTTGCAGCCCTAATAAATATATAAGGGGGCAGTACAGAGATCACTCCCAGGACCTATTTATACCCAGGACTGTATCTATAACAAGGGGACATCCTCTACGGCTGGAGGAAAGAAGGTTTCTACACCAGCACAGACGGGGGTTCTTTACAGTAAGAGCGGTGAGATTATGGAACTCTCTGCCAGAGGAAGTGGTAATGGTAAACTCAATAAAAGAGTTCAAAAGGAGCCTGGACGTGTTTCTTGAAAGCAATAATATTACAAGTTATGGATATTTGATTAATAGGGACAGAAGGTTGATCGGGAAGGAATTTTCCCCCTGGTATGGGGCAATTGGCATCTGCTTCATAAGGGTTTTTTTGCCTTCCTCTGGATCAACACAGTAGGGACACAATATGTATATAGGTTGAACTTGATGGACTTTGGTCTTTTTTCAACCTTATGAACTATGTTACTATGAACACAATGCTCTAGCAATGAGGCTAGGCTGATGCTTGGTTTGTATTGAGCCTTAATTGACCAAACGAGGGGCAGGTGTTTCAAGAGCATTAGGGAACAGCATGGAGAGGCAGAAGGACACTGCAATCCAGAATCTACCTGGTGATGTAGTGGATAGGTGATTTACCTAGAATCCACAAGGTTGCAGGTTCGAATCCCTGGTGTATATGCTGTACAGCCGTCAATGTTTGCCTCAGTATATAATGATCACCGTTATGCTGTACCACCGTCAATGTCTGCATCAGTAGATAATGTTTGCCTAACGATAGAAACTATGCAGTTTTAAAGTGTGTGTGTGTGTGTGCCACATACAGGATCTGCCCCAGGTAGAATCTATGTTTCAACCAATTAGCCATCCAAAATAAATACTTTCTCCCAATCCTCTGTTCACTAAGTAGAGAATTGTGGTTTAAAGGTTATCAGTCTCTGGCAAGAATAAGTTAGCTGTTTTTTCTTCTATATAATGCATAATTCAATGTGTAAAGAAACTTAAAAGAAATATTGCTGATTGAAAGGTTGCAGTAGTCCAGCAAGGGACAGCTCTGATCCTTTGGAGTTTCCAAAGATGGTGCATGCCTTGATACATTGAGCACCATACTTGTAAAAGAGAGACAATTCAAAGAGAACATAAGGATCTGTTCTGTGGTCTTGACAATTTCACTGTCTCTCTAAAGTAATTATAGTATTATTATTATTATTATCTTTTATTTATATAGCGCCAACAGTTTACGAAGCGCTTAATACAATACATAACTTCAAGGGATATGACAAGACAAGAATTGACAGACTAAGACAAACCGATACATTCAGTGGAGAGAGCCCTGCTCGCAACCTTACAATCTAGAGAAAGGGTGAGAGGTAGTGTGGTGGTTGTATCAATGACAAGGAAGTTCTAGCAGCTAAGATGGTATGCTTCTCTGAAGAAGTGGGTTTTCAGATGTTTCTTGAATTTCAGGAGGGAGGGTGAATGCTGAAGGTTCCTTTCGAGAAGATTCCAGAGATTTGGGGCAGCTCGAGTGAAATCTTGTAGACGGGAAAAGGAAGAGGTGATAAGTGAGGAGGAGAGCCTTAGCCCATGGGAAGAACGTAGGGATCGAGTAGGAGAGTATTTGCTAATGAGGTCAGAAATGTATGGAGGAACAGTATTATGGATGGCGTTATATGTCAGTACCAGGATTTTAAATTTAATTCTAAAGGTAATTGGGAGCCAGTGGAGGGTTTCACAGAGGGGGGAAGCAGAAGAGGAGCGTGCAAGGAAGATAACCCTAGCAGTGGCATTTAGGATAGACTGTGGAGGAGAGAGTCGAGACAGTGGAGTGCCAACCAGAAGAGTATTGAAGAACACCAATTGTTATGGCTTGAAAAACTTTCAGATACAGCTGGACTTCTTTCAAGGCCCTGACACAACCTGTAACAAGGTGTTTTTGGCTTAATGGACCCAGTTATACTTTTTGCCAAGCAGTAACTTAGGTCTTGTTAAGTTTCCATTATGCAGTGTCCCCCGGCTATTGTCTTTCTTCTTAATAAAAAAATATACTGAATGGATGAACACCTAAGTTTCCCTATGTGACCTTTTGCCACGTGGGCCAGCTGTTTTAGTGCGTAGACACAAATACTGGAGACTTCCATTTCTATTTAAACCACTTTAACCGACATAAGGTATCAGCCAGCTCAGACTGGCCATCAGGCCTGGCAGACTGCTGGCCATCGGTGCTCAATACTCACCTGACTCACTTGTTAGCCCTAGCTGACAGGGGAGCTGAGCCACTTACCGCCTAATGTAATGTCACTTACCATCACTATCATGTCATTTGTAGCTCAGTTCTGCCTTGTTTTTTCTTAGCTTACCTGCTAAAAACCTGGCACAGATCATTAGCATATTCAAAGTTCAAGGTTGCACTTAGCAATCAGTCAACACGTCTTTTAATGGGCAGGCAATGCATGCTGTCACACTGGTTCTGTAGGTGACGTAGCTTTTCTACATGCCTTTTACAAACATAGGGGAGAAAATGAGGATGCTGCAGCCCACCAGCTCAGTGCCCAAGGCAGCTGCCTAGACCACCCATTTCCTATGGATGTGGTAGCCTGCTCATTAGGCTGTTGGTCCAGCAACCGCATATACTCAAAACATATTTTTTCTCATAAAAGCCTATTTTGGTCACTTTGTACAATCCACCTGTTGCCTCTGCATAGTCTAAAAAGAGATAACAGGCATAGTGTGTCATACTTTAGCTTATAATATTTACCATATTTATCCTAAAGACAGGATAAATAAAGATGTATTGTTATGGATAAAACAAATAAAAAATATATTTGACCAGCATTGAGATGCTACATGTAAATGATGATAAACTAGTGGGATTTAAAATGTGTACGTGCCAGGATTTTCAACAAACAGCAGTCGATACTAGGTGTTGAAGTTGGCAGGTTACAGAGCTGGTTTCACTGCATTCCTGGATATGATCGGATGGGGAGTGGCACTGCATGACCTTCAATTTGCATGCTAGATAAAAAAGGTTCCAGTAAAGGGAATTTCCAAGGCCACTGTCAAGTGAAGACCCCTACTAGGGCACCATTACTACCTATCGATCTCTAAAAAAAGAAAAAATGTGTAAAAGAAAAGAATGTGTGTGTAAGGGACTCTTCACTGGAAGAACAAGGAAATTACACCTAGCATTTCAAATGAAAGATAACTTGATATTCTCTCTGTCAGGAAATCACCTAACATACAAATATTTCGATTTGCCCAGCAATCTGAAGTTAAGATACTGTTTTCTAATATAACATTTTCTGAATTTAGTTGGTCATTGTCTATTACACACAATATCATTAAAACAAAGGGAATGGTACCACACACTTCAACAGTTAATGCTACACTAATGTAACATTAACTGTTACATTAGTGTAACATTAACTGTTGATGTTACACTAATGTCACAATTAATTAATATTTATTAATACACATAACTGATGCCAAACATTTTGGAGTAACTTCTTACAGTGTGCTTCAGTGAAAATGAATATAAAATGAACCCTCCAATGAACCCATAAGCAACCAATTGTTTAATAATGTCTAATTACAACAATGGCACTTGAAATGTTCATTTAGGAGATTACTGGCTGCCGCTTCATACGTTAGCTAAAGTATTTTACACAGTTTTCCACTAATAATATACTCTTTGTATTTTATATCATTAGCATTTGGGGTATTTATGTACATGAATATATCTGTATATTCGTGCACTTGAGTGACTATATGTGCCTGTATGTTGTCAGGTACATGTATGTAATTTATTATTGATGTTGATTATCCATAAGTGCTGTTCGTGTAATGCATTTTTATTGTCTATATAATATTAACTTAGTAAAATCATATACTGTGTAACCTACACTGAGTATTCTGTGTTACCTGGATACTATGCAGTTCAATATAAATGCAAATCTGCAGTGAAGGGTTTCCTTATCTAGTTCAGTATTTAGAACATCTGCATAGACGAATCCCTAAATCCAATCTGGGATACAACTTTTTCAAATTTATGAAATCTATTTAAATTAGTCAAAAAATTCAGTAGGCATGTCCAAACTCCAGTTTTATTAAATAAGTAGAACATCATTTAGACAACCACTATTAATAATTATTAAATTAAACCATTGAGTTTTTATTTTATATTTTTTTTAATAGATAGGTTTGCACTCTTGTAGGGGATGAGTCTGTTTTTGTTTGGTGTACTATAAAGCGTGTATTCCATCTTTACACCAATTTACACAAATTACATAGTACAGACAGAGCATTTGATAATTTAGTGGGATCAGTGATATTAGAATAAGTTTGTTAAACATATTTCAGACAACTAGGCTTTAAAATTGTTAAAATGTTTAAGCAACTTAGAATGTGGTTTTATAGTGGCTACCATAAGAAAGTTAATGGAATGAGAGATACGTTGTTAAGTTCAAATGCAGATAATAAATAAATCCCAGTTCTTATTCTTTTTCCACAGATGTGCTGATTGAAACAGGTGGGATGTATCATCAAAGGGAATTAAACTGTAATTGGGTTTCTGTTTTTATAGATAAATTAATTTCATTTACAGGCCAAAAAAACCACCCCGCCTTATATAATATATAATATATAGTGTGTTGTCTGGTAACTCCAGTAAAACTTCCCAAAGCATAAACAAAAACTAAAATTACAAAAAAAAAATTGCTATGTATGTAGCAGCGTGTCACGAAAATAAACGATTAGTGTCGCAAGAATAAAAAAAATACTTAAGCTAGCAAACATTGCATCGTGTTTACACCTCAGTACTGGCAATCATTAAACTACCTCTCTCTTTATTTTCCCAGCCAGTCTTGGATAACATGTGTTATGCAAATTTTACACAGCCTCTGAACCTGAATCACGCACCTGGGGAAAGTCCCATTCTCTGACTCTGGGTGGGGCCAGGTTTACAAGAAGAAGGTATATATTTAGACATATATATATGTGTGTGTATTCTAGTGAGCTGCTTTTCATTCTGTGCTTAACTTGTCTTGTGGATTATTCAAGCTGCTGGAAACTACAATAGGTACAGAGATACATTTAAATTTTATGCATTATTTTGGTATTGCATTTTTATAACCTCTTTCGCTGTTGAAGTGTCATGGGTTTTGGTCAAACAGTATAGCAGTTGATTGTGTCATATTTGGTCATTTATCACTATTTTGTTACCACTAATGTAGCTTTTGGATATGTGAGATTCAGGTAACTTGTCGATAAACAGCAGAGAAATTAGGAGGATTAACAAACCAGAGTGAAGATTCTTTGACACTCCTTAGTACATACTTCATGGTAATGGGGTACTTTGTTTTCCCTCTTTTCTCTGTAAAATATAGATTACTTTGGAATGGATGTATAGATGAAGATTATGGTCAAACTAGACCATATATATGAGGATTGTGTACTGACATAATAAATTATTTAAACAAATTTGTTTTATGATATGAAATATTCTCATTTTGTGCATGTTTCATCTTTTAGTATGTATTGTGAAAAAGCTATATGATGACCCAGGCTGCTGACTCAGTTTAACTGTTTGTATATTTAGAGCCAATAATGGCAGGTGGAACCTGTGAGATAAGCAGCATCTTTAACAACTACGTCAATACTTTATACCCAACGATGCCCGCACAACTGGAGGCAACCAACACTGTGCCAAGTCAGGATACAGACAAATTCCTCACCTTTGCTACCCCAGAGCCAAGCAATGAACTCACAGGTACTAGAGAATACAAAGAAAAATGGCAACAACTTGAAAAAAATTGACATTAATGCTTTTGCTGCACCAAAGATTAACTTGTTTCTGTAAAGAAATCAGAGAAGATCTAGTCTAGTTTAGCTAAGAGTGGAATAGGTTAATGAATAGCAAGATAAAAACTGACAATAGTGTAAAGAGGGAAAATACCTCATGTTATTTATCTTGCACCAGAGCCATTTAGGTTGGATCAGGATTTACCAGAAACGTGGTCCCAACAGCAGGTGTTGAACTGGATCAGTTACCATGTGGAAAGGTACAAGTGGGATGCCTGTACTATGGATCTGACCCAATGTGAGATGGATGGAAAACAACTTTGTCAGCTAAGCAGAGAAGAAATGAACACTATGTTTGGAGGACTTGGCGACAAACTTTATGAACACCTTTGCCAGTTGAAGGAATGTAAGTAATAGGAATATAAGTTTCAATGTGTGACAAATGTGCATTAACACAAGCTCATACTGTGTGTGGCAGATAACTAAAATTGAACATAAATTTCATAAAAATGTTTTACATGCCTGTGTAATCAGCATGTCAAATATATCTATTTAGGGCAAGTTCCTGAACTCAACGGTGATTATGATATCAAGTGGTATTTTCCAGGTAAGTTTACAAACACTACACATCAGTTCCATTAATGTCCCCTTTTCTTGCAACTTCTGTCAGTATCTACTATCAATAATGCATGGTGTTTTCTAGAGTTTGACTTGGACCTGATCCACGATATTCTCAGAAATGAACACAATTTCAAGAAGGAATCAGGTACGGTGTTAATGGTTTTTGAGATTCTATGAGGAATGAACAGAGGACGAGAAAAAAGTCTAAAGGGACTTTAGGGTCAGTTTTGCATTAATTTTAGGTTGTGCTAATATAGCCTATTTTTTGTTTTAAAACAGACCCTGGGTATTATACTGATCACATGTCTTCTGACAGTTTATTGTCCATTCCATCAGGTGAGTTTATGGAAATTTTAGAAATGGAAAAAAAACAAAAAAAACCCAGTGGCAACATAATGTACCTGGTTTGCCAATTTTACTTGGTCATTCACATTCCATTTGATTTGGTTTATCAGCAGCTGAGTCACGCAGTCCACACGCTGGAGATTCTGCCGGCAGTGACCTTGAAGCAGAAGTAAAGGATCACACAGGCAGAGGTAAGACCCTTATATACTACAATCATTCAACAATTGTGAGTAGAGAATGCATCTCAATTTAAAATTCTCTGGAGGTGACAAATTATTTAGAATTATATCCTTGCATTCATATAATAAAATGGTAATAGGATGTTTTCCTGTTAGCGACAGCTCAGCATGGGCTACAGTTAAATTGTATCAATGTTTTTTTCTCTACAACCTGGCTATAGCATCACATGTGCTCCTTAGCATGCAAACTGGAAACCAGATCCCCTGTATTGACCTGGTACCATTTGTTTTAGGAAAATAGCCTTTGGTAACAGTATGCCATATTTGCCTGGGTTTGATGCTATAAACAAATGAAGCAGATCCATAATGGGGTCTGCAGAAGAGGCCAGAGGCAAATTTATCATAGGGCTGACTATGGAGCTCCTTCTTGTGTTAGGAGCCCTGTTGGAGGCAGAAAAAAGGGGTGAATGGCCCCAATCCACTTCAACTTTTGGCCTGACCACCTTTAGAAATGTGCTGTTGCTTTTAGCCATGACCTGCTCATTTTCTACATATGTGTTACCTGCAAGGCTTTTTATGGTGTACGTTGAGGGAAGTGTGCATAGTTGTGTCTGAAATGCACACTTGCCCCGAGGTGCTACATTAAGACATGTAACATAGACTGGTAATACTACGTGCAGCTAATGTGAGGCAGTCTTCTTGTATCTTTTTGCCTTGAAATATGTAGTTTGTATGTGGCACTGTCAGACTAACGCTGCGTTTTAATCCTCTATAATGTGATATTTATGTAACACATCATTGTTTTAACTTGTCTATATTCAGATGATTCTCCAAGTTTTATCAAAACTGATGGAGGCCCTAATAAACGTAGGAGGGGGAGACCACGGAAGTTGAATTCAGACTGCCGTGATATTTTAGAGACCAAGAAAAGCAAGCACTGTAAGTAGGGTTTGTAAGACAAATCTTTTTTTCTGATTTATAATGTCACAACTTAAGCAAGTTATATTTTACAAATAATTGTACATGTTCTGGTCTCGTTCTTCTCAGCTGCACGTGGGACTCATCTATGGGAATTTATTCGGGATATCTTGCTGCATCCAGAGTCGAATCAGGGTCTTCTCAAGTGGGAGGACAGATCTGAAGGTGTCTTCAAATTCCTTCGTTCTGAGGCAGTAGCTCAGCTGTGGGGACAGAAGAAGAAAAATGCCAACATGACATATGAGAAGCTGAGTCGTGCTATGAGGTGAATAACCATGATCTGTAGCATTTATTTTAATCTAACTTACAAGAGTAACTATGCGTCCGGAGAGGTTATCACAAGGCTTTTTATTTTCCTATACTTGTCCAACTTTGCTTTCCATTTGACAGGACACTCAACAGCAGGAGACATCATTTGCAGGTCCATCCGCATTATGTGGTTGGCATTTTGACATTGCAGCATGATAAACTAAAGATTGGGGCCAGACTGGTGATGATGAGTCAGCCTTTGCACTTTAAGGCACGCTATGGTTTTATGCTCACATAGCCAGGCATATACAGCCAGTGGCCAGACAATACAGCATCAGGCACTCACCACGCATTTGCTTGATGTGCCACTAGACCTAAAATGACATGTTCCACTGTTGGGATAGTCATAACCTTTTTGGGACTATTTGCAGCTTTGATTTTGTATAATTTGTTTCATCTATTAACGTATTTTTGTCCTTACAGATATTACTACAAGAGGGAGATCCTGGAACGTGTAGATGGACGCAGATTGGTGTATAAATTTGGAAAGAACTCTAGTGGGTGGAGGCTGGAAGATAAAGGACTATTGTGAGTTAAGCTAACTGAATAAGTCACCAGCTCACTCAAAGTGCATCGTCTCCTTTTGAGACCTTCCTGGGTGCTTTGTATACTGTATGTCAGACTCCAACCTTTTTTGAAGGACAATTATGTAGCACCATTTTTACGGTGTAACTTAAGCTGATATTTTAGCATCAGTAGGTTGTTGTAAACCAGTTTTAATATGCTTATAATTTTAACCCTTTTTAAATATAATTTGTTTTGTGTGTTGTACATTAAGATTTGCAATCGGGGATACAGAATGTTAAAGTTGAAAAGCATGGTACAAAAATAACATTTCATCCTAAAGAATACAATTTTTGATGCCAGAAATCCTTGAAGAGGTTATGTTTGCATATGTAATACTCTTTGGCGTCTAATGTATACATTTAAGAAAAAATAGGCTATATTAGCACAAATGAATTGTAAGAGCTGTATGTGAAGGGAATCATTATGGAAGCAAATGAAATAGTACTCATGATTATTCCATATTTTGCTACATAATTGATCTTTTTGGTATAGTTTGTAGTTCACAGAGATCATGATAGCACACTTCTTAGTCCTCCAAATATACCTTTTCCTCTGATATTGACCCTGGACAATAAATATGGGAAGTTTTTTTATCCCTTGCATGATATCCAAGAGATATCATGCATAACTATATTATACAAACCTAAGAATAAAGGCATATATTAATATGGTAGATATATTTTAGAGAAGTAGTAGATTTTAAGTGGTGTGGAAGAGGAGAATATTGAAGTCTGGTGCATATTTATGATAATGATGATAAACTGTTTTTAACAGATATCTGTATATATATATATATATATATATATATATATATATATATATATATATATATATATATATACTATGTTTCTAAACTGTGTGTACAATTAAATCATTGCTTGCAATCTCAACATGGCCAGAAATAGGGTTTCTAGTAACATATCTGAGCTGCCTTATCTGTAGCAGTGCTAACACCCTCTCCTGTATTGTTTGTAAGCATAGGCTAACCGTATGGTACCGCACCTACTACCTAAGTACCATAGATAGCCACCTTGTTTAGCTATATGATAGGGCCCACCATGCCTGGAAGATCATATCATCCAGCTGTGTTTACTACAAACCAAAGGAGCTAATCTACCACATTTGGGACAGATATCACCTAAAAGTCAAACAATTTGATTGCAGTGTTTTTCTTGTGATACTCATTTTCTGTACCTTTCAAATCTCAGGCTCTTCATAATATAGGATAATCTTAAAAAGGAAAGACCATATCTTAACACTTACACAAAAATTCTAATATACACAATGCTGTGAATATATTATAGTATTGTAAATAGAGTATCAATTGTTTTGTAAATAATATGCTAATATTCAGATTTGTTTCTTACAAAGCACTTATTACATTGAATATGTTAATATATGTTGTACATTTATGACATCTACTTTTTCAGCTAAAATGACAGATGTATTCATTTTTTTGTTATGTGTATATAAATATTTTTTTATATCTGAGGCAGTAAATATTGTTGTAATGAAAACTATGTCAGACAAAATAAAGAATCCAAATACAGGAACATATAGATTTCATTACTGAAAAATGTTTACTCAAACTGTAATAACACCCAACCACATCTGTATGCATGTGTTTTGGATACCTTAATGGTTATCATATTTTCCACTGTACCTTGAGAATATTTGAGGAAGCTCAGTGGCATACTTGGGGAGTTGCTTCCAGGGGTCGCTCATCAGGAGGTGCCACACTGGCACGTAGAGGCAGTCTGCCCCCAGGGCAGTCCAAAATTGTTCACAAAGTACTGGTCTGAGCTTGGATTTGTATGTGCAAAAGTGTGTGATCATGGGTGTACAAGTGCGTGATCATGGATATGGATGTGTGTGAGACCATGTATGTGTGTGTGAACGTGGATATGTATGTGTTTGTGTGTGAGCTTGGATGTTTATGTGTGGGTGTGAGCATGACTGTGGATGTGTGAGCATGGATGTGTAAATGTCAGTGTGTGAGCACAAATCTATATATGTAAGTATGTGTGGGCATGAATGTGTGCATGTGAGTGTGCAAGCATTGTTCCCTTTAAGCTGTGAGCGTGTAAAAAAGGGAAATATTAGGAAAAAAGGGAGAGATAAAAAGAGAGGGAAAAAAGAGAAAACAGATATAAGTAAGTGGCATGATCAAAGTGAAAGAGACAGATAAAAGCTAAGGGGAGAGGATGGGAGAAAAATAATATATACAGAGGAGGGGAGAAGTAAAATAAACGGGGGATCAATGAAAAGGGGGAGAGATAAGAAAGGGGAATGATGGCTGGTATGGAATAGATTGTAAGAAAATGAAGAGATAATAAAGAGAAAGGGGAGCGATAGAGAGAAGGGGAATATAATAAGAAAGGAGAGATGGGGAGAATGGGAGAGATGAGATGGAGAAATAATAAGAAAAGAAAGAGGAATGTGAGAAATAAAAGAGAAAGACAATGGTAGGGAGAAGGGATGAGATATAAATGAAAAAAAGAGAGGAAGGGAAGAGATAAAGAGAAGAAAGTAAAGGGAAGTGGTAAAAGATAAAAGGAAGAGGTAAAGAGAGATAAAGTAAAATTAAAGGAGAGATAAAATGAAATAGGCGACATAAAAAGAAATTGGGGAGATTAGGAAGAAAAAGAAGAGAGATAAGATAAAGAAAAAGAGAAGAGATATTGAGAAAGATGAAAGAAAAAAAGGAGAGATACAAGAGAAAGGGTAGGGATAGGGAAAAGGGATGAGGTAAAGAGTAAGAGAGATTAAGATATGAGATGGGGAGATAAAGATGACAAAGAGACAGAAAGAAAGGAAAGCAATAAAGAGAAATATGAAAGATAGAATGGAGAGATAAAGAAAGAGCAGGAGAGATAATGAAATGGGTAGGGATAGGGAAAAGGGTAAGGTAAAGAGAAAGTGGAGAAAAAAAGGAGGAGGATGACAGATAATGAAGAGAATCAAAGAAAAAGGGATATAAAGAGAAAGGGGGAGATAAAAGGATGTAACCAGAAAAAGAGAGCAGTGGACAGAAAGTGCAGGGAGAATGAGAAAGTTAAGATAGGAGAAAAGTATAGTTAAAATGATACCATTTATTGGCTAACAGAGTTTAATAGCGAGCTTTCGAGACCAAGTTGTTAGGTCTCTTCCTCAGGCATTAATGAAGCTAAAACAGACTTTTCGAAATACAAAAGCACAATTCACACGTTAACAAAGACTTTAGATAAACACAGAGGTATTGGGGAATTTGTTCAGCAGTAAATTAGTTGGACTAGCAGCGATCCAATGGACATATATGGTTCAATCAAACCATCCTTGGTCAGTTTACTCCCTGGTTAGAGGGGCCATAAAACCATTTGACAGAGTGGGGCAATTGCTCCAGGCAGCACTTTTGAAGGGGTGGCACTTTGCCGCCCCAAGCCCTTTTTTTTTTTAAAGAGGAAGAGAGAGAGGACGCCGAGTGGTTTTCGCTTTCCAAGTTGCCAGTACACGCTCGGCGCCCCTCTCTCTCCTCTGCGAGCCCTCTAGCTTGGTATCGGTGCCGGCTTGTAATGCTGAGCGCTGGAAGATGACGTCATTTTCGGCGCTCTGCATTAAAAGTGTGCCTGACCTAGACTGAGAAGAGCCCTGACTGAAAGGAAACCTGAAACACTCAGAAGAGACCAGTGTGGGTAGAATCTGGGTACTGGGTATTGGGTAAATCCTGTGTCTGTGTTTAATCTGGGTGCTGGGCCAAACCCTGTGGATCCAATCTGGGCGCTGGGGCAAGTCTTGTGGTTGCAGTCTGTGGGGTGGGGAAAGTTCTTTGGGTGCAATGTGGATGATAGGCAAAATTTGTGGGTGCAATGTGTGTGCCAGGGGTGACCTTTGGGGTGTGCGAACCTGTGATCTATGCCTGCAATTAAGGGTCTCCATGCATTGTTTATTTACTCTATACCTAAAAATACAGTGCACGCATACTTTTGAAATTGCCCCAGGACCCCCCAACTTCACAAAGCAAGTCCTTCAGTGCCACTTTTGCCCCTAAAAAGCTTGTGAGTGCCACCTTAACCCCCAAACATCCTGCTTGTGACATCTTTGTGCACAGCTTTTCAGTGTCCCCAAATAGCTTACCCATGCTCACACACAAACACACATACATGCTCAAACACATACACATCCATGCTCACACATACTTATACATACACACTCATGCTCAACATACATACCTCCATACAGACCCCATACAAACATACATCCCTCCTCCCACACTCCCATACCTCTCCTGCAGACTTCGGTCTGCAGCTCACACATGCAGCCTCTGTTTCACCACAGAGTCACGCAACATAAGGTATGTGATGCCGCTGCATTCCTGTCTCCCTGTGCCAGTTCAAAGATATTTAGAAAGGTCCCGGGTCGATCCAGGTCGGAAGGGCCTTTCTGAACAATTTGAAGCAGCACAAGGAGACAGGAACAAATGGTGCTGCAACTGTAGTTATGCCACTGATAATGAATGAATTAATGAATAAATAAATATTTAAAGAGATTCCAGACATGTACACATGACACTATCAGGGGTACATTATAGTTACAAGAAGAAAAAAGGTCTCAAGGGAACCTCAGGTCATAATTCTCTGCTCTCCAATGAGAGGGCATTGTACTTGTTACAGAACATAAATTGCATTTTATTCAGATGTGAAAGAAAATCATTTTTTTTGGAAGAAATCAATTTTGCCTACTTTTACTGTGAAAGGATGGCAGGGCTCTGTGCTCATCTGCATACCTGGGAACGCCGCTCCTCCGGTTCTCCAGCTCAAGACCCGAATCCTCTGGGTCGCGGGAGCGGGGTCTTGACATGCCCTGCTCCCCGCCGATTTTTTTCCTTGAAATGGGGGTGTTTCCCGCTGCCGTCAGTGGGAACTCCCCCAACGTCAGTGGGGACGCCACCAACGTCAGCGGGAACTCCCCCGACATCAGTGGGAACACCGCTGACGTCAGTCCTGGCCGTATCCCGCAAGGGAAGTTCCCAGGTATGCTCATCAGGCACCTTTTAATGTGTACCATAGTAAGCAAATGTGTTCATCCCTGTGCTCAGGGCTCTGGTACACTGAACGTGAGTATGATACCTAACAACTAAAGATTGACATCATGTTGCAGATAAAGTATACTTTCAGACACAAAGGTTAAGGAAAGCCCCAGGCGAGAGCATGGAGCAAGAGGGGCACATGACTGAGGGGATGGCAGGCAGCCCTCTCCCCCTCCCTTTTTCCTGTTTTGCAGAAAAATCTGCTGAGTCATGTTTAGGGGGTTGTCAGTTAAAGAATGATTGACAGCCCTGAGCTAGCAGTGATAGGAGTGTGTCATCCTAGTGGGCTTAGAGGTGGTGGTCACTATATATATATATATGGGAGCCCACCCCACTTCTTGAATTGACCTGGAAAGCTTTCCCTCCTGCCCCTCTTTATGTTTCTTTGGGGTTGGTTATCAGGCTGGCATAGAGCATGGGTTAACCACCTTTGCAGGACACTCCTTGGGCTTGTGTCTTGCTGAATCCAGTCGTGACAATGGCTGCCGTGCATGGGACGCCGGTGGTCTCTACAGTGTTACGGTTTTATGCCTGTGCCAGCTGGGTCGGTGTAGTTTCCAGTTATGTAAGTGGTTGTTAACAATTTAGGGGTTGCACTTTGTAGCCTTTGGATTTTTGCTAACACTTGTTAGTTATATTTAAGGCTTGCACGTGTCACAAGTGGGTCAGGTGGCGCGGCTCGTGCATCGCCATATTATATTATGTTTATAATGTGTTTTCAAATAATGTATGTTTCTACTATAAATAAAGTTATTTATACCTGTGTCACGGTGTGGAAGGTGAAAATCAGACTGTACCGTGGCCAAAATTTTTCCATAGTTGACTTTATCATAAAGCAGTATATTATTTACTTTGTGTTTGTGTATTTATTTGGGGGAAAAAGAGGGCGACGCATTGACGCTACCTCAGTCAAGGTCTGAAGTCAGCATTGCCAGCTGGATTTGCAATTGTGTTTCAGGAAAACACTTTCCAATCATGTTTACAAAACTTTTATGTAAGCATTTATTAAAACTATAGCATATGTGGGTTTTTCCCCAAAGTATTTTATCACGTGAAATCAGATATTTGTCTGTAAAAGAAAACTATAGTATTACTTTAGTAAATGTCCTTGCTCTCATTCCAAGCTTTAAAAAGACAGTTAATAGTGGTTCCATACTACAAATAGCAATTACATACAAGCATAACACATTAAAATATACATGTGAATATTTTAGTGTCATTGGGCAAAGCATTACTAATACACTAATTAATTTACAGTTTCTATTTGATGGGGCTAAACCCCACCCTTTTTTTAAGGTACAGTACTTGGACTTTGGCCTGCTGGCCATTGCTATTTGGTGTAACTCATGATAACAAGTATGAGGTCATGGAGTCTATAACATTTATCTGTCTGCTAAAAAAGGCCAAAGTTTTTGTTTTAAGCCATGATAAAAGGAACAATTTTATTGTCAGCCTTCTTCCTAGATCCTTATAGTGTAAGTTCTTCTTGACTCAAGATGCTAGATCTGTGGTTCTCAGAATCTTTTGATGTTGTGGTCTTGTGATGTTGAGCAATTGAAAGGCAGAAGGATCTACAAAGTTCTGTAATATAGAAAATGTAGAAGTCTTAATATTCACCATCCAACTAAAAAAAATAAAATAAAAAAAAAACCATTATTATGGAAGAACACTGAAGTTAATGTAACGGTGATGGTAATAGTAAAACGTTTTCATACTGTGTAAATTTAGTGGTCATAATGATGTAGACTTGTTCAGAATGATGACTCATATACCTGTTTGACAGGTGTGCTTGGCTTTGCTCCAAAGTCTCAGGTTACCTGAGTCATTTACGGTAAGAGAGGATGTGAGGGGGCGGAGGGACTGCCCTTCCACGTAAATTAAACGAAGAAACAAGTTTAGCATGAAAGACATAAGTTGCCGAGAAACGAAACCAGGGTGAGGTCTCTGCCTGAGGGAGGAGACAGAACAAAAGCGGCAACCTAAAAGAAGGACAGGGGGTTAATATGAAATGACAGTTTATTTCATAGCCGAGTAATTACCACTGGATTGGATGGAATTTTGCACTGCAGTGTGTATCCCAACGGTCTCCTCGTAGTTAAATGCAGCAGCATGAACTTCTGACCCCCATTGATGATTGTCACAATCAGCAAGAAGTGAAGAGAGATCTGTGGGATTTTCTTATTTTAATAATTTGGGTAATTTGTAGCATGACATTTAGTTTTAGTTTTATTTTTTATACCCCACTTTGAGATAGTTGCGATCGTCTTTCTGCCATATATTTTTGGGCCACTGTATACCTTGGCCACCAGGCTAGACTTGCTGCTTATGATATCATGATGTTCTTTATGTTTACCATCTACTTATGTTTTTAGAAATCATTTGACCCCTTCAATTCAATTGAATCTAGCTTTAATAATTTGTGAAATGACAAACACTGAGGAAGGAGATGGATGTCCCAGTGCCATTCTGAATGTACCATACCTTGTCCTCTTTTATAGAATGAAAAGAAATTCACTTGCAAGCGCTTGCATTTGTTGGACAAAAGTCCAATTCACTAAAGCCAAGAAAAAAAAACCTCTTAACTGGCTTACATTCCCCTGCAAGAGAGTCGAGTTGATGCAAGTTGAGGAACGCAAGCAAATCACAGATACATTATCCTGTTGCAACTGAGAGTCTGACGTTAGTTTCAAGTCTCAAAATTCAAAAACCTGGCATTTCCAGAGAGCTGTAAAGTGACTTGCGAGTTACAAACTCATTCCAAACACAAACTGGACAAAAGTCCAACTCACAAATTCATTATTGTATCCCAGGGGGGTGTAAGGTGACACGTAAACAATATTCCACCCCTCTTAACAAACATTATAATAAATAAAATATGTTATCCAGTACCCCTTCGATGTGTCACCTCCACCCCTCCCATAATATATTGGGTATACATACACCATATGAGCAAAAGTATGTGGACACCTGATTATCACACCTTTATGATCTTCTTGGACATCCTCTTTCAAAACTATTGGCATTAATATCTGTGCTATTGACAGAGTAAACTTGGCTCCTTTAGCCTGTTCTATTGAGTGTTTGTTCTTTGACCCTCGGCTTGTGTATACCGTTAATGAACCGTTGCTGCCTGGATTTCTGGACCTGCCTGACTACGCTTTCTGCCTGAACCCCTATTCATTGATTTTCTGCCTGGACCTGTTGAGAACTGCATCTGGGTTCCTACCTGAGATAAATGTAACATAGGGAACATTTAAGCAAAAATGATCACTAGAGAGGTGATTGAGGAGGTTATTAAATCTTTCATAAGGCACCTGGACCCAATGATTTTGTGGTGAACCGTTTCCCTCCTGGTGAACCGTTCTTTAAGGAAGTCGAATGCTCTCTGAGCAGCTTCCGACCAACAAAACTTCTTTTTAACAGATGTGAGAGATGTAATGGGTTGGATAACCTTTGAAAAGTTCCTGATAAACTTCTGATAGAAGTTAGCAAATCCCACAAATCTTTGCACACCTTTCCTGCCTGTGGGAGGTGGCCATTGTAGGATGGTAGCAATTGTCTTCAGATCCATTTTTACCTTACTAGGTGTTAGGATAAAGCCCAGGAACTCCGCCATGGCCCCCCCTACAGCATGCTGTGCCCCCCGTGTGCCCCCCCAATTGAAACGCCGTTTTTTTTTTTTTTAATAGACGCGAAGGAGAGAGGCGCCGAACGGTCGCTGAGGAATACGTTTTCAGAAACCGTTTGGCGCGTCTCACTCTTCTCCGCGAGGACTCTGCCTTGGTCGCGGTGCTGGCATTTCATGCTGAGCGCCGGTATACGGCAGAACAGGGAGGCAGAGGCCTTGCGATCCCACCGCTGGACTTCAACAAGGTAAGTAACTTCAAAGGGGGGAGAGGATAGAAAGTGAGGAGGGGGTAGATAGGGAGGGAGAGGGGGTAGATACGGTAGATAGGGAGGGAGAGGGGGTAGGCAGGGAGGGAGAAGGGAATGAGACAGGGTAGATAGGGAGAGAGGTATATAGGAAGAAAGGAGGGTGGAAAGAATATTGAAATAAAGAGTCAGAGAGAGATAATGAATGGATTAATGTGTGGATGCATTAATGAATATGTGTAAATAATTTGTGTGAAAGAATAAATGATTGTACAGGTAGCGTGTTTAGGGGACAAAGATGGCGTACGCTCAGCTGTTTGGGGACAAAGTTGACTCATGCTGGGCTGTTTGGCGACAAAGATGGCACGTTCTATGCGTGTGTAATGTGGGTGCGGGTCGGGTTCTATGTGGGCAATGTGGATGCCAGGGTTGGCTTTGGGGTGTGCGACATGTGATCTATGCCTGTAATTTAGGGGGTTTTATCTATACCTTTAATGCAGAGTTTTTATGTGAATTCCAATTCATATATACCTGCAAAGCTGGGTTTTGTGTTATTCTGATGATCCGTATCTGCTATGTTTTCATACATTATTTATGTTTACCTGCAAATATAGGATTTGTATGTCTTATTCAATTGATCAATACCTGGAGTGCTGTTTCCATGTGTTGTTTATTTGATCTATACCTTCAGTGCTGAGTTTATATGTGATTTCCAGTTGATCTATACCTGCAATGCTGGGTTTGTGTGTCCTGTTGGTTTATACCCGCAATGCTATGTTTCCATACATTATTTATGTATAGCTGCAAATACAAGGATTTTTTTTTTGTCTTATTCAGTTGCACGTGCTGTTTCCATGTGTTGTTTATTTGATCTATACCTGAACTACAGGGTGTAAGTAAAAGAGCGGTATGGTTTAGTGAATGAGGGGACAAAGGCATGATTACAGGGGAGAGGACCTCTCAATGTCACGGTGCAGGACTGACTCTCACTGTCTTCCCCTGATCTGCAGTCAGTGTGGCAAATATATTATTTTTGGTATGGTAGCGGAGGGAGTGATTGCATGCAAGGGAGCGTTGAGCGGGGCCCAAGGAAATGCTTGGGTAGGGTCCAATATATATATATTGGCAGCAGAGGCAAATATTTATATATATATATATACTGGCAGCAGGGGCAAATATTTATATATATATACTGGCAGCAGGGGCAAATATTTATATATATATTGGCAGCAAGGGCAAATATTTATATATGTTTTGGCAGCAGGGGCTAATATTTATTTATATATTGGCAGCAGGGTTTAATATTTATATATATTGGCAGCAGGATCTAATATTAATATATATCGGCAGCAGGGTATAATATAAGTATATATCCGCAGCAGAGGCTAATATTAATATATATCGGAAGCAGGGTGTAATATTTCTATATATCAGCAGCAGGGTCTAATATTTATATATATATTGGCAGCAGGGGCTAATATTAAAGAATGAAAAATAACTGCCAGTTCAGCTGTTATTTTGAAATCATATTTCAATCACTTTAAAGAGATAAGTACGTATGATGTAGTACCGTTTTATAATTGGCCCCCCTAGTTTGGTCCCTGGCCCCCCATGTGCCCCCCTAAATATGAAAGCTACTGTTTACTCGTAGTTGCATCAATACTTTAGACACATGTTCTCTGTGGGTTTGTAAAGGAGAGGAGTATAGGAAAATATCATCCAAGTATATCACCACGAATTGATCCAACATGTCTCAAAAAATGTCATTCATGAAGTGTTGAAAAGTGGCTGGTGCATTACATAGGCCGTATGGCATCACCATATTGTTACGACGGATCAGGCACCACAGGTGATGGACCCACAATGCAGGAATGGCGAGAAATTTCCAATAAACAAGCTGGGATCGGGGCAGGCAGCACAGGAGCGAAGTCAAAGAACAATAGCCGAGGTCGGGACTGGCAGCGCAGGATCAAGGTCAGAAGAACGAAAGCCGAGGTCTGGTACACGTGAAAATCAATCAGAAAGCATTAGAGAAACAAACACCCTGAGAACAATAATATGGACTCGTTGAACGGGCACGGAAACACAGGACAAGGAAGTTTAAATAGCGCCAATGGCGGGAGAGCAGGTAAGATGACGTCATCGCGACCGGCGCAATAATAGCGTCGTCGCGATGGCAACAATACAACAAAACCTCCTGCCTGTGTTACCTCCGCGAATGACGCGGAAGCGCCACAAAGGCAGGAGAGGTAATGTAATAGCCACCGTGGACATGCAGCAGCGATCGAACACCCGATCGCCGCCGACATGCCTGCGGCGGCTCAACCACCAAGTCCTCTCTGCTTGTGTTGCCTCCGCGAGCGACGCGGAAGCGCCACACAGGCAGAAGAGGTACTGGTCGGGCGCCGCAAGCATGTAGCGGCGGATCGTCTCTCCGATCGCCGCTGATATGCTGCGGCAGCCCGATCAAGACTGTCATGGGCTGGGAGGCATGCCTGCTCGATACGCATGCCCCCTCGTGTGCATGCCGAGCACACGTCAGTACACGAGGAGGACGTGCGCGAGGAACGCCGTGGGACCCCGGCCGGACAGGTAGGTGTAACACAACCCCCCCTCTCAGGAGCACGCACTGGGCGCAAAGGACCAGGACGGAGAGGGAAGCGGGCATGGTGACAGGAGACACAGAGAGGCGCGAGCACAGCGCGGGCAGGAACCCAGGTCCGCTCCTCCGGACCGTACCCTCGCCAGTCGAGCAGATACTGGAGGGAGCCGCGGTGCCAACGGGAGTCGAGCTCGCGGCGGACGATGTGCTCTTCATGACCGCGGACAAGGACAGGGGCAGGAGGACGAAGGGCCAAAGAATAGCGGTTAACTACGCAGGGCTTAAGGAGAGAGACGTGGAACGTGTTGGGGATACGCATGGAAGGAGGAAGAGCAAGGGACACGGAGACCTCGTTGATACGCCGGACGATGCGGAAGGGACCGAGAAACTGGGGACCTAGTGTCCTACTGGGTTGATGGAGTGCAATATTCCGCGCGGATAGCCATACATAGTCGCCAACCCTGTAGTGGGGAGGCGTAGCACGATGCTTGTCAGCAGCAGCCTTGCTGGGCCTTGACCAGCTGGTCACCGAGAGCTTTCCAATGGGTACGCATGTTAGTAACCCTGCTCCTCGACGGCTGGAATCCGCGAGAGGCGGATGGAGGCAGTAGGACAACGGGATGGTATCCCAAAGCAGAATAAAAAGGCGAGCGACGCAAGGATTCATGGACGGCGTTGTTGTAGGACAGCTCGGCCAAGGGTAACAGGGAAGACCAGTTGTCTTGGCGTTCATTGACGTGTAAGCGCAGGTATTGTTTTAAGGTCTGATTAGTGCGCTCTGTCTGGCCGTTTGATTGTGGGTGATAAGCCGAAGACAGATGTGTCCGGATGCCTAACTTGCAGCAAAGGGTTCTCCAGTACCTGGATACAAACTGGGGACCTCTATCCGACACCACGTGGAGCGGCAGGCCATGCAACCGAACCACGTCTCTGATGAACACATCCACCAACTGGGACGCCGTGGGTAGCTTGTGCAGGGCAATAAAGTGGGCCTGTTTGGTGAACCTGTCAACCACAACGAGGATGGTAGTGAACCCATGAGAGATAGGAAGGTCGACAATGAAGTCCATAGCTATATGAGTCCATGGGGTTCTTGGAACGGGAAGAGGTAATAGTAAACCAGAAGGCCGGGCGTGCACGGATTTGTGACGAGAACATTGAGGACAAGTGGCAATGAAGGCGCTGACGTCACGTGTTAAGGACGGCCACCAGAAGGTTTTTCGGATGTGGTACTCAGTTTTGCGGGCTCCTGGATGACCGGCTAGTGGTGGGTTATGACCCCAGTGGAGAACAGCAGCACGAAACCGCTGGGGGACGTAAAGGCGTCCCGATGGAGGACGTTGGGACGCGGTGATGTGTGCCTGTTGCATACGAATCATGTGCATCATGGAAGACGATAAGGAAGAGATGACGCGTGCTTGTGGAATGATGGGTTCATCTTGGGTGAAGTCCCGATGGCTGTCGAATTGACGGGAGAGAGCATCTGCTTTGACGTTTTTACTTCCGGGCTGATATGTCATGACATAATTGAAGCGGGTGAAGAACAAGGCCCATCTGGCTTGACAAGGATTCAGACGTCGAGCAGATTCCATATATTGCAGGTTCTTGTGGTCGGTCATGACCACAACAGGCAGTTTGGTACCTTCGAGTAGGTGACGTCATTCCTCGAAGGCCAGTTTGACCGCGAGTAGTTCTCTGTTTCCCACGTCATAGTTACGTTCGGCGGACGAGAAGCCCTTTGAGAAAAACGCACAGGGGAGGTACTTGGACATTTTCGGGTTCCGTTGAGATAGAACAGCCCCTGCACCGTTCTCTGAAGCGTCCACTTCTAGGAGGTACTGCAAAGCAGGATCTGGTCGTTGCAGAACGGGGGCTGAACAGAAGGCTTGTTTCAGTCGCTCGAAGGCTTTCACGGCCTCCACGGACCAGTACTTGATTAGCCCCCTTTTTAGTAAAGGCGATGATGGGTGCTGCGATGGAGGCATAATTGCGTATGAAGCGCCGATAATAACTGGCGAATCCCAGAAAGCGTTGTACAGCTTTTACGGTATGGGGGATAGGCCAATTGAGGATAGCCTTCAACTTGCTGGGGTCCATTTCGAGGTCATTAGCGGAGATCATGTACCCGAGGAATGTTAGGCTGTTCTTTTCGAAGTCGCATTTCTCGGCTTTGGCATAGAGACCGTTTTCACGCAGTCTTTGCAGAACAGAACGCAGATGCATACGATGAGTTTTGACGTCTGGTGAATACACAAGGATATCGTTGAGATAGACGACCACGTGGGAGAGCAACATGTCTCGGAACACGTCATTGACGAAGGCTTGAAACACGGCAGGAGCATTACAGAGGCCAAAGGGCATCACCCTGTACTCATAATGACCAAATCTCGTATTAAAGGCGGTCTTCCATTCGTCGTTTTCCTTTACGCGTACTAGGTTGTATGCCCCTCTTAGGTCGAGCTTGGTGAAAACCGGAGCCCCTTTCAATCTGTCATAGATCTCCGTGATTAACGGAAGAGGATACCGTTTTTTTACGGTAATACGATTTAGTCCCCTGTAGTCTATGCATGGCTGAAAAGAGCCCTCTTTTTTGGAGACAAAAAATAATCCAGGTGAGGAAGAGGGTCGGATGAAGCCCTTCTCCAGGCTTTCTTTAATGTATAATTCAAGGGCCTCATTTTCCGGCTCAGACAGGGGATATGTGCGTCCTCGTGGTGGCGTGGTACCCGGCAACAAGTCTATGGCACAGTCATAGGATCTGTGAGGGGGTAGGCGTTCTGCCTGTCTCTTGGAAAATACATCCAGAAAGTCCCAATAATGTTTAGGCACTAGAAGCTTGGGGTCTGTAGGCTTGATCTCCATAACGAGGTTCACCCGTGTGCAGGGTAAAGAACAAAGGCGGTGACAAGAAGGACTCCATGCAAGTATCTCGCCTTTGTCCCAGTCAATGCGTGGGTTGTGCAGCCGTAGCCAGGTGAACCCCAGTATCAAGGGGGCATGAGGTGACTGTATTAGTTCGAACGTGATGGTTTCTCTGTGGGTTGCCCCTATGAACATAGTAAGTGGACTGGTATCTTGGGTGACCACTCCCCGACCTAAGAGACTACCGTCAACAGCAGTCACTACAGAAGGAGTCTTTTTGGGACGTAGCGGTAGCCCGTGTTGTACGGTCCATTGTTCGTCCAGAAACACTCCAGCCGCCCCGGAGTCTATGAAAGTGTGGGTGACCACAGAGTGGTCAAGACACCTAAGCGAGACGAGTATCAACATGCGTTGGGGAGGAGAATTGTTCTTATTGCTTAGGGGTTCTCCTCCTTTGGCCCCTAAGCTCTTTCGTTTCCCGGACGTAGTGGACATGTACGTAGGAGGTGATCCGCTTGACCGCAGTAGAAACAGAGGCCTTGATTCCTCCTTCGTGTTTTTTCCGCTTCGGTGAGGTGACGTATAGCACCAATCTCCATGGGTTCCTCAGAGGGATGGCTAGGAGTGGTAGGTGGAGGATAAGGACTGCTATGGGAGGGAAACAGCCGATATCGCCTGCCTTTGTCTTTCTCCAAGTGTCTCTCCTGAATGCGCTTGTCCACGCGCAAACAGAGGGTGATAAATTCCTCCAGGTCAGACGGGGGGTCGTGGAACAACAGCACATCCTTGATCTTGTCATTGAGACCCTTCCGATAAGCAGCTCGGAGGGCACCCTGATCCCACTGGAGTTCACAAGCCAGAGTACAGAATTCCACTGTATATTGGGTTAGAGTCTTATGTCCCTGTTATAGCTCCAACAAGGAGGTCTCCGCTGTTTCTTTACGGCCTGGCATATCGAAGACCGACCGCAAGGCTTCCATGAAAGCTGGACAGTCATCCATCAGGTCGGATCCCTGCTCGATTAGGGGGGAGGCCCACAGCAGTGCCTCACCCTTCAACAACGAGATGATGAAGGACACCCGTTTGGAGGAGGTACAAAACGCCCGTGGATGGTTGCGGAAATGCAGCAAACATTGGTTCAGGAACCCTCTGCATTCTTTAGGATCCCCAGCATATTTGTCCGGGAGAGGCAAGCGAGCGGTAGCGCCTACTTCCTCTGGGCTGGGATCCCTAGGTAAGAAAGACAGCCTGGCAGAGGGAGCGACAGCCAGAGACCGTAGCAAGTCAGTCATGGTGTCCATTTTGCTGGATAAGGACTGTAATCGCGTGGAGTGAGACGTAAGGAGCTGGTCCTGCAGGTCCTGGCGGGAGAGGACGTTAGCCATTTCCGCGGGGTCCATGGTATGGCCCGTTCAATGTGTTACGACGGATCAGGCACCACAGGTGATGGACCCACAATGCAGGAATGGCGAGAAATTTTCAATAAACAAGCCGGGATCGGGGCAGGCAGCACAGGAGCGAAGTCAAAGAACAATAGTCGAGGTCGGGACGGGCAGCGCAGGATCAAGGTCAGAAGAACGAAAGCCGAGGTCTGGTACATGTGAAAATCAATCAGAAAGCATTAGAGAAACAAACACCCTGAGAACAATAATATGGACAAGGAAGTTTAAATAGAGCCAATGGCGGGAGAGCAGGTAAGATGACAGCAACAATACAACAAAACCTCCTGCCTGTGTTACCTCCGCGAATGACGCGGAAGCGCCACACAGGCAGGAGAGGTAATGTAATAGCCACTGTGGACATGCCTGCAGCGGCTCAACCACCAAGTCCTCTCTGCTTGTGTTGCCTCCCCGAGCGACGCGGAAGCGCCACACAGGCAGAAGAGGTACTGGTCGGGCGCCGCGAGCATGTAGCGGCGGATCGTCTCTCCGATCACAGCTGATAAGCTGCGGCAGCCCAATCAAGGCTGTCATGGGCTGGGAGGCGAGCGCACGTCAGTACACGAGGAGGACGTGCGCGAGGAACACCGTGGGACCCCGGCCGGACAGGTAGGTGTGACACATATACTCGAAATGCCCATATCGGGATCTGAATGCTGTTTTCCACTCATGACCTTCTTTGATACGAACCAGATCATATGCTCCTCTTAAATCAATCTTTGTAAACACTGATGCTGAGCGAACGCGTTCCATAAATTCCTGTATTAAAGGCAAGGGGTATCTGTTCTTTACGGTTACATTGTTCAATTCTCTGTAATCCACGCAAGGCCTTAATCCACCGTCTTTCTTTGGTATGAAGAATATACCTACTCCAGCAGGAGATGTGGATGGTCATATAAACCCTTTGGCAAGGTTTTCGTCTATGTATTCTTTGAGGGTGATGAGTTCTGGTTCCGACATAGGATTAATTCGACCGAAGGGAATGGGTGCACCAGGGAATAAGTCTATGGGACAGTCATATTCTCTGTGTGGTGGAAGACGGTTTGCTCCTTTCTTTTCGAATATGTCAGATAATTCACTGTAATGAGACAGGATCTTGGTAACCGGCAGAGAACTGTAATCGTGAGCCACATTAACGGACATAGAGGAGTTGAGATAAACAGAACTTTTTATTTTTTTTATTTTTTTTGTTTGTAAATATTTATTTAAAATTTTTCAAATAGGGATACAGAATAAAAGAGGGGAAATGGGGAAAGTAATACAGTTCAGTACACCACACGCAGGTGGGAAAATCAATCCACATCACGTTACCCACGGTATCGCCATGAAATAAAAAAAAAAATGTGTAGGAGAGGCGAGAAGGGAAAAGGGGGGGGTGGGAATGGGAACAAAAGGGAAACCTAAAACGAGTCCCAAACCGGAACAGAACAAAGAAGGGAATCAACATTCCTGTGATGGCACATGTAATAGAGCTCGGTGCATAATGATGAAGACATATTACTCCGCCGGTATGGCTGTCACAAAAGTTGACGGCGGCATGCAAAATAAAACGGTATCCAAAATATATTACTAGTCATAACAAACACATAGAAGTGGACCTGTCTCAGTGAGGGTAACATGCGCAATGGAGAAAGGTGAGGACCTGCTACATAAAAGCAGAAGAAGTAGAAGCACAACCCACTCCAGAAGTGTAGCGTATCCAAGGGGTCCAGATTTCGCGATAAGAACGGTACTGCCTACTCAAACTAAAGGTAAGTTCCTCCATTCCTCTGATACGCTCCACCTCCTCAATCCACTCCTTGACCGTAGGTGGTTCAGAACGTCTCCAATGTCTAGGGATAAGTACCTTGGCCGCATTGAGAAGGCGAGGGAGTAAGGAAAATTTATATTTGCGGAATGAAAGTGGCGTATGCTGAAACAAAAAGGTTGCAGGTGTGGAAGGCACATCAACAGAGGTGATCACTGTAACCAGCTGCCTAATATTAGACCAAAAGGTCTCAAGTTTCCGACAGGACCACCATATGTGGGCAGGGGTAGCGGGTGAGACACCACAGCGCCAACACCCAGCTGTCTGTGCCGGAAACATTTTATGCAGTGTATCAGGCGTCAGATGCCATCTGCATAGAATTTTAAAATTCAAAAGGCGAGTATAAGAGTCAGGAGAGGAGGACGTCATCATAGATGCCGCCCTATACCACTGCTGAGTAGAAATGTCGCAACCCAGATCCCTCTCCCAGGCCCTCATATAAAAGGGGGAGAGCGAAATAGGGCTTTTCGTATCAAGGCATGAAAAGTGGAACAGGGTCTATTTACCCTTTTGTGGTTCATGCAAAGCCGTTCAAAAGAGGTATAATGGATACCATTGGGTACACTTTGGAGCAAAGGCGCGACAAAGTGGTGAATCTGGTGGTATAGAAAGAGTACATTGCCTGAGCACTCCCTGTCACCCAGCAGGGTGGACAGCGACTTTAAGCTCCCATCAGCCACCACTCCAGACAAAGAAACATAGGGAACCTGAGGATCTCTAAACGGGCCCAAACCCTTAATACCGGGAGGAAAAAGGGGGTTGTGAGATATTGGGGTGAGCGGGGATGTGTCTGTGGACCAATTCATGTCCAGTTTGTGTTTCCTCCATAACACCAGTGTCGGTGCAATAGTGGGATGATCGGCCAGCCCTAGAGCAGCCAGTGTTGCAGATTGCCAAGGAAGGGACTGTCTGGGAACTGTGGAGAGAGAATCCTCTATATCTAACCATTGTTTATGAACATCGGACCTAGACCAAAGATACACTCTAGAAAGCATATTGGCCCTATGGTAACATCGCAAGTCGGGTAAGTTTAAGCCCCCCATTCTCAGAGGTCGGGCTAACAAATCATAACGAACCCTTGGACGTTTATGAGCCCATATAAATCCCGTAAAGGCCGAACGTACTTCATGAAAAAAGGCAGTCGGGATGTGTATAGGCAGCGTCTGCAGGAGGTAAAGCAGGCGCGGAAGTAGGTTCATTTTAATGATCTGTATTCTACCGATCAAATTAAATTGGGGCATGTTCCATTTCGAGAGATCAGCCTTGATCAAGGAGAGAAGAGGAGGGAAGTTAAGAACGAAGAGGGATTGTGTAGTAGCGGACAGTTTGACACCCAAATATTTCACTGAAGCCCGTGCCCAAGTAAATGGATAGAGGGACTGAATTCGGGACACTTCGCCCTTTGATACCGACAAATTAAGAAGCTCAGTCTTCTCCAGGTTAACCTTAAAACCAGAGAGACCACCATAAGTTTGGAGTTCCTGCACAAGATGAAGTAAAGAGTGAGATGGTCTAGATATCGAGAATAAAAGATCGTCGGCAAAAGCCGACGTCTTATATTCGGAGTGTCGCAATTGAAATCCCACAATAGAAGCATTGGTACGTAATAAACAGAACTTTTATTAGCACAGAAGCGAACAGAGCCCATCTCCCAATTGACAACAGGATTATTGGTTCTCAACCAGGGGAGTCCCAATATGACATGGAAAACTGGAGAAGGAACCACATCAAACACAATGTCCTCAATATGATCGGGAGAAATACATATGCGTAAGGGTAAGTCTCTTGGGTGATAGGGCCTGTCTTCAGAGGGCTTCCGTCTACTAGTTGTATGGACATTGGAGTGGGTTTCTTCCAGGTGGTGATACCAAGGTGTTGAATGAGTTTGGCATCCAATATATTGCTGCTGGCCCCTGAATCAATCATAGCTGCCAAGGTGAGGGTTCTTTCCTTCCACTGTAAGGATATGGAAAGGGACAGATGATTTGAGAAATGTAGGGGTACTTTTCTTGTATTTGGAAGAAACAGGATTTTGTGCTTACCCTTGGTAGAACATGCTTTGGTTCTACATAGATAAATGTAAAGTTAGGCACTTCGGGGTAGGTAATGCACAAGCAACCTACACCCTAAACAGTAGTGAATTAGGGATAATGACAAATTAGAAAGATTTGGGAATTATTATAGACAACAAACTAGGCAGCAATGTGCAATGTCAGTCATCAGTTGCTAAGGCCAGTAAGGTATTGTCGTGTATAAAAAGGGGCATCAATTCAGGTCATATTTCTTATTATTGAATTGTGTCAGCATTTCTCAAATGCGCATGATTCAGTAAACTTTGAATGTAATTGGTAGCAGGGCTTTATATTATATATAATAATGTAAAAAAAGAATAGTGCATTGCATATTTTCAGAATGTGGATTTCGCTTTGATGGTATGGCTCTCAAGTGGTTAACAAGATAAGTTATTAGCAGATATGTCCTTTAACCAAATTTGCATATGCACGATCCTTGGGGATTTCCCATAACCGCAAAACCAAAAGCAAGCTTGGTCAAAGGGCTTTTACAGTTAGCAATTTAACCTGTAAACGGGCTTTAAGTAGCTTAGAACAGTACATAAGTTAACGTCACCTGCTGGATTTTATTATATAACACAATTACCTTTAGATCTTCTTTTACGTGTAGGCCTTAGCAATACCTCTTTTTGCTCACAGGTTATGATTGTATAATATATATTTTTATAAATATAATAAGCTTAATATAGCATACTAGAATGACAACTATTCATTTAGACCATTCTGGTCTAAATAAACAAGTACATGAGAAAAAAATGTTTTGTGGATTTCACTGAATGACTTTCCATATGTATGATATGTGTCATGCGTGCAACAGTGTCTTGGCCCCAAGGTGTAGTCAATGTTGGTAAATATGCAAGCCCTTCAAGAAGACACAAAACATAAAAGTTATGTCATCATTCTTAGTTCTTCCCGTAAACCAGCTACACTAATACATAATTTCCGAAGGATCTCACCAAACTAGTTTTTTTCTTTTTTTGACAATCTGATGCGTGTTGAAGTTCAAGGACAGTACTTTCCAGTCAAGTTTTATGTGTGCTCCTAAGATTCAATCACAGTATAAGTGACAGCCCAACATAGGCGTCTCTACAGGGGGGCGAGGGGGGGGCAATTGCCCCTCCAAGATTATTCCTTGCCCCCCACCGAATGTGGAACCCCCATCTAAACGTATGGGCATACGGGACAGTTGTCCAAGTGCCCTACATTTTGGGGTCCCCATGGTGAATCACATTGCTGACAGCAATGTGATTCACCATGAAGCCCCTAAAACAGTAGCGTATCTATAGGGGAGGGGGCGAGCGGAGAGGCCGCCTTCCCTGGCATGGTCTTCAGGGCCACGCCGAGACAGCTGTAAGATAGTGATTTCCCCAACCAGCCCTGCCGGGATATGACATCTAATTCTGGCGTTCTGCATCAATAGAAGGTGCATAGTAATGAGGGAGCACTAAAGCAGAGGTCTGAAATGACAGACCCCATGCTCCTATGACAGGATGGAAGATGAGAAAGGTAAGATATGGGGAGAAAGGTAAGCTGGTATGTGTAAGGTCAGTGTATGTTTATGGGCAGATGTGTGTAAGAGCAGTGTAGGTAAATGTGTGCTTGTAAGCTGGTGTGTGTATGTGTATATGTGTGTTTATAGGGAGGTGTGTGTAAGGGCAGTGTATGTGTATATGTGTGTTTATGGGCAGGTATGTGTAAAGGCAGTGTCAATTAAATAACCTCTGTAAAAAAAAATAGTGGGGGGGCATAATTTTCCATTCCTGCCTTGGACGCAGAAGGAGCTAGCTACAACTCTGCTCACAACAACCAGGCGGCACGAGTGCTGAGTCTCTGTACTTATTTGTAAAGAAAAGTTTTCCTCTCTTCCTCAGGTCTGAAGCAATACCTGAGAAAGACAGGAAAACTTTTAAGTATTATGTTACTCCAATAAAAAAGGTATCATTGCATACTGCAATACTCTGGTATTCTGGCATCTTATTTATATATATTTAGTTTTTTCAGTGGTATGATTTAGTTGTGGAACTTATTAGTGCCCCCTTCCCCAGTTTTGACTGTGGTATCTTATGTGCCCCTCCCCCCATATATAGTTCTTAGAGTCGCCACAACAGCCAAGGATTTAAGAGTGTTAATATTCTTCATTAAAGTACGTCTGATGCTGCATTACATTATTGTTTGGGTAAAATAAAGAAGTGCAGTGCCATGTGTACAGTGACGGTTTCTGTGCACAGTGCCCAGTGAGTTAATCAAACAATTAAACAGACATTTCCTGGTTACACCAGTAGACAGGTTTCTGTACGTTGAATGTGAACTTTAATGTTAAAATGAGAAATCATAAGAGTCGTAGGTTAGTTGTTGACATGATTGATGGTATGCACTAGAGACAAAGATCTTAAAGCTGTCAGTGCTTAAGATGTGATAGAGGTGAAAAGAGCATCATTTCAAAGTTGATGCTTTAAAAAAAAAAAAATACCTTGCCTCACCAAGGCGAGATTAAGGGGTTTATGGCGTGTGTAAGGGCAGTGTATATCTGTGTATGTGGGCAGGCATGTGTAAGGGCAGTGTATATAGAAACATAAAAATATAGAAAGTGAAGGCATCCAGTCTGCCCAACCTCTGAATACTTTTCTTAGTCCCTGGCCTTATCTTATATCTAGCTTAGCCTTATGCCTAGTCCATGCTTGCTTAAACGCCTTCACTGTATTAACATCTACCACTTCTGCTGGAAGGTTATTCCATGCATCTACTACCTTTTCAGTAAAGTAATATTTTCTGATGTTACTTTTAAACCTCTGCCCCTCTAGCTTAAGACTATGTCCTCTTGTTGTGGTATTATTTCTTCTAAATAAACTCTCTTCCTTTAACATGTTGACTCCCTTTAAGTATTTAAATATTTCAATCATATTCCCCTGTCACGTCTTTCTTGCAAGTCATAAATGTCACAGAATTCTATCGCCTAGCAGTAGAGACCAGCTGGAACAAGCCAGCCCTGTTCCATCAGTTTCAACTCGGGTTAGCGGCACCACTGATAGGTAAGACGTCTGACAACTGTACACCCGTATCATTAAACGGTGCGGTCACTCACCTCTCTATTCCGGTGTTGTTACAGTGGGGAGAAGAAGGTTCCACTGCACACCATCTTATTGACCGTCCGATTGACCTGCTACCTGGTGCAGACATCCCATTTGGTCGCATGTCCCAGACAAACCAGATGGGCATTGTTTTTCACCTGATTCAGGTTACACATCACTTATCGACCTGGGACTAAAAACACCTATCCCGTCTACATGACCCCTCGGGGAAAGCCCACATGCACACAACACCAACCAACTCACTTCTTGGCCCTAACCACAACGTTAAGGGACCAGCTCCTGAAATATAGCGGGACCCTGGACAACCATCCCGAAACTGCTTCCTGCAGGCTCACACAGGGTCTGTATGTTCGGAACAAGTTGTTTTACGTTCCACTACCCGCCGTTCTCCGTTATGTGCATGACCTCCCAGTAGCCGGCCATAGTGTTTTTTCGTCAGACCCTGGACCTAGCCCAGCTCACATTCTGGTGACCCACAATGCCAAAGGATGTTGACATATACGTCCGTTCCTGCTCCGTATGCTCCCGGTCCAAGAACCCCACAACCTCCGCTACAGGACTCCTCCAACCGCTTCCCATACCCGATCATCGTTGGAAAGAGATAGCCGTCAATTTCGTAGTGGATCTTCCACCCTCCCAGGGACACAGCATGGTGATTATGGTGGTTGTGGACTGACTAAGATGGACCACTTAATTTCGACTGCCGGTCTGTCTACTGCCTCCAAGACCTCTGACCTGTTCCTGCGTTCCGTGTTTCGTCTTCACGGGACACCAAGTACCATTCTCTCGGACCAGGGCACCCAATTCACTTCCTGGTTTTGGAAGGCCTTCTGTGCGGGCCTCAACATACAACGCTGTTTGACATCTGCCTATCACCCCAGAACCAACGTGCAAACCGAGAGGGTGAACCAGATATTAGAACAATACCTCTGCTTTTATGTGTCCCATTTGCAGGATGACAGGTTTTCGTTGTTACCCCTGGCTAAATTTTCCTACAACAATCATCATCAAAGGTCCATACAGATATCCCTCTTTCGGGCCAACTATGGATATGATCCTTCCTTCCTCTTTGATATACCCTCAGCCCTGGGCGTCCCCCCAGCAGGAGACCATCTTCAGCTCATACATAGCACCATACCACTGTCATGAGCCTCGCTCCAGAAACACTGGCCGCTTACAAGCGGCAGTTTGACAAGCACAGAAGGCCCCATCCCGTGTACATCTCCTCCCGTCACATTGCAATGGAAAACCTGTCTAAGAAACTCAGCCTGAAATTCCCGGGCCTGCAGTTGTACGACTGCAACTCCCCACCTCATGGCACATCCATCCTACTTTCCACGTCGCCTTGATAAAGAAATGTCGGTGCCCCCTCCTACAGTCCTGGCAGATGACACCGAGGAATTCGAGTTGGATCGTGTCCTTGACTCTTGCGTGCGGAAAGGACAATTTGAATACCTGGTCCTCTGGAAGGGCTACGGCCCTGAAGAACGCTCCTGGCAACCCTTAGCTGATGTTCATGCTCCAGCAAAGCTCAGGGCATTCCATCGTGCCCATCCCGGTCGTCCCAGACCACTGACTGCCCGGAGGTCGCTCGTACAGGGGGGGTGTCTGTCAGGCATGGAGGCCCCCTCCCACCGTGTCCGGGTGACCTCCGTCCCAACTCGACGCTCCCGTCTACCGCATGGCCGCATCGCCGCGTCGCAGGCCGCATCCTCCTCCTCGCGGTAGGCGTGCACTGCGTCTCTCAAACGCGGAAGCGCCTCCGGCGGGGAGGGGGCGTGGTGTAGTCTCCCGAGGTGTGACAGCCAGGCAAAGATATGCTAGGGGAATGAGAGGAGGCGTATTCCTCTGACTCCACCCCTCTCACAGCTACGAAAGGGGAAAGGAGGAGATACCAAGAAAGGGGGAGGGACTATTACTAACCCAGCAACCACAGAGTGTACACCTGTGTGTTACCTGCTGTCTTGCTGTGGAGATTACTTGGATTTTGACCCTTGATTGTGATCCCGATACTGCCTGTTTACTGCCTGTCTTGACCCCTGGACTGTGACCCCAATATTGAACGTGTACCGCCTGCCTCGACCTTTGGACCGTGACCCTGACTATTCTCTCTGGATTTGCCCCTTGTGTACTGTTGCTGGACTTTTTTCCGCATCCTGCACTACACTCCACATCCTGACCTGACAAAAGCCTTTCAGAAATCTAGATATGCAATGTCTACTGCACCACCTTGATCAATTACTTTAGTCACCCAATCAAAAAAAGAATATTAGTTTGGCATGATCTTCCTGGTGTAAACCCATGTTGTTTTTGATCTTAAAGCCCATGTGACTTCAGATGTTCAACAATCCTATACTTTAACATAGTTTCCATTAATTTCCCCAGTACAGATGTAAGACTTACTGGCCTGTAGTTGCCCGACTTCTCCCTACTGCCTTTTTTGTGAATGGCTCAACATTTGCTAATTTCCAATCCTCTGGGACTATTCCAGTTAACAACGATTCAATAAATAAATCTGTTAGCAGTTTTTCTAGTACACCACCAAGCACTTTTAATAACAGAAGTATTAATTAAGGCAGTCAGCTAGGCTTAACTCTTCTACATACCTTCCTTCATTTGTTTTTAATCTTACCACTCCTTGATTTTCTTTTATCATTTATATATCTAAAAACATTTATCTCCCTTTTTTACTGACAGGGCAATTCTCTCTTCTGTGTGTGCTTTGGCAGATCTTATAACTGTGTGGACAGATATGTGTATGGGCAGTGTATATGCGTGCGTATGGACAGTACATATGTGAGTGTATGGGCAGGCATGTGTAAGGGCATTGTATGTGCATGTTTATGAGAAGTGTATAGGCATGTGTATTGGCCCATATACGTGCATCCCCATACACCCGCATATACACTAACCATAGACATGCATATACACTGCTCATTTACACGCATATACATGCATGCCCCCCAACTGATTTAGGCAGGACAGTCCCGATTTTGTGTTTATGGGCAGGTGTGTGTAGTGGTCCTGGGAGGGAGGCTAACATTAAAAAAAATCTCTGCTGCTGTGGACTACTCTTCCAATGATGCTCAGCCAGCATTATGGTGGACACCTGGCTGGCTGAGAATCATAGGAATTTTAGTTCATAACTAGCATCATGAAAGTAGTATGTCTGGCTGAGCCTTATGGGAATTCAATTCAATGTGTCACTGTGGTGACAAAAATGAAGCGTGTGGCAATGCAAGCTGGACATTTTAAAGTGCAATTGCTTGTATTGGTGAGTTCCGCGAGATTAAAAAAAAAAAAAGTGTGCCCCTCTTTCACATTTTGAAATGCTGGGAGGTATGTACATTGCTTATTCACATGCATATGAACTACCCATACACAAGCCTGCCTTCCTTCACTGTCTATATAAGTGTGTCTAAGGTAGGTTGTCCACATGTCCCGGATTGCTCGGGACAGTCCTGGAATTAAAAAGCCGTTGTTTTTTTGACGAGGAGCAGAGAGAGGCGCCAAGCGGCTGGTCATGAATACATTTTCAGCAGCCATTCGGCCCCCTTACTCTCATCCGCGAGGCCTCTAGCTTGGTGACGGTGCCGGCATTTCATGCTGAGCGCCAGAATATGACGTCATATTCCTGCGCTCAGCAGTGAAGCGGTGTGCACTGCGGCAGAGCAGTGAGGCAGAGGTCTCGTGCAACCACCGCAGGACCTCTACAAGGTAAGTGAACTACAAAGGGGGGGAGAGGGGGTAAATAGTGAGAAGGGAGGGTGAGGAGGGTAGATAGTGAGAAGAGGGTTAGTAATGAGAAGGGAGGGGGAAGACAGTGAGAAGAGAGAGGTTAGATAGTGAGAAGGGAGGGGTGGATAGTGAGAAGAGAGAGGGGGTAGATAGTGAGAAGGGAGGGAGAGGGGTTGATAGTGAGAAGGGAGGGGGTAGACAGTGAGAAGAGAGAGGTTAGATAGTGAGAAGGGAGGGGTGGATAGTGAGAAGAGAGAGGGGGTAGATAGTAAGAAGGGAGGGAGAGGGTGTGAATGAAGATTATGTGAATGAATTATGTGAATTAAAGTGTGAATTAGTGAGTGACTGTAAAAGTGTTTGTATGTATCATATATGAGTAATTGATTTGTAGAAAGGCAACAATGGCACAAACAGGGTGTTTGATCCTTGGGGACCAAGATAGCACAGGCAGGGTGTTTATGGGACAAAGATGGCATAGGACGGGCTGTTTGGGGACAAAGTTGACTAATGCTGGCCTGTTTGGGAACAAAGATGGCAAGTCCTATGTGTGTAATTTGGATGCTGGTCAGGTTCTATGTGGGCTGGCTTTGGAGTTTGCAACCTGTAATTTATGCCTGTAATTTAGTGTTTTATCTTTACCTTTAATGCTGAGTTTTTATGTGAATTCCAAATGATTTTTACCTGCAAAGCTGGGTTTGTGTGTTATTTTGTTGATCCATATCTGCTATGCTATGTTTCCATACATTATTTATGTACACCTGCAAATACAGGGTTTGTATGTCTGATTCTGTTTATTTGATTTATACCTCCGGTGCTGAGTTCACATGTGAATTGTAATTGATCTATATATGCAAAGCTGGGTTTTGTGTGTTAATGTGTTGATCTATTCCTGCTATGCTGTTTCCATACATTATTTATGTTTACCTGCAAATACAGGGTTTGTATGTCTTATTCAGTTGATCTATATGTGCAAGTGCTGTTTCGTGTGTTGTTTATTTGATCTATACCTAAACTACAGGGAGTAAATAAAAGAGAGGTATGGCTTAGTGAATGAGGAGACACTGGGATGATTACGGGGGAGAGGACCTCTCAATGTCACAGTAGGGTCAGAAGGAGGGAAGGCTCTCACAGTCTTCCCCTAATCTGCAGTCGGTGTGGCGAATATTTTTTTGGGGGGGTTTGGGAGCAGAGGAAGGGATTGCATGCTAGGGAGAGTGGAGCGCGGCCCAAGGAAATGCTTGCGTATGGTCCAATTTTCTAAATCAAGATCATCACGATCACAAAAAAAATCAAAACAGCCCTAGTAATGAGAGGGTTAAAACAGCAGAGCTAACTACAACTAACTGTATTATGGTTCCTCTATGCTGCAGCTAAAAGCTAAATTTGACACCCCCTAGTGCTTCTAACTATTCTCTACACTGAGGATCAGTAAGCCTTCCATTCATAAAACTGCCTTCCTAAATCACACGGCTGCAAGATATCATCGGCTGTGTATCGTCAGGTGATTCTTGGAAACATGGGCATCCGCTGGGGCTTTAAATTGCCCGCATATACAGTACATGTCATCGGATAGTCCCTGACACACCTCTATACTCTGATTCATTTTCCCTTCACTTGCATAGTTCTGCAAACGGGTTTTTCTGCTTATCAACACGTTTAAATAATCATCAAGATCCAGAAAGGTCTTCCCCACGGCATAAAATTATAGTGTGTAGAGATGGACGTTATGTCCAGACAACTGTACATAGAATTATATTATTCACCACCCACTACACATAGAGAGCATCTCAACGTTTTTGGAGGAGGAGGAATGCTGCCTATGACCCCAAGGACAACTTCACCACATCAAAGGGACAATGGATGGGGCCATGTACCGTCAAATTTTGGGTGAGAACCTCCTTCCCTCAGCCAGAGCATTGAAAATGGGTCGTGGATGGGTATTCCAGCATGACAATGAAACAAAACACACGGCAACACAAGGCAACAAAGGAGTGACTCAAGAAGAAGCACATTAAGGTCCTGGAGTGGCCTAGCCAGTATCCAGACCTTAATCCCATAGAAAATCTGTGGAGGGAGCTGAAGGTTTGAGTTGCCAAACGTCAGCCTCAAAACCTTAATGACTTGGAGAGCATCTGTAAAGAGGAGTGGGACAAAATCCCTCCTGAGATTTGTGCAAACCTGGCGACCAACTACAAGAAACGTCTGACCTCTGTGATTGCCAACAAGGGTTTTGCCACAAAGTGCTAAGAAAGGTTTTGAAAAGGGATCAAATACTTATTTCACTGAGTAAAATGCAAAACAATGTATAACTTATTTGAAATGCGTTATTCTGGATTTTTTTGTTGTTATTCTGTCTCTCACTGTTCAAATAAACTTACCATTAAAATTATACACCGATCATGTCTTTGTCAGTGGGCAAAGGTACAAAATCAGCAGGGGATCCAATATTTTTTTCCTTCACCGTTCTCGCAAACACCGCAGGTGAGGCTTCAAAGTTTGTAGTTGTAGCCGTGGGTTTTTATATCTGTTGTGGGGACTTTTCAGGATCTCTCATACTATTACTGTTTTGGGTACTTCACTATAACCAGAGGCGTAATTAGAAACCACAATGCCTTGTGATTACCACCTTTCCCCCCAAAGAGCTTGTAAGTGCAACCTTTGCTGCAAGCAGCTAATCAGTGCCCTCCTAACCACCAAACAGCCTGCCTGTGCCATCTTTGCTCCAGCTTGGCATTGTCCCCAAACAGCTTATTGGTGCCATCTTTGCCTCATAACAGCCTGTCTGTGTCATTATTGCCCCTTTGCCCCCTCCAACATACGCTGTGAAACACTTATGTAAACACACTTACACACACGTACACACTCATTCTAACACACACTCGCTCTCACACCACACATGCTAACTCACACTCCATCTCACACCATTTACACATCTATGGTCACACACATACACATCTATGCTCACACTTAAGACATTCATGCTCACACACTTATATATAGACATCCATGCTCATATACATACTAGCATACACTATATGGACAAAAGTATTGGGAAACCTGATCATTACATCAACAGGGACGTTTATGACACATTCTAAATATAAAGACATTAATGTAGTTGGTCACTCATTCATTCACCCTGAATGAGTAAATGAATAAGTATTTGTGAATGACTATTTGAATGAGCGAAATAATATTTTTGAATGAGTGAATGAATATGTGTGTGATAGCATGGATGTGTAAGCGGGGGGGCATGGCACAGGGAGGCTGTTTGGGGGCAAAGATGCCACAGGGAGGCTGCTGGGGGCAATACGCAAGGGTGGGTCATTAATTCACAAGGGGGTGCTGGCTGGAGCATCACATAAATCAATACTAAAGGGGGGCTATCTGGTGTGATAAATGCACATGCATGTGGGGCTGTCTGGTAAGATAAACATACAAAGTGGGGCTGGCTGGGAGCATAAATACACAACGGGGGCTTGCTGGAGTTCACAAATACACGTGGGGGCTGGTGCCATCAATACACAGGAGGTTAGCTGGGGCCATTACATAAATCAATACCAAAGGGAGGGGTAGGCTGGGGGCATAAATACACAAGGGGGCAAAACCACAAAAGACATAAGCAGTGTGGAAAATGTAAAAAAAATTTAGCCCTTAGCTTACCCCATCCGGATGCGCTGTCAGTGTGGCAGAGCCTGTCTTGGTGTGTGTGTGTTTGTGTGTCAGTGTGCCAGAGGCTGTCCTGGTGTGTGTGTGTTTGGGTGTTGGTGTGGTAGAGCCTGTCCTGGTGTGTGTGTGTCGTGTGGTGACATAACAAGTATTGTTGTCAATGTTTTTGCCAGTTGAACTCTTCCTGTATCACGTGTCTTTTGATATGTTAACGAGGGCACACCTACAGTGATTCAATATGCCTGTTCAATGCAAAATCTTAGTTCAGTCTCTCTCTCTGCCCACCATCCTGCATGGATGGGGCTACCGGTGGTGTGCTGGGTTATGTTGGACCTTTAGGTTGCAGGTTAGTCTTGGAAAGTGTTGCATTGTATGTTGGGTTGTCACTCATTTATTGTATGTTACTGTGTGTTTGTCTCTTATTAAATATCTGTTAAAGTAGACAAACCTTTGTGTTATATTTTTAGATTTCTATGTCATCGTTGAAGACCGAGCTGTCCAAGGCAGCTGGACAAATCACCCACCTTACCTCTGACATATGGAGCGCCACTAGTGCACAGCATGCCATTCTTTCACGGACGGCACAATGGTGGCTGCCCAAATATTTGAAAGACAAGGATAAGACCACTGTACCCGGTGTAGGCAGAGGTGCACAGGGTGAAAGGAGTGGCAGAACTGAAGCAGAAGGGCCGCAGGGTTATGGATGAGCAGCACACATCAGCTGACATTTTGGCATCTCTTAGGAAGATGCTGGTGCAATGGATTGGACCACCAGCAGGCACAGCAGTAGAAATGGGAATGATGGTTACTGATGGTGCAGCAAACATGGTTAAAACGGTTAGAGATGGGGACTTTCTGGGTTTGTGTTGCGCAGCACATATACTACACCTGGTGGTAAGGGCAGGTATTCCAACTGAGGGGCAGTGTAGGCTTTCAAAACTGATTGAAAACTGCTGTAAGATTGCCAGGCAATTTTAGCGCAGTCTGAAGGCAAGCAAGCAAGCAGCAGGCCTTCCTCACCACCATCTATGTCAGAATGTAGTCACCCGCTGTAACTCTACCCTGGACATGATGGAGAGGATCCTAGGGCAGCAGCGATCTTTTCATTCCATGTCCTCTGAGCAGAGCATTAGGTTGTCCAACCCATTGGACAGAGGAAAATGGCCATTAATGCGTCAGGTGGTGGCAGTCCTGAAGCCATTTAAGGATTTGTGACTGAGGACTTAAGCCAGGGCACTGCTGGAGATATATCTTTGTCCATAGGGTCCATGAGATGCAACACAAAAGGAGCATGCTAAGAATAGAGATGTAGGAGTTGGAAATAGAAATTCCCACCAGCAGTGGCAGTAGTGAATGTCCCATTCCCAATCCATTGGACTCATGCAGAGCAGCTACACTAGACCCACCGGAACATCATATATTTGGGCAGCAGCCCTTTGATACTCTGGGGGTTGTAGTACCACCCATGCTCCCCAAAGTCAGAGTAGCGCCTCTGAAACAGTGAATCATCTGCCAGTGCTTACCTGTCCAGGCCCACTGACCTACTACTACTGCTGCACCTCTTTGGCCGTCTGGAGAACTTTTTTTTACATTTTTATTATTATTGTGGTAATTTAGTCCTGCTCCATGGGCCTGCATATCCCGATCATCTGCCAGTGTCTTCCTGCCCAGGCCAGGAATATTAAATTAATTGCCCAAAAACTACACAAAAATTTCAGCCAAAGTGATTTTGCTCGCAGTGCACAAGTCTACTGTATACTCTGTGTCTAAATTGTTATCACCTTTGTTCACATTATGTTTGTACATACAGTAAGCACTGTGACATTTGTGAAATTTAACTATATACTAATCCAGTTTCAGTCTCTGTTCTCTATCTGAACTCTACCTTCTGAGAAAGCCTGAATAAAGCACTTAATTGAATTACTTTTACTTAAATTGGGTTTTATACAATTTTTTTTGTATCCGTTTAGCTTTGTACTGGATGTTACCAAAGAGTCCATAGGCTATAGTAAGCTTAGACCTTGGTGGTGGCAGCATATTACTAGTTTGGTGTGGTATTTGTGGATCCTTTGAGGTTAAGTAATTGACCAAAGGACTGGTGTTGTTAACCCTTACATACCCACACCATATGTCTCTGGTTACCTGGTAACAGTGACATCATATCCGGACTGATTGACACAAACTGGTAAACATTTTGAGTTGAGTAAGCCTCCCGAAATCTATTACTCCTTCCTTGCAGCTAATTTAGCTGTAAGTTCTAGATACCTGTTATACCCCATTTCCATATAAAGTGTAAAAAACAAAATCCCATGTGGATAAGCAAATAAATATAAATTGTTACCAGTGGCGGAACTACCAGGGTCGCAGGGGTCGCGAGTTCTGCCACTCAGGGGGGCCCAAGCAGGGCTGGCCCACCGGGATGCCGGGAAATTTCCCGGTGGGCCGGCTGATTCGCGGGCTCGGCGCTGAGCGGCTGGGAGTGGGATTGGAAGCCGCCTCCGGCGCCAGAGGCGGACAATTGCCCCCCAGGCCGTCCGAAATATAATCTAAATGGCCACTGCGTGCTGTTGCGGCCGGCCGGCGCTACTTTCTTTTTTTTATTTTATTTAATATGGCAAGCCGGACCGGACCCATCACTATACGGCCATCAGATTGTTGGAAATCTAATCTAAACGGCCGATGAGTGCTGATCCCGCCGGCCGGAGCTACTTTAATATATATATATATTTTTTTTAATATGGCAAGCCGATCCGGCATATTAAATAAAAAAAAAAAAAAGGATTAAAGCTGCTTTGGCCGGTGGCATCAGCACGCATCGGTCGTTTAGATTTACATTATATGCCTTTTAACCCCCATAATGCCACTCTGTCTCCAGAAATGCCTTTTAACCCCCTATATGGCAGAGTGGTGTATAGGGGTATTTCTGGAGGCAGAGGGGCATATAGGGGGTTAAAAGGCATATCAGGGGGCAGAGTGGCAAGCCTGTGGCAGATGTGCATAACTGGGGGGGGGGAGGTTGGCAAATTAAAGGAAATAAAAACAAAAAACTAAAATGTAGATAGTGGGAAGGGGGGTAGGGAGAGGGTAGATAGTGAGAATAGAGGGTAGGGAGAGGGTAGATAGCCTGAGATCACGATAAATATAATTCATTCTAAGAGAAATATTCCTTTTCTCTGATTTCGATTATAAGACAAGGTATTTTTTCAGAGGATTTTTTAATAAAAAAACTTTTTTTTTTTTTCGGGCACACACGGTACTTTCCCCCTCCTTTCTGTCTTTCTAGCAATTAACTTTCCATTTACACGTTTTCAAAGTATTACAGTATATGCATGCTTATGTACAAGACATGTATGTACTGGATTATTTGTAGTTTTTATTATCCTTTAGTTATATAGCACCAACAGTATCCTCAACATTGTGTTACCCAAACAACAATTTTAAATAAACATATTATCTATTTGGTATTTGTTAAAATATGTTCAAAATGCATGGTTTGCTATTAAACTGCTTGTTTAAAAATAAGTTTGCAGTTGCAGACTCTAGACAGCCATCCCTGAAAAGATACATATTCATCAATACATACATTACATTTCACATACACTTTCTAAATATTAAAAACCACGTCTGTTTACACTAACCTGACATACAACAGAAAGGTAAAATAATGAAGTGTTAAAATCAAATTAAAACCAGCATATTTTACTTGTATTTGTTTAAATCAGTAACTTGTCCCCAGCCCCTTTACTAAACAATTTTATGGCTGAAAAGTATCACTGCTTCTTTAAAAACTGAAATATGGAACCTACAAACTGTTTAAAATAAGACGTGAGTCCAATAAATTAATCTGTAAAAATTCCAAGTAAAAAAAAAAATAAATTGTGCATTTTCCAAATTTATAGATCACAAAACATAGCATATCTATACATGTGAGACATAGATGTATCCAGGGAATATAACCAAATTAGAATTGAGAGTTTTTTGTGTATTTGTAAATATTCTGTTATAGAAATCCACTGCAAAACTGCAATGTGTTTGTGAAAAATTGAAAAAAAATACGTTACGACAATGTGTGGCACAGGTTACATAGTGATCTTTGGGGGAAAATGTGCACAAGAAAAAAAGTATGTAATTTGTTTACCATTTTTCTTTTTATTTTAGTGCTAATACATATTTTGCATGAATATGGTTTAAAACAAAAGCCACACGTGTCCTTAAAAACACAGTGTATTATTTAATTGGGTACACTAAAGGCAATACAGGAAATTTGTACTGTTGAAATTACAAATAGCTCCTATTTTAAAGGTTTGAATTATTTTTGTTATGATAGGGTTAACAAAAATGTCTTTAGTTTTTGTGAAGGTGTTGTGTTTGTTTCCGCTGGGGGGTACCAGAGAGCAGAGAATAGAGACTGCTGCTTCATATTATGCATGGATGGGGAGGGGAAGAGAGATTCTATAAAGTGTTCTATTTTGTGGGAGACACTGAAGCATTCAGAAAGGATTCAGAGCTACAATTGTGTTTTCCACAGCTGGAAATCATTCTCTCCCCCACTCTCACTCTTTCTTCATAGCTCACTTTCCTTCTCTGCACTCCATCGTCTGCAGCTTCATAAGATGAGAGCCTTAAACATCCTATTAGGGTTATTATTGCTGCTTCTAAGTATCCTGTTGAACAGCCCCATCAATGCTACTGATTTGGCGAATAAGGTTAGAGAGTTTATGGATGAGGCTACACTCAAAGAATTTGGCACAGAGAAAGGTGAAGTGGTGGGGCATCGAGCAAAAAGAGGTTCACAAGATAGAACCCTTAAAAAAGCCTCTGAGGTCTATCCCAGGCTTATCCACCCACCTCCCAGCGGGATGTCTGTGGTAAAGCAAATTAACAATGATACTACTCTGTCCTCTACCTGGCATCCTCAACTGCAGAACCCTTTGTATCCACTGGGTGACAGTTCCATCAGTGCCTATGGGGTGTTGTTGCTTTCTTTGGTGGTATTTGCTGTTGGCATCATCAGCAATCTATCAGTCATGTGCATTGTGTGGCATAGCTTATATCTAAAGAGTGCATGGGACTCTATCTTGGCTGGCTTGGCTCTATGGGACTTTCTTTTGCTTTTTTTCTGTTTGCCTATTGTTATCTTTCAAGAGATCACCAAACGACGGTTTCTTGGAGTAATATCCTGTCGAATTGTACACTATATGGAGGTAAGAGTTGTTTGTTATCTTTTACATTTGTTATTCGATAAACACAAAATTCTGCACACTGAAGTACTGCCATTTTATGTATTCTAAATACTACTGAGCTGAAATTCATGCAGCATTTATTGCTGCACATTTTTATATTTTTAAATAGCCTGTGAAAAAGGGGCGTACCTAGATTATTTGGCTTCTGGGGTGGATCCTATATTTGTCACCCAACTTGAAAAATATAAAAATATCCACAAAAAAGTAATGTTTGCAACAATATTTATTGCACAAATTTGTAAATAGCTTTTTCTCATAATTCCTTGTCCCTTTCTACAATTACTTACTTGTTCCCTGGTGATCTAGTGTAGTGTTTTCAAAAGGGGGCACAAAACTACACTCTCCAGGGTCTATCTAGCTAGCAGTGCACAAAACAGTTTGCAGTGCCCCTGTATGTAGGTAGTGTGTATCGTGCATTGTAAACCCAAAACCAGTTTAACCCACCAAATAACGACACGGAGACCGAAATTGGATAAAGCAGGCCACAGCACAATTTTATTATAAAACCATAAAACACTGTGTTGGCCCAAAACACCATAAACCAATAAGAATAATATACAATAACCGATAAATAATAAATACAAATATACAAATATACATAACACATTACCGTAACATATTCAAAACATAACCAACACAGGAACCGAATTAACCCCGTCCTTGCCGGCCTCTCACACTGCACAATCCAGACCACAGGTACTCACCTCCCCCCTCGTCCAAACAAAATTGACAGCTACCTTTCGCTGCCCCACCACCAATGCTAACCACCAGCCGTCCAACAAGCTCGGTGGGCACGTCCAATAAAACACCAGAGGTTAGGGGAGGATTGAGCCTTCCATTACACCAGCATCCAAACTCCATCACTTACCAAAACCAGACCGGCAAGGACACACAAACCGCCAGCTGTGACAAAAGAAAGAAAGGTAGTACACAAGAAATAGGGAGGGAGGGTGGGAAGCAGGTAAGACTGTTGGCCGTGCCTGTAAAAAAGGACAGTGACCGGGGTCACCCAGAGGGCACCTTATATCACCTAGGGTCTCCCACCCCTCAATTAACATACCCCAATCAAAACACGGACATGCCCTGAGCATGCACTAACCCACACACATACATGCTCCCTGTCCATTTAGCTACGCTGATTCCCAGGGGCCTAAAACAGCTTTTCAGTAAACCTCTGTCCCCAACCAGCTTGCCAATGCCCCCAAAATAGCCTGCCTGTGCCATCTTTGCCTCCAAACAGCTTTTCAGTGGCCCCAAACTGCCTGCCTTGGTCATCTTTTTCTCTAAACGGCCTGCCTGTACCTAAGATTACACCAGTGGAGTGTTCTTCTTCCTCTGTGCTGTGTGCAGATTGATTCAGCATGCAGGAAGTGGATGTGATGTCACATCTTGCTTACTGGATCAGATAGACACAGTATGCAGAAAGAGAGTGTGAGAGATTATTTGATCATTTGACTCTATGTGCTAAGTGGAAGATGTTGACTGCACCTAGTGGCTCTATAGGGCGATCACATGGTTGCAAGGGTTTTTCAGTGCCCCCTTTAGTGGCATGCCTGGTTACAGTACCAAACCCTGTGATCTTAATTGTAACACCTGGCTGGAGGTCTGTGTCAGTGCGGCACCCCCTGATGAGTGGCACAGGGGTGTACCGACCCACCCCACTGCCGTAAAGTATCCCTAAGCTTTAGTAGGTGTCATAACTATCTAATGTGTTTTAAAGTGTGTCCCTGATGGGCTCAAGTCAGTCGGTGGCTTTATGTCTTATATTTAGGATAATCATATGTCTACCCTACAGTAGTGTGATAAAGAAAGTATGCCCACTTTGAATTCAATGGGTTTACATATCAGGACATAATAACCATCATCTGTCACTTACCAGGTCTAAAAATTAGGTAAATGCAACCTCAGAGGAACAGCAACACATGACATAGTACACCGTGTCATGATTTTGTTCAATTAAAAAAAGCCGAAATGGAGAAGCCATGTGTGAAAAACTAAGTACACCTTATGATTCATAGCTTGTAGAACCACCTTCAGCAGCAATAACTTGAAGTAAGGTCCCAACACGGCATTTCAATTGGGTTGTGGTCTGGACTTTGACTGGGCCAGATGGCCTCACATTTGACTCTAGAATACTTTGGTATACAGATGAGCATATGGTTGACTCAATGACTACAAGCTTACAAGCTGTGGCTAAAAAACAAGCTCAAATTGCTTATTCATTGTTTTTTGCCAATTGTGGTGTTGTGGGATCCCAGTGGTGTGCCCTGCCAGAGGGCTTCCCAGCGGTGTGCCCTGCCAGAGGGCTTCCCAGCCGTGTCCCCTGCCAGAGGGCTTCCCAGCCGTGTCCCCTGCCAGAGGGCTTCCCAGTGGTGTGCCTTGCCAGAGGGCTCTGGCAGGGCACACAGCTTGGAAGGTAGGTATTTCTGAGACACAAATCAGGATCGAGAACGTAGCCAAGCTCATACACAGGAAATCAGAATAAGCAAATAGATCTTTAGCTGCAAGCAGTCTAACAGGGACCCAGGCCAAACAAATGCAAAGGTCCAGACTGAAGGGGAGAGCAGTTATAAAAGGGCAGGGCTAAACTCAGGTAACAAGGCTCAGCTGTCCCAGGTGGACCCTGACAACTTCTAACCAGGGAGTAAACTGATCAAATATGCTAAAACTTTGGCTTCTATAGCGGTGACCATGCCTGCTGATTATCAATTAAGCAAGTGCATTTCATTGGCAGCACATGTCTGCTACTTAGCATCTTAAGTCCTGTGGGAGCAGTAAGGGTGTACTTATTTTTTCACACTTGGCTTCTCCATTTTGGCTTTATTTTTGTTGAATAAATTATGACACAAAAAACCCTCATTTAATAATCGATTCAACTAATCGATAATGAAATTCGTTGGCAACGATTTTCATTATCGATTATTATCGATTTTATCGATTAGTTGTTGCAGCCCTAGACGTTTTGAACTTTCTCCAAAATTGCAGCTCTCTTGGGGTGTTCACAATCTGAAGTGAAAAGAAAAGAGTGATATTCAGCGCTTTAATAAAAATGCCAGATATCTGGTGTAATGACACAACTTAAACAAGTATAATACCTTGGTGCTGCAGAACCAACACACTGACCACAAGTGTGTAAAAGATAATACATAAAACAAAGAAATAAAGTGCTGCGCAAAATTTACAAACGACACCACAATGTGTGCAGAAATGAAATAATATTTAAATTCATTAAAGTGGATTCTTCAATAGGTTCCTCTGATGGGAAGCCCATAGAGCCCCTTCTGGGGAATGGAGTTTCTTCTTTGTACCGGTGTAACAGAAAAGACCGAAGGGGAAAGAGTTAAAAAAAGTAGTAGCTTTAATATAAATAAAAAAGTAGTATCTTACATATATGAATACTTTAACGCTCCCGTGGAATGGACTGGAATAATGCTGTGTTGTAGCAGTAACAGCTTGGTTCTCACAGGATTCCTCTGTGTCCACTTCCTCAATGGGCGTATTCAGCACAACGCGTTTCACCAATCGGCTTCCTTAGGTGCATGTAATGGACGAAGGCTGGCCTATGTGGTCAAATCCAACAGACTAACTACTTTAGCTCAAATAGCTGTAAAAGTTAATGCTGGTTCTGATGGAAAGGTGTGCATCAGGGGCGTACCTAGAGTATTTGGCACCTGGGGCGGATCCTGTATGTGGCACCCCCCCCCACTTTAAAACTGCATAGCTTCTACTGTTATATACCGGCGCAGACACTGAAGGTGGTACAGCATAACACTTACTGTTATCATTATATACTGAGGCAGACATTGACGGTGGTACAGCATAACACTTATCACTATATACTGAGGCAGAAATTGACGGTGGTACAGCATAACACCTATCACTATATACTGAGGCAGACATTGATGGTTGTACAGCATAACACCTACCACTATATACTGAGGCAGACAATGACGGTGGTACAACATAACACCTATCACTATATACTGAGGCACACATTGACGGTGGTACAGCGTAATCCCTATCACTATACATTGAGCCAGACATTGATAATAGTGCAGCATAACTCCTATCACTATATACTAAGCCAAACACTGATGTGGTGTAGGCCTACCACTTCATTAGTAGTAGGGATGCACCGAAACGAATTCTGGACTGAAACCGAAAATGCAGCATTTACCCCCCACACCATAAAAAAAATTCTAACACTTTTATTTCAAGTAAGTAACACACCAAAATAGGACAAAACAATTAAATAACAATATTAATATATATATATATATATATGATTGTTAACAGCAATCACATTTCTATCATGCCCAGGCATACCCAGATTCCAGGATGTACTCTCAGACTTGGCATGATAGGAGTATGATTGCCCTATCACTCCCTTTTGTCCTACCTACCCCTTCTCACTCCCTTCTCCCTATCTACCCCCTATCCCCCCGTCTGACTTCCTTCTCCCTATCTACCCCCTCCTAACTATCTACCCTCTCCCACTTTGAAGTTCACTTACCTTTCAGGAGTCCTGCGGTGGGGGTGCAAGGCTTCTGTCTCCCAGCTCTGCCACTGTATGGAACAGTATAGAGTGATGGGAGTTATGATGTACTAGAGCATAATTATATAATGAAAAATACATTGGAAATGGTACAGCATAACACCCATCACTCTCACACACTTACCAATCCGCACATATACCAATCCACACACATACCAATCCACACACACACCAATCCACACACACACCAATCCACACACACATCAATCCACACACATACCAATCCACACACACACCAATCCACACATATACCAATCCACACATATACCAATCCACACACATACCAACCCACACACATACCAATCGACACATATACCAATCCACACATACCAATCCACATATATACCAATCCACACATATACCAATCCACACATATACCAATCCACACACACACACACACCAATCCACACACACACCAATCCACACACATACCAATCCACACATATACCAATCCAGACATACCAATCCACATATATACCAATCCACACATATACCAATCCACACATATACCAATCCACACATATCAATCCACACATACACCAATCCACACATACATACCAATCCACACACATACCAATCCACACACATACCAATCAACTCTCACTCACTGAATGCTTTCCTACCTTTCCTCTTTTCTCCTTACAGCTTCTTTTCCTCCTCTTCGCTCCTCTTCTTCAGTTCTTCTGTCTTCTTCCGGGTCAGAGGGCACGGACGGCAGGGGGCGCGGCTTCAGTGTTGTGCGCCGGGATCTGACAACAAATCCCGGCGCACAGCAGCTGTTGCCGCGCGGATCGCAAGGGAGCGATATCGGAGGTTTTTAACAGACCTCCGGCTCCCTTGAGTGGTTTTAAGCCGGGTTCAAGGGTTGAACCCGGCTTAAAATCACTCAAGGGAGCCGGAGGTCTGCTAAAGACCTCCGAGACCGCTCCCTTGCGAGCCTGCTCCTCCAGCGGCGGACATTGCTGTCCGTCTCTGGAGGGGTGCCGGCAAGTTGGCACCCCCCTGATGAGCGGCACCCGGTGCGGACCGCCCCCCCCGCCCCCCGCTAGGTACGCTACTGGTGTGCATCCCAGTTTGTTGCATATGGAGCTGCATAGCCGCAGACCAGTCAGGGTGCCCATGCTGACCTCTGTCAACTGCCGAAAGTGCCTACAGTGGTCATCTGAGCATAGAAGCTGGAGCCTGGAACAATGGAAGAAGGTGGCTTGGTCTGATGAATCACGTTTTCTTTTACATACACATATATTACATATACACTAGGTGGAGAGAATAATGGTCTAACCAAAACCAATATGATTTATACATTTAACTAGTACTGTATACTATCGTGCCTATAAATTGCACATTGATCTGTATCGATCTTTTGCATACCCAGTATGTTGTTACATGTATTATTGCCTGTACTGGGTGCACCTCCTACACCAGGGGCGTCCAACATGCGGCCCGCGGGCCAAATGCGGCCCGTGGGACCTCGAGGTGCGGCCCGCGTGAGATCGGCAGCCAGGATCACAAGAGCCCTGCTGCTTACTTGTGGGAGGGTCTAATTCTCTGCTCCAGCTGCTTCCTCTGTGGGGAGAACGAGGGAGGCCTCGCCCCCTGCTGAAGTCTGTGAGCGGCATCGAGAGCTGTAGAGCAGGTAAGGGGGTGGGGAAGGTTGTGTGAATGAGTATGTCTGATTGAGGGAATGAATCTGTGAATGAATGAATTTGTGTGTGTGATAGCATGGATGTGTAAGTGCTGGAACCTAGGCATGATGGGACTGTGATTGCTGTTAACAATCCCACTCCTATCATGCCAAGTCAGCCAGTACATACTGAAACCTGGCTAGCTGCCCCCCTTGTGTATTGATGCTGCCAGCAGTATGGGGTCTGCACTTACAGCCACCCTGTACCAGCATGTACTGGCTGATTTGGGATGATAGGAGTGTGATTGCTAACAGCAATCTGCTAACAGCAATCACAGTCCCATCATGCCTAGGTTCCAGCCTTTACTGGTTGCCTGGGTATAAAAACAGTATGTTTGCTGTTAGCAATCACGCTCCTATCATGCCAAGTCAGCCAGTACATGCTGAAACCTGGCTAGCTCCCCCCCTTGTGTATTGATGCTGCCAGCAGTATGGGGTCTGCACTTACAGCCACCCTGTACCAGCATGTACTGGCTGATTTGGGATGATAGGAGTGGGATTGCTAACAGCTAACAGCAATCACAGTCCCATCATGCCTAGGTTCCAGCATTTACTGGTTGCCTGGGTATAAAAAGAGTGTGTTTGCTGTTAGCAATCACACTCCTATAATGCCAAGTCATATTGTTGATTTTTTTTGTCCAATTGTGGTGTGTTATTTTTAATAAAAGCGTGGTTACACACTAAAATTGGACAAAAAATACCGGTACAATGCCCAGCCAACCAGTACATGCTGGAATCTGGGTATGCCCGAGATTGCTGTTAACAATCATAATATATAATTTTTTGTACAATTTTGGTGTGTAACTTACTTTTATTAAAAGTGTGTGGGGGGTCATTTTCAGTTTCGGCTAAGTGAACCCTGAATTTTCGGTTTTGGTCCAGAATTTTCATTTTAGTGCATCGCTAAAATAAATAGAACTATTTTATTTTTACTTATCCAGAATCCTGAATTTGTAGGCCCAGAAATCCCAGAAATCAGTGAGAGGAAAAGTAAAGGTTTTGTGTCATTTACTTTATTTTAATCTGCATATCTTATTAAAGGCCATATTTTCTCACAGTGAAAAATGAGTGCGGCCCGCGCACGTATACAATTCTGATGAAGTGGCCCACTGCAGAAAAAACTTGGACGCCCCTGTCCTACACTATATATATATATATATATATATATATATATATATATACATATATATATATATAAACATAATATACTTTACAGAAGGCACTATGCATTCCGGTAGATAGCATTTCCGTGGCAACCACCAAACCCAGATTCGTCCATTCATAATTTGTGATTCCTAACTCCAGAGAACATGTTTCCACTGCTCCAGAATCCAGTGGAAGGAATATCTACACCTCTCCAGCCAGCCCCTGGCATTGTTTGTGTGCAGCTACCCGGCCAATGAAACCCATTACACAAAGCTCCTGATGCACAGAGCTTTTGCTGATGCTTCCAGATGCAGTTTGGAACTCCCTAGTAAGTGTTGCTACAGAGAGCAGGCACAAAGAAAAAACACTGCTCTTTAGCCCTTGTGTGCGTGCGTGGTCTGTCTCCTAGATGCTTCCTTTTTCAAATAATAGCACTTACAATTAAATTGTGACAAAGCTGGCATCCTATGACACGTTTAAAATCACTGAGCACTTAAGTGAGATAAATTCTACTGTCAGTGTTTGTGTATAGAGAGGCATGCCTATGTGCATTATTTTATATACCTGTTAGCAATGGTTGTGGCTAAAATACATAAACTCAATAATAAGGAGGGAAATCCACATACTATTTTTCATAAAGCGTACACAAGTCCCCACTTTTTTTTTCTTTGAAAGTCCAGACAGTAAATAACAGACTTGTGCATTCTTTTTCGATGAATTGCAAATTTACAGAATTTAACAAAAACGAGGCCAGCCCCCCCCCCCCCGAATTGGTAGAAAACTATGCAAAAAGCTATGAATTTTCATCCGAAATTGGTGGGTCCATGGTCATACTCTTTCACTCACTCATTCTCATTTACTCTCCCTCTCATGCTCTCTAAATGTTTCTCTACCTTCTCTGCCGACCACTTCAGCTTCCACATCTTTTTCCACATCTTCTAATCATCTTCTATGTTCAATCTTCAATCTCTAATCTGGTATCTTCTTCCGCATCTCCATGGACATAACTCAGAAACTTCCGCAAAAAAATAAACTTCCACTCAGGGGAGAGAATGTCACTGCAAGTGCCGCCATATTGCTCTCAGTTGGCGCTTTCGGTGACATCCTCTTCCGCGATTAGATGTACTGGGAGGACTTTACAGCAGCGCCGCCATTTTGGCGGAAGTTGCCGGGTTATGTCTGCGGAGATGCAGACAAAAAAAGAAGATACCAGATTAAGGATTTTGAAAAATAAGAAGAGAAGTGAGAATATAGAAGATGAAGACGAAACTGGAAGCAGTCGGCAGAGAAGGTAGGGAAACATTTAGAGAGCATGAGAGAGTAAAAGAGAATGTGTCAGAGAGTAAGTAAGAGTGAATGTGGGCCCCGTGCAATGAATTCCGTTCCCGAATTAAAAATGCCCACAATTTTGTGCCAAACAGATTGTAGACGAAATTTGTTTGGCCCATTTGCACATGTCTTGTAAATAATACTATGTTCTTGGGGAAAGTCGTGTACTAGCTGATCACATCTTTTTATTCTTGTCCCTAGGTTTCCTCTCTTGGTGCTTCAACATTTTCCCTCTGCGCTTTAGGAATTGATCGTTTTCAGTCAATTACCTCTCCCCAGCCATCATCACGGCCACTTGAGGGATGCCAGTCCATTCTAGGCAAGTTATCAGTTATTTGGGTGGGGTCCCTGACCCTTGCATTGCCAGAAATCTTGCTGTGGCAGCTTACTGAGGATGGTTCCCCTGCATCAGGATTTGTAAGGCAGTCATGTACAATGCATCCAGCCCCCAATCTGCCACCTGTGTTGCATTCTTTAGTTCTTACTTACCAGCATGCCCGTATGTGGTGGCTGTTAGGCTGTTACTTCTGCCTTCCACTTCTTTTCACTAGCATCTCCTTGTTGGTGACACTTCGTATTGCGGATACAACAAAAGACAAAAAATATGGACAGTGCCAGCGACAGCTCAGTTGGTTGGTGGCCAGCCTGGCTACTGTTTACGGAATCTGCACTCTGCCAGGGAATGTTACCAACATCCTGGTGACCTATACAAGCTTGAGTGTCTCTAAGGATCTTCTGTCATTTGTAACCGAGTTCTTTCTGTTCCTCAAATGTGCCGTATCACCAGTTATACTCCTCTGCCTTTCCAAACCCCTAAGACAGGCATTCCTGGATTGTTGCTGTTGTTGTTGTGATGAAAGAAAACCTGACTCTGCTAGAGAAGAAGGAAAGAAGCCTGTTGATGAGCCCCAAACTCATTTGTTCTGCATTAAAGAATCAGAGCTGCCTCTGGGGACACCGTGCTAAGCAAAACTTTTTTAATTGTTTTTCCCAAACATTGGAATGTGTACCCCTCTGTAACCTGTATAATTATATATTATGTTAGTATTCTTGATATACAGTGAATATAAATACACAGTTTGTAATCCTTTTAGTGGACTGAAAGGAAATTGCTGTATTAGAAAAAGATAACAGCTTCCTACTGCAAAAATCTCTATCTGATCTACTTGGTGATTACTAGTGCCAGACTTCATATCTGCACACCAATATATGCTTAATGGACAAATACATTATATAAGATAAAGCAATATAATTGATCTACATAAAAATATACACCTAACAGAAAAGCCAGAGAAGCAATATGAGCCTAGGAATTACAGGTTTTTAAGGATAGGAATCTAATAAATATTATATTTACCTTATATAAAGTCATAAGGTTTTATTGTTCCTTATTAATATGGTTGTCCAGTTAGCATATATTACTGTCCAGATGTATTAATTTTGTAACTGATGTGTAATTATAGTGACACAGGAGTCAGTTTTATATAGATATTTTTTTATCTTTATTTGAATGTGTTTCTGAGACCCATGTGTGTTCTCCTGTGTGTATATGTTCCACACAACTTTTTGTGCAAATTTCCATAACTAGTCCTCACTATACTACCATAGCAGACGATCCAGCAGATGATTACCTTTGTGTCTTTCCAAAGACATAAATAAACATGGTTGTAAAATGGTTTTAGGTAAACAAAGCATTCATACAGGAGAATGAAAAGTGCACATGGCTATCTAACTGGAATATAGTATAACAACCCATGTCTCCAGACGAAAAAGGTATAGGCATTGTACAAACCATCATGATGTGTGTGTTATACATGCAATACATTCAGAATTATATTGCCAGTGTCCATTATTCCAACTTCCAACACCTATGTGGTGAACATTCAAAATAGTGGTAATGTGTATATATATACTAATTTTAATAGATTTCTTAGTCTTTGTGGAAATGGAGTAAACTGTAACCAGTTTATGTATGTTGGAACCTGAATCAACAGTCAGTGACCATTATTCATAATACAGAAAAGAAATGTTAAGTTAAGGAAGCCAAATGTATTGGGTTCATGAGGAAGTGGTCCCCATCAATATAGATAGCTCTCAATTTTCTAAATGTCTAATTTTCTAAATATCTAATAAAAACTCTTACTATAACATGTATGGTCAGGGTTATTGCTTAGCCAGAAATTTACTGACAACTCAATAGAACAGGTGCCAATAATACCACCATAGAAATAATTATTTAGCTGGTATTTTATCCCAAAATAGTGGCTAGGCCATGCTGCTGATTATCATGATTTCTGGGAGGTTCAGACCTGGTAACATTTCCTTCATAAAATCAGTGTCTATAAAGTAGTACAGATTACTCTATTTCATTTGTTTCTGACACTTTCTGACTCAAAAACACTTTTGGATATTGGCATTTTGCTACCACTAAGAAGGCTAGCTTTAATAGCGTTAGTAGACTGGTACATTTGTTTCCACACTCAGAGCCTTTGCGTTCTGTATCTAAACAGTCCCTGCTAGAAGAATATGAGCAATGTTTTATAACCTGGATCTTATACCAAACATACTTTGTAATCAAGTGACAGAGAAAATAATTCTAACACAAGTGAAAAAAATAATCTGTTCATGTGTGTGTAATATACTAAGTCTATATATATGGTGTGCTTAGGATATCCGCTATATTGGTAAATAATTAATTTGAAGAAAGATGTGACAATACTATGCTTACTGGACCCTTTTGGGGCTGTCAATTCCTTGCAGCTTTGAAGGTCCTGAAGTAGCACTGTAATTTGTAACTAGCTTGATTAAATTTACTCATTAATACAATGTCATACATTAAATGAATGGCAAACTATTTGACAGTACAAACATTAGGAGCTTCACCAATTATACAATGATAGCATTTGTATACAGTCAATAACAAACAGTACACTTAAAACAAACAGCTGTGCAAAATAAAAATAAGCAACTGTAATCACATAATACAGTAAAAAAAAAAAAAAAAAAACATTTAACATTTCCAGGGTTGCAGAAATAGTGGCCTTGGTGCTGAAGTAACTCCTGGGGATGGAGGTGTTATGACAAAAGTCAAAAGGTTGGGCATTGAGGATGGAGTAGTGCCTAAACAAGCTGAACATCAGGAGAGCCACCTGTTCCCTACCCAGGATTAGACCTTTCCTGCAAACCACAAGGCATTCTTAGCCCCTTGAGTCCCAGAGGTTTTTGGCATCTTAAATCGCAGAGCTATTTTGACATTTTTACCATATGTTGGTTTCATTAAGATTCTCCTTTCATTTTGAAGCCATAGAAACATGCAAAAAGTAATAATTGTGATTGCTAGTGTGTAAGAAACCTAAAAAAAAATAAAAAATTGTTGCAATTGTCTTAGAACTTGTTCTACACAGTAGGTGCCCCTGTTGGACAATTACCAGATTTATGTCCTGCAACATCCCCGGCAAACATATTTTTTCATGTTCTAGAGGGTCACATACATCCCTTACATAGTACCCACTAGTGTTGTATGTTTAATAGTAATCGGTTTGGGGGTAGCGAACGGGGCACGGGGTTATACTGTTTACATGTAGTGGTAGGGCTGTAAGGTATTTTATTATAATTTTGTTAATATTTATTATTATTATTTTTAATGTATTATTGTCTCATGGTGCATTTCTGCCGATTGTGATGCTGGCTTCTGCTAACAGGGGGAGTCCAGGCTGTGAAAAGACAGTCTGATCTCTCATGTCGTGGTAGGGAGATGTCCCTGCCGCTCCAAGAAAGTCCTAAAGAGCTCTATTGGATGCTTTTTTTTAGGATATACCAGTACATTCATAGGGGACTGAATTGGGTTAACACAACAGATTAGGTGCTAAGCTTCTTCTATGACACCCTCTGTGTGTGCTCCTGGCTCCATACAAAACAGAATTGTAGGAGAGGAACCCCCTCTCCACAGAGTATTTGAGTGTGCAAGAGATCAGAGAACCTGTGCCACAACAATACATACACTGAAAGGACACTGCCACAACAGATGTTAAAAGAAGTCTCCTCCACTACAATGAACTGTTGGCATTGTCTGAAGCTACAGAGCCCCCTAGCATGCATGCATTTCCTTAGGGGGAGGCCTCCCTTAATGGCCATCCATGCCATGTCCTTGTGTCTACTGGTCAGCCTGCTCAATGCCACATTAGTCCAAACTATCTCTGCTGTGGTATCAGGGAGCCTTGGAATGTGCTCTATCGCGTCCTTGGCACTGATAGATCACCATAGACGACCACAAGTCAGGTTGAACTTCCTCCAGTTAGCGTTATTTCACACACCTGGAAACAACATCCTGGTGAAATAGGGTGTGTACCAATTGTAAGGGATGGAGCTGTCCTACTTCAGAGTGGAAGCAAGTGAAACCGAGACATGGAGTTCCTGGCAGACTAACAGTTGCACACAATTGGAAGGGATCTTTTACGTAACGGAGAACTTTCCTCTGTCTATTTTGGAGCCCCATATGAAGTAGAAAACTGTCCTGGTGATGGGTCAACTGGCTGTGGTCAACAGGGGCCATGCCTGAGCCACATACTGCAACACAGGAATAATCCTGTTGTGCAGAACCAGTCCGCACAAATCTGGATGAGTGCTCTCACTTACTGGCAATCTGCAAAGAACATGATCACGTCATATGTGGAAGTTAGGTCTTTGTAGCAACAGCAGGGAGGGTTAGAGCCTTGGCTATGCATAGTTATACAGTGCAGAACAATGTTACAATCTATAAAAAAAACAACAAAACAAACATTCAAAGGCGGTTTCCACATCCACTGACCAGTAAAAAAAAAGACGTTTGGTTTAAATTAACATACAGGGTGTAAGGGAAGGGGAGAGCAAACAACAAATTAAATAACTGCCTACTTTACTGAATACAGGGAACCAGTGCAGACAGCTTGGTTTAACCTTTATTGGGGAAGGCTGCCCTGTGTTAGTTCCCCATATTTGCTTACATTCTACTTAGTCAGGACTCATCACAGTCAAATGTAAGTGCACTGAAGTAAAAATCTGTAGATACAAATGAGTTAATAAGCATTCTTACAGCTTTTCAAAAGGATTTGTTCTGAGACAGAGAAGCGATTGTTCTTGTTTGGCTGTGTGTGAGTGGATAACTGGACAACAGTGCCCAGACATGAAAGAGAGGGGGTATGGGCTTGACAAATCACCATGGAAACCATATACTTACCCCAGTGTTCTGGAACCGGCAATGAAGTCATTTGATCTGAAGGAAATATACACTGTATGCTATTACTCCTTAGTGAGGAGGCCTGTGCATCATTGACATTCTTCTGTGGATATTACAATTATTTTGTTCCATGATGGCCTATTTTCTCCATTTAATACCCTTTATATGGGTGGGGCATTCTTTTCTGTTCCTTGTCTACTGATGAGACAAAAGCAGACACAATAGATGGTAACAAAACCACTGGGGCAGAATAATAGGATGTCTGTGTGTATGTTTGGCAGTGCCTTGACTTAGTTGATACAGTGCAACGTTTCTTTGTTTTGTTTTAGAAAATCAGTGGCAATTATTTTTGAAAAACTAAAGCTTGAAGGAGCCACTTTCTCAACTGTAATAAAAAAGCAAATATATTTTCTATATATTGCAAATCCCCTATTTCTGTTATTCATGTTGTAGATTTTCTGTTTTAATCTCTGCAATTCTATCACATTTCCAATAAATTGATAGACAAAATGGATCTACTTATTCTAAGTGTATTCTAAACAATGCTTAGAGACATATCAAGGTCTTGCACTCATGCCTTTTACAACATACATATTACTTGTTTTTTCTCCAAATTTGACATGCTGTAGTAACAGTAATTTAGATAAAAAAATTTAGAGAAAAAGACACATGCCCAGCAAGTTTAAACTTTCCAGTTTACCCATGGAAAAAATCTTATTTTTGGAGGAAGTTAAGCTTTTCATTTCATATCATTTGAAGTCGTACATAAAAAAAAAAAAAAAAAAAAAATATATATATATATATATATATATGTTTTTAAAACTACAACATCCATGTTTTTATTAAATATATGTAGAGTTAAGTACATTTTTGTAAATATACACTGAAAAATGCTAATAACACCATTTTTTTTTTAAAGGTGAAAGTGCTAAAGTCCATTGTGAAACTGGTATAAAGTTTCAAAATAAATATACCTTTCCTGAAAGCCTTGCAAACTATATACTGCCTGAAAGCACATCACCTGAGGATTTCACAACTTGCTTTCACTTTCACTACTTACTTTCTAGGGGGCCATGGCAAATAAGTAACAGAAACACAAAAGTTTTTAGGAAGACATTTTGGAAAAAATTCTGCACACTCAGTTACCTGGAACAAGAAAGAAAACAACAAGTTAATTTGCAACTACTTCTGAGCACATATCTGTGGAATGTCAACATTACACAGTTATAAGAGACCCTACATCATGAAAGTCCCAAGTGGTCTTAACTTTTTTACAGTTGTACCAGGAGTACACACCTCATGATTTATTGGGGGAAACAACTTCTAGACCACCACAAAAAAGTAGTGAGTGTACAGCCTGTATCACAATGTAAATTTGCTGTCCTCTCAAAATATTTCAACACACAGCCATTAATGTCTAAACCTTGGCAACAAAAGTGAGTACCCCCCTAAGTGGAAATGTCCAAATTGGGCCCAATTAGCCATTTCCCCTCCCCGGTGTTGCGTGACTCCTTAGTGTTACAAGGTCTCAGGTGTGAATGGAGAGAAGGGGGGTTAATTTGGTGTTATCACTCTCACACTCTCTCATACTGGTCACTGGAAGTTCAACATGGCACCTCATGACAAAGAACTCTCTGAGGATCTGAAAATAAGAATTGTTGCTCTACATAAAGATGGCCTAGGCCATAAGAAGATTGCCAAGAACCTGAAACTATGCTGCAGCACGGTGGGCAAGACCATACAGCAGTTTCACAGGACAGGTTCCACTCAGAACAGGCCTCGCCATGGTCGACCAAAGAAGTTGAGTTCACGTGCTCACCGTCACATACAGAGGTTGTCTTTGGGAAATAGACGCAGGGCCGGCCCTACAATGGAGCCGACTGGGGCAATTGCCCCAGGCGGCACTTCAGAAGGGGCGGCACAAGCCGGCACCGTGGCATCACAGGGAGACTCACCGCAGGACTGTTTAAGGGTAAGTACCGGTGGGGGGTGGTGGCATTTTAAACTTCGCCCCAGGCGGCGTTAAGTCTTCGGCCGGCCCTGAATAGACGTATGAGTGCTGCCAGCATTGCTGCAAAGGTTGAAGGGGTGGGGGTGGGGGGTCAGTCTGTCAGTGCTCAGAAGGGTAGCAAATGCTCCTTCTTTGTTGTTCTTACTGTAAAGAACTCTTTTCACTGCTGTAAGTGAAAATTCTTCTTTGAGTTATCTGGATGACACTGTGTTTTTGTACAGCCCTGTTAATGAACAGGTCATTAGAAAGTTGCAAGTGTTGTCCCTGTATGCATTTGTAAATTATATCATATCCCCTCTTTTTTTTTCTAGCATATCTACATTTAACTTCTCTACCCTCTTTTCATAATTAAAGCGTTCCATTCCCCTTTTTATTTTTGTAGCCCATCTCTGCACTTTTTCAAGCTCTCCAATGTAATTTTTACACTGCACATTCAAGGCGGGGTCTTACCATTCTTATACAGAGGCAACATTTTCTTCCCCGTGACTCAATACACCTTTTTACACATAATATCTTACTGGCCCTTGCATCAACCATGTATTCATTTATTTACTTAGTAAGTCAAACTAGGATTTTAGAGACGGAATCTGTCAAAGGGAAGAAGTGGGAAAAGGGAACCAATAACAAGACACTGGCACAGGTTTAAGGGAAAATCACGGAGAGGGGAAGAGAGTAGGCCAATGGTAAAATGTTTGCTAGAGCAGGAGCAATTAACATTCTAACCATTTGGCTGTGGCTTCACAGTGAGAGGGGTTGGAGAAATGTAACATTATCACAGTACCAATATTTCCATGGCAATGTATAATTTATCTTCAGTAGTAGGAAGATGTGTGTCTGTCAGACACAGGCGCAGACCTCACACTTTTGGTTCTACTTCTTTGTTGGCCAGAGGGTAACAGCTTATTGATCCAAGGAGAAATCTGACTGCCATTTTGGGGTCAAGAAGGAATTGTTTTCCCTGGTTAGTGCAAAATTGGAAAGAGCCAAACTGGGGGTTTTTTTGCCTTCTTTTGGATCAACAGCAACAAATTAATAGATATAGGAAAGGCTGAACTTGATGGACGCATGTCTTTTTTCAGCCTATATAACTATGTAACGAGAGGTTTATGATCTCATCAAAGAGATCTTCTGCCTAAGTCAAACCAGCAGTATCGATACATGACACTTCAGGGATGATCTTAACTGTATTTTCAAACCATACTGTACATATCTTGTATTCTGTTGGGAGTTTCAGGAAATTATGTATTAATAGCCTGGGAACTGTCTTTCATTCATAGTCTATTACCTAGTCCACAGGAATAATGTTTTCTGTAATTATGGCTTAACATAAGGCGACAATAAATGGCAAACGAACAAAGCATCTGTAAAGTTGTTAGGGGACATTTCTATGAATTACCAATGGTTTATAGACCTATGGAGTGCCAGTCAAGAAATTATTATGCTGCCATACCACCCTGAAACTTGTTCCAGAGGTGGCAGCCCGTGTTACTTTATTAGAGACTGGGCCCCTACTGAGTAAACAACCTCTATAGTACACTTGATCTAGCAGCTGGAAAAAAAAATCAAATCTCCCCTGAGACGTTTCCATTTATTTTCACCACAGATTTGTAATTTATTCAGGATCTTTATATAAAAAAAACAACATACTAATTGCTCAGCGCTGTCCTTTAAAAGGGGGAGAAGGAGTTTGAATAGCCTGCTGACAGCACTGGGTAGGTGCCCACTGGGAAAATGTTACAGTTACATCAGTAATCCTTTTTTATAAATTTTGGTTCTTTGTAATAAACATGAGTGTTTTATTGAATAAGATATTTGAATGCTCACAAATTATTAATTTATTAGAAGTAAACAAATTAAATACTGAAAAAATACATTACAAAACAAAGATATAGATGAATTTTGATTAGGGGCTTTTTGTAGAAGAGAACTGTCCAACTCTAACCCCAGAAGGCTCGTACATATGTCAGGATTCTGGGGTAATACTTATTATATTGCTTTGTGGTACAATGAATTAAGTACTTTTTAATTAAGGAAATTGTATTATTTGATTATGGCCATGAGGAACCTATGAACACAGCCTGTTGTAGGGCCATATCTATATGATATAATCATTAATAAGCCACACTTATCAGCAAATCTCACTCATTAGTAAGTCTCTGTCTGCCTTTTATTAACCCATCATCAAATTTCAGAAAGTGGTTTTATAATAGACAATATCTTCATAATCCAGCCAATAAAATGTCTCATGACCCCTGCCTACAACAAGGTTAATTCCTTAATTAATCCAATGCCTCTACTTGTGATGAGTTATAAGAATTTATGTAAATAAATTAATGCTTTTGGAGTTCAAAAATAAATAAATAAAAAAATAAAAAAAATTGTGCAAACCTTTAAAAACCTGTAGCTTACATACAGAGATAAGTAGTATGTTAATGTTGCACTGGAATGTTTTATCTATTTTCTCTCATCATTTTATATAAATACAATGGAGAATGGCATACTAAACTAAAGTCCTACATTAAATAAAAACATATACATATATATATATATATACACAAACATACATACATACATGTATATTTATATACACTCACACATTAACAATAAAAAGGGAAAGAAATGGACCAAGGGAGGTAAAATTATTTTTTCTTACAAGGGAAGGTGACAGGAAAGTGTTAAATACAATTTAGAAGAATGCAGGAAGAAGATGTTGATGTGAAAACAGAACAATAATTCACAGACAGATGAAAGGAGAGAGCAAATCTTAGGGTTTGGGCGCCTTTCCATTTTCTTGATATTGTGGCAAGTCCCAGACACAAAACACTCTCCAAGAAATTTAAAATGGCAGATGAAGATATGGCGTCCTCAGCTCCGTCTAGATTTGGAGTGCTGGATAAGCCATTGTAATGTAATGTCTGAAAAAGGAGTAAGAGAATATAAATGTGATTAACAATTGCTGCAATTGCTTTCACCTGCCAGAAGTGCAAATTTTCTAACATTTTCAATTTTTTCAGTCACCCAATATTCCCATGCTACTACATGTAGTTGCCGACTCAATCCAAAGATTAATTACTATGCGTAACTTTTATACCACTTGATAAAAGTCCGTTGGTGGCAATGGAGTGTGGAGTCTGAATATGCCACATTTTTAATACATCACTGAGAATTTAAAAAATTATCTTTTATTTATATGTGCTGTTCTGGTTGTGTTTGTATGCAGCATTATAGTAATATAAATATAAAAGATTTCCAATTATCTCCTTTGTCCCTTATTGCCATATTCCCTTTACCCACCTATATTGTCTTTTTCTTTGCAAGAGATGGAATAGCAGCAGATCTCTCTATCCTGGATGGCAGACAGGTTCCTGCACAAAAAAAAATGTGATAGAGAAAAATTACGTTTTTATAAAGTATTTGAGTATTGGAAGGACACGTACTCAGTATTCTATAATAGATCAATTTATTAATTTACATGATAATTTAATTTAAAGGTGCTGCTCCACATAAATGTTTTTTCACAGCATTCCTAGATTTTGCACTCTGCAGTCTATATGATGGATAGTTAAATAGATAGCTAGATAGTTATCTAAATAGAAATGTTCTCAACTACACTGGATGTGTATAGTTTTTTTTTTTTATTAAGGTATAATATATAATCTGCATGGTTAAACTACATGGAGAGAGTAAAATTTGGATTGAAAAGCAAAAGAGTGCAAATAACCTTTTACTCCAAAAAAAAAAGTCCAAAAAAAAAAAAAAAAGAAGAAAAAAAACCCTTATTTATTAAGTGGTTAACCACTGAATGACATTGAGATCACAGTGGGCCAATGTTTATTTTTAAAAACAAAAAAAAAGTGATAGCTGAAAGAAGATAGCTTGACAAAAATATGAAAGTCATTAGCAAATAAGACAAGTTGTTGTTTCCAACAAGACGAGTACATATTTAGGTTTTTTGCTTCAGCAGTGTACGGTTTATAATACACTACAGCTCGAAAATGTTGAGGTCACTTAGCAGTTTTCATGGAAAACAAGGACGTCTTTATCTGAGCTAACATTATAACAAAAAGATTTTTCTAATGAAAAGATAGCCTTTTAACCCTAAACTTGGATTAGCAAACACGACGTGACATCAGAACACAGGAATGATGGTTGTTTGTAAAGGGCCTCTGTACGCCTATGAATATATTACATTAAAAATCAGTCGTTTTTAGCTACAATAGTCATTTACAACATTAACAATGTCTGCATTGAACTTCTGATCCATTCCATATTATTTTAGTGGAAAAATTTGCTTTTCTTTCAAAAACAAGAACATTTCTGTCACCCCAAACTTTTGAACGATAGGTAAAGTGTAAAAAAAAAAAAAAAAATCTTCAGTTATTCTTACTAAATGATAGTCTATATAAAGAGTATAAATAGTATAGTATATATAATCTGTGTGGGTTACTAAAAGGGAAATTAATGCTAATCGAGAAAGAATGGATATTATCATAGCAAGAAATGCTTGATTTGGTATATTTCAGTGCCATCTAGTGTCTTGTAATAATAATACAACACTGTGACAAATTTAAAGTGCACCTTAATTTATTTATTTATTTCTAAAAAAAAAGGTCATATAGTGAATTGGTTCTCACAGTAAAATGATTTCATACTCACATCCTTTCAATTAATTCCTTCTCATCCAAAGCTCCTGGAATATCTCTCTTATTTCCAAGAACAAGCACCTGGAAGACATGAATTACCAGTTCTTATAATCATAAATTATATTTTGTATCAACTACAGTGCTTCTATACTTTATTCCAATGTATTTAATTAATATTCAATAAACAAACATTTCCAGACACACAGCTCCTTAATGCAACTCACTAAATACGCACAAGCACCTAAAGCTGACGTGGCGATATATCCTTACTGAATATTCTTACTTTGAAGTAGCGGATTGCACAGTAAACACATTCACTACAAACGCGTATAGTAGTCTACTTTGCAGGGGCGTTGCTAGGTCTCCAAATGATCCGAGGCTAGAGCCCACAGCAGATTTGATAGCAATGGAGTCCTCAGAGTGGTCGCTCACGCTCACACACATTTGCATAACATTTATAAAACAAAATACTAATTTCTTTATTTCCATTAACCTCTGTGAAATACGTCTGTCTGCTTTAGACATTCAATTTTAACTCTATAATATGTACTTAAGGACTTGTCCCAGTGCTCAGATTGCACCCACAGTGGTCTCCTCTCAGAGTCTCAGGTCTCCACTTGATCCTACCCTTAATTTTTCTTATTCCCCTTGATTCTTATTCTCTCTTCCAATTCTCTTTATCTCTCCTCCAATTTCACTTTATACCTCCCTTTTCTCCATATCTTCCCCACTTCTCGTTATCCCTCCTACTATTTATTATCTCTCCTCATCTTTCATTATATCTCTCCTATTTATCTGAATGACTCTTTATCGTTTCCCTTTGTCCACATTTCTTCATTTTATTACTTACTTTTGCCCCACTTATTATTATTATATTTGGCATGGCATTCCCACATCATTCCTGTGCATTCACAGTGGCACACACACACGCACTTACACGTCCATGGTCACACACATCCTTACACATACACACCTATGCTCACAGAAGCCCAAATCCTTGCTCACACACACACAAATCCATGCTCACAAACACTTACATATGCATGTTCAAGCACAAAACATACATATATGCATGAATGCTGACAAACACTTACACACTTTTCCTACTTATCATCTCTCTCCTTCCTTCACTCACACCTCTTAGTTCAGATTTTCTTTGCTGCTTGCAACTTCACCTCGAGTTAAGTGGAAACGCTCTGTTCCTGCCTCCCTGGGCCAGTCCAAAATTGTTCACAAAGGGCTTTTGGACCAGCTTGGGGGATCAGTTGTGGGACCCAATGGTAAGCGTATACTTTAGCCCGAGTCTACATTTGGGCCTATGAAGTGGAGATTCTGGGTTTCAGCCCCAGTAGCCCCCATACCGACACCCCTGCTACTTTGTTTATTTGAATCTATTCAGTGAAAGAGGCACTACATCAACTCAAGAGATTACAAGAATTTAAATGTGATATTCTTCTCTTTATTTTTATTTCTATAGGATTTGCAATTCAAGGGAGCCATTAGTTAGCTTAACTAACTACAAATGCTTAAACCATAGATGACATAAATTCTCACCGGTATCCCCTGTAGTTGGGCCTTGTCCAGCAAGTTATGAAGTTCATTTTTTGATGCCTCAATTTTGTCCTGATCAGCAGCATCCACCATGTAACTGAAACATATATTCAATGACGATTAACAGTGCAGTATTAGTAAAATAATACTTGCTCAGTATTATAATAAATCACAACAGTATGTATTTTTAATATAATATCCACCACGGATTTTCATTGTTGGTGAGGTTTGTATACAGCAATATTATACATTTGGGAATGAACAGCGACACAGCTGTTTGTTATTCAATACATATATTAAAATACCTTTCCATTAACCCAGGGGTTGGGACACATTTTTCCATGGGAGGCCAGGGCAATTTTTGTTATAGTTATTTTTAGGAGACAAGTTAAGTTACTTAAATATACCTAGATTAGGGCAGACAGTACATCACATGATATAGTGGTAAGACTCCGTCCCAAAAACCCCAAAACATTTTTCCATATTAATCTCCACCTCCTTCCAATAATCCGAACAAAACACTAAAAGTAATGAAAACAGGACAATTTTCTCAAAACCCCCCATCCCCTACCTTAGTAAAGTTATCCAAAAGCTGTGGCTGTACATATCTATGACGGTTACACAAGTAGCCCATGCAGGGGATAGTACAGGGACGTCCAACATGGCAGCCATGGCAACCAATCTTACGCGGGACGCATCTCGAGCCCTGCTACAACAAGAGCCCTGCTACTTACCTGTGGGAGGGTCTTTTGTACTGCATAGAGGAAGCGGGACCCAGCAGAGTTCACGTGACATCACATGACTCTGCTCCAGTCCTCCTTCCTCTGTGCAGTAGCAGAGAACGCAGAGGGAGGCCGCGCCCCCTGCTGAAGTCTGTGAGCGGCATCGAGGACCTGCAGTGCAGGTAAGGGGGTGGGGAGGGTGTTTGAATGAGTGTGCGTGATTGAGGGAATTAATCTGTGAATGAATGAGTGTGTGTGTGTGTGTGTGTGATAGCATGGATGTGTAAGTGCTGGAACCTAGGCATGATAGGAGTGTGATTACTAACAGCAATCACACTCCTATCATACCCAGGCAACCAGTAAATACTGGTACCCAGGCATGATGGGACTGTGCTTGCTGTGATTGCTGTTAGCAATCACACTCCTATCATGCCAAGTCAGCCAGTACATGCTGAAACCTAGCTAGCTGCCCCCTTGTGTATTGATGCTGCCAGCAGTATGGGGTCTGCATATCACTTACAGCCACCCTGTACCAGCATGTACTGGCTGACTTGGCATGATAGGAGTGTGATTGCTAACAGCAATCACAGTCCCATCATGCCTAGGTTCCAGCATTTACTGGGTGGATGTGTAAGTGCTGAAACCTAGGCATGATGGGACTGTGATTGCTGTTAGCAATCACACTCCTATCATGCCAAGTCAGCCAGTACATGCTGAAACCTAGCTAGCTGCCCCCCTTGTGTGCTGCCAGCAATATGGGGTCTGCACATCACTTACAGCCACCCTGTACCAGCATGTACTGGCTGACTTGGCATGATAGGAGTGTGATTGCTAACAGCAATCACAGCAAGCACAGTCCCATCATGCCTAGGTACCAGCATTTACTGGTTGCCTGGGTATGATAGGAGTGTGATTGCTGGTAGTAATCACACTCCTATCATGCCAAGTCATATTGATACATTTTTTTGTCCAATTGTGGTGTGTTACCTACTTTTATTAAAAATGTGAGTTTTTATTATAATTTTTAAAGGTGGGGGGGTCATTTTCGGTTTTGGCTAAGTGAACCGTGAATGTTTTGGTCCAGAATTTTCATTTTGGTGCATCCCTAGAATAAATAGAACTATTTCATTTTTAATTATCCTGAATTTGTAGTCACAAAACTTTCTAGGCCCAGAAATCAGTGAGAGGAAAAGTAAAGGTTTTGTGTCATTTGCTTTATTTTAATCTGCATATTTTATTAAAGGCCATATTTTCTCACAGTGAAAAATGAGTGCGGCCTGCGCACGTATACAATTCTGATGAAGTGGCCCACTTCAGAAAAAACTTGGACACCCCTGGGATAGTATATAACACTTGGGCACGGAGGGGGATTTAACTTGATAACCATGTTAAACAGACATACACATCTTCACAACTATGGCAAACTTTTTGTACCTTGGGTTTACCTGCTTTTAAGAACTACAACTCCCATGACCCTTATCTTATTGTTATACTCACACAATTGCGCTGACACCTCTGCAGTATCTCTCCCACATACTTCGGAATCGTGGCTGCCCTCCTATATCCCAGAGCTGAAACACAAGAGTCAAAATCATATACCTATACATTTTTACAGAAAACGGCAGAAAGCATGCCACATTTAAACTGATTTTACTAAATTGAAAAACAAAAATGCCCATTATAATTCTCTGCCTCAGAGGACACTAGCACTCATGGACAAAGGTGTCAAGTACCCATTTTAATTCAGTTACCTAAATTTCTGTGTTGTATTGCGATGATCTCTATGGGATACACATCCGGTGTGCTCATCGGTTCTGTGACGTACCTGGTCTGGACATACCAGCACATCAACCCTGAGACCCCCCCAAGCCTGACAGGAGTGATTTTACAGGCTCAAGACGCAATCGCCGGAAAAGCCTGCAATCGCGTTCCCAGCTGCCACATGCAGCTCCAGGGAAGGAGGCTGTTTGTTGCTTGAGTCCCCTGAACTGCAGCGTTAACCCCTTCAATGCTGCGATGAGGTATATTGGGGGTTAATACCCATTTCGTAGGGGGCTCTAGCCCAGGCAGCCTAGCAACAGCAAAAAAGAGCCCCCACAAGCCCTTTGATCAAAGAGGCTCCTCCCCACAATTGCCGGTTTACCGGCGACTGTGTCCCAGCTGCCATATTGTTGATTTTTTTTTGTCCAATTTTGGTGTATTAACCACACTTTTGTTAAATGTAAGTAACACCAAAATTGGACAGAAAATCATGCTAAGTCAGCCAGTACATGCTGGAATCTGGATATGCCTGGGCATGATAGGAGTGTAACTGCTGTTAATAATCATATTTATTTATTAATATTCTTACTGAATTTTTTTGTCCAATTTTGGTGTGTTTCTTTTAATAAAAGTGTGGTTGTTTTTTTTTTTGTTTTGTTTTTTAAAGTTGAGTGCTCATTTTCGGTCAAGTGAATCCTGAATTTTCCGTTTCGGGCCAGAATTTTCATTTCGGTGCATCCCTAGTTTTTATAGGTGAAACTGAAAAATGTTCCTTTTTCCCCCTAATTTCCCCCACATTTTTTAGACATTTCTTATGCTTAATGATAATTTGTGGGGGTGCACTAAATGAGATAGTGGGCAATCACAGTTGAATAAAGACATAGTAAAAACAAAAACGGCTCTGGTCATTTAGTGCAAACATGGTAAAAAAAAAACAACCCTGGTCCAGAAGGGGTTGAATTAGACATATATTCATCTAACACTACATTATTTATATTGGTTTATATTCTCTCTAGGTGTATATTTTAGGGCAGAGCGAACTTCAATGAGCTTACAGTGGCAATTCTGTGTTATTCTCAGACAAAACAGTTGACATCACTGTCCATATATTCTCAAACAGTAAGTAAAAGCAATAAAGCTACTGTCAAATTTAGATTAATCTTCACTCACATTGTGTACAAAAAACAAAAGCATGTAAACCCATACACATTAGGTCATGGCATGTCCCAGTTACTTTGACATTACAGAAAGTTTGTTCTTACACAAGATGCAACAGACCTTCCAGACTATAATCACAAAGAGTGTTCTTCAACAACACTGAGGCATAATCAGGCTTTTTTCCCATAAAAGCAGTGGTGTCAGGGTTCTTACAGTCAGGAGCAGCAGTAAACAGCTATTACAGCTGACATTACTAACATATGACAGATAACATTTGTAACAAAGCTTACACACACAAGTTTCAGGCAAGCCTCACACAACTGATACATTGTCTTCCTTATATGTTTCTGAATCTAATGTATACTATTGACATAGGAAGCAAGGGAGATAAGACACAACACTCCTCTTTTCCCATCGATTACTCCAAACTTACTCTAGTTCCAGTCCAAACTTGCAATACAGGCACACAATTTAAGTTACAATACAGAGCCTGAGATCCAGTCCATAATAAGACAAGAACAAAAATAATCTACACTTCCTTTTGCATAGCAAAATCAGGGTGGTCACTACACCACCTAGCACAAATAAATCAACTCTGAATCAACTCCAAGCTCTTATATAATGGAACATTTTTCACACAGCAGTTAAATCTAAACTACACAAAACACAACAGTGGCCAACGTAGCATGATCACTTTTACAGTGCCATCAGAAAATAAGTAGTTGTAATCAGGTAAAGACAAGAACTCCTTTCAGCATCATATTTCCTCCATTCTGATGCTTTGTTGGTCTTTCTGCCTTAAGTTTTGTCTTCAGCAAGTGAAATGCATGATCCATCGGGTTGAGATCAGGTGATTGACTCAACCATTGCAGAATAGTCTACTTCTTTGCCTTAAAAAACACCTGGGTTGCTTTTGAAGTATGTTTTGGGTCATTGTAGGTATGTAAAGTGAACCACCATGCAATCAACTTTGCTGAATTAAGCTGAATCTGAGCAGACAATATATCCCTATCCACTTAAGAATTCACCGGGTGCCTCTGTCAAGCATCAATAAACACTAGTGACCAAGTGCCATTGGAAGCCATGCACGTCCATGCCATCACACCGCTTCCACCATATTTTACAGATGATGTGGTATGCTTCGGATCTTGAGCCGTTCCAAGCCTTCTCCATACTTTTTCCCCCCATCATTTTTGGTTTCATCTTTAAAAGAATACTGTTCCAGAACTGTTTTTTTTTTTTTTTTTATGTTTTTTGGTAAAGTCTAATCTAGCCTTTCTATTCTTGAGGTTCATGAAAGGTTTCCACCTTGTGGTGCACATTCTGCGTTTGCTCTTATGAAGTCTTCTCTTTATGGTAGACTTGGATAGTGACATGCCTACCTCCTGGAGAGTGTTCTTCACTTGGCTGGATGTTGCGAAGGGATTTTTCTTTACCATGAAAAGGATCCTAAGATCATCCACCACTGTTGTCTTCTGTGGATGTCCAGGCCCTTTAGTAATGCGGAGATCATCAGTGCATTCTTTTATACTCTAAATCTACCAAACTGTTGGGTTGGCCACTCCTAACGTTCCTGCCATCTGTCCGATGCTTTTTTTCTTTTGCAGCCTAAGGATGGCCTGTTATACTAGTATTAAGAGCCACTTTGACTCCATGTTGTGGGTTCATAGCAACAGCTTTCTAATGCGAACGCCACACTTCCTTTTCTTCTCTATCTATCCTTCTTTCTCTATGTCTATATTCTCACTTTATCTTTATAAAAGGCAGTTCCGCCAACAAAACACTATCCAACAGTCGCCCCCCCTGAACACATATACACACACAAAGCATCTGATAGCCCTTTACCTCCCCCTGCCGCATTTCCTCTCCTTGCTGCACACAATATGATCCAGCAGGCTCTACCTCCAATTCCAACACACAACATGATCTGGTACCCTCCCTCGAACCTCCATACACACATGATAATCCACCAGATAATATAATTTCTGCAGCCCTTTTTTAAAGTGAGTGTATATGTCAGGTTGCATTATCAAAAACATTTACCTAATCACCTATGGTATAAAAGTGAAAAAGAAAGGGTGTTTCAGGGTGCAGAATGCATGTGCATTGACTAACAGTAATAAGTGAGCAAAAATAACCATTATTGTATTTGTCTTACACAGTGTGCAATTGTCCACACAGAACTCTAACCAAGAGTTTTTGTAAACACTAGACAGGAAATATTTGCCACATAAAATCTGGTGCTAAGGGTAAAGCCAAAAAATATAATTGCGTGTTCAATATTTTGAGGTTGTTACATTTCCCTTGGCCATTAACTGCGTTAGGCACGTGTTTACCTTAATAGTCACATTCCCTTTGGTGATTTTTCTCATGTTAAACCCAACAGTCGGTATCATGTCTTCATTGAACTGTCCAGACTGCAAGAAAAAAAAAAGGAGGCTAAATGAAATATAGCTAGTTAATTATTCCATGCTGGCTTTGTTACTGAAGTTAGAACTACATCAAGTAAAAATATTTTGACATAAAATGGGAAGTACATGCATTTGTAAAATGGGTAATTAGAAACCTGTCATCAGATGTACTAAGTATATATGCATTCACACACTAAACAATGTGCAGTGGAAAGGGATTCCTGAGGATAGATAAATGTACCCCAAAACAGGTAGGCTGGGGTTCACTGGTGATATTTAAGGTCAAATACTGGTATAGCTGTAAGAAGCATTGGAAGATAGAAAACCCAAGTTTGCGGAAAATTTAAACCTGTTGCAAACTCTAAAGAGAAGTAGTCCTATCGTAAAGATAGCCATATACCGATATCCCTGCATGACAAAATGTCATTGGAGTGATATTTCAGAAACAGTTGAGGTTCAATATTTGAGTATCCATGTCCCAAGGAGAGTGATGACTAATGGTTATACATATATAGCCTTGGAAAAAAAGAGCAAATTAAAGCTCTTAGGTCTCCACTCCACCACCATCAGATTCCTGTTGTCCAGGCTGTCAGGAGCACCATTTCTGCATACCTTATTGCTAAATGACATTAGACACGCATCAGTATTTAGAATACATTTAAAAGCTGCACAGACTGGGAAGAAGACATTGGCACTGTTTAAAGAGAAACAAACATCTACATGCAGTGCCAAAAGAAAGAAGTATTTACTTCATGTTTTCTGATTGTAGGGAGAACAAAAAGCACTCAAGAGTATTTTTTTTTTTTAATTCCAACTGTGGTGGTTTGCTGAATATATATATATATATATATATATATATATATATATATATATCTGCCAACAGGAAAATAGGTATATCCAAGGAAGCCACTATAGAGGGTTAGATTACAGTGACCAAGTTATGCACTAGTCTTAGGGGCTGAATGCAAACAGAGGGGAAGATTGAGAGGAGACAGAAGGTGGTAATAGCTAGTAAGGCCTACGCAGATAAAGATGAACCAAGAAAAAGAAATTGACACACGCATGTATTGGTGTAAAATATATAGACATAAATATATTGTATATACAGAGAGAAACATATACAGACACAGACATACATATTATATATACACACAGACATACGTGTCAGTGTGTGTACATACATAACCACATTATATACACTAAAGGATTTTGAAAAAATGAATATTCTGTTATAAATTGAAATCATGCAGAAATGCAGCCATGAACACATCATGACGACACGTGAGATGATGCTATTCCTGGGGGGTTTACACACAGACTTCCCTAAATGACATAGATGGGCCCCGTGACAAGATAGGAGAACATTGTATAAGGATATTTTTTTATTAGGATCAAATTCGGATTCAAGTCTAGCTACAGCAGAACGTAATGTCAGGGCGATAATCTTCCGACTCATGTAATTGTTAATATTAGATGCGCGACGAAATAACACATAGGCATTTTTAAAACATTAATATTCAATGTATATAATTCAAAACCAGACGCTACTACTTACTACTGATTATTTACCCAAAACGCAAGATACAACCGGATTAAGCCCACCCATCCATCCACCCACCCGTCGGGCCTTCTCCGCTCTCCCACATCCCTCTCACCGCAATCACGTTGACAAAGGTGGTCTTCCCAGAATACTGCAAGCCCACAAGCGTCAGCTCCATCTCCTCTTTCCAGAACAGAGCCTTGAACCAGTCCAACAGCTTGTTAAACAAGGCCAGCATCTCTAGAGCAGCGCTGAGCGCGGACCACCCAAAAATCAAGGCCGTTCACAAAGCCCTGGAACCCCGCAGCCTCTTCGATTCTCCTGTACTGGTTAAATAGATAAATAGTAAATTCCCTTTCGGAGAACCAGCACCCTACGCCGTTCTACTGAAAGACAATATGTATATATATGTATTTTACAGCTACCAGAGGAAGGAGAATTAGAGGTGCTACGGTTTGAATCCCTCAGCTGATCGCCCTTTTCCGAGATTCTGCTCACATATGGGTGGGGCCAAGAACGGTACCCACCAGCGACTCCTTTCTCTCCAACCCCTCCCCCTGACCATCCACAGACAAAAGGGGAATGAGCTATTGAGACTATGGCAGATTTCGAACCGTACGGTCTATGCTGCCCTCTGTCTTGGAGGATTTAAGATTACAGTTCCTGATAATCTGCCTAACGATGTGTATATGTGCATGTACATATCTATATGTATGAAGGGCGAGCCTAGGGTTAGTGGTGCCTGGTTGCAGTATTCCTTAACCCCCCCCCCCCTCCCACCATATAATTATCACGCATACGGTAACACCTTATACTTACACACACACACACACACACAGTTCCTCCTCCTAGGCTCACCCCTGAAACACCATGTGCTAACACAAACCCAGGTTGACCTCAAACACTGACACCCACTCACACTTACATGTTAATACTTACACACACACGCTAACACCTAATTGCCCACCTGCCAAATAACAAAGCACCCGTTCCCTTTGGCTTCCCAGCAGAGTATTATACATTTTTAAGCTTGCGCATAACTCACGCTTTTACAGCCAGCGGTGTAGTAGTAAAGGAGTCCAGTTGCCGACGTTTACACAACTCTGGCAGGCTGAGGGGCAAAGGGTTAATCCAAAAGACAGGCCAGGGTCAGTATGGCAGCCAGCAGGCAATGGTTTAATCCAAAACCCTTGGAGCTGGAGTAAGGCATCAATCTGCATAGTACTTGTACCTTTCTTGTGCTTTGTAAGTGAGCGGTGAAGACAACCAAAGGAAACGCATACATTCCTGAAATGAGTTGATGACTCGGAAACTGTTCTGGGAATGAGCGAACGAGGTAACATGATTGAGTGGTAAACATAGGTGGTGAAGAACGAAGAGATACTTGGAACGTTGGCCCTGATTGTTGTAAGCATATTCAGCTGTAGGAAATAAGTGAATCCAGTTGTCCTGCATATATGTCACAAAACAATGATGATATTGTTCAATGATCTGGTTTATCCATTTTGTTAGCCCATTGGTTTGTCGGTGGAATGCTGACAATAGGTTCACCTGAATGTGTAATCCTTGACAGCATGCCAGAAACAAGAGGCAAACTGTCTATCACAATCAGAACTGATTGTTTCATGAAGCCGGAGGACGTCTCTGATAGAAAGTCTTAGCAGCAGTAGGTAGTTTTTTGGTAGGTATAAAATGTGTCATCTTGGTGAACCTGTCTACCATATCCAGTATGGTTGTGTAGCCTTGCGCTGGTGGTAATTCAACTATGACGTCCATGGCCCATGGATATGAAGAAATTGCCAGGGGCTGCATAGACTTAACAAGAGGATACATATGCAGTGATATCTTGTAACATGGTAAGCAACAAGAAGGTTCTCCTTGATAAGCTCCTTTGTCTTTTTCAGGCCACTTTGTCCTATCTCTGAGTACAGTAGCGTGATGCAAACAAAGAGCTCCAGACACACTGGTGGGTGATTATAAACTTTGTTGTGATAATAGGAACAGGTATGTAGTGTCTCCAATAAATGATAACTAGATGTCTTTTTTGGTTAAACATATAAGATGTTGGACCGCTTTAGGGAAGTCCTGAAAATTTCTGCTAAAAATTAGGGAAGCCTAGGAAGTGTTGCACCTCCTTCTTGTTGGTTGGACAGGGCCATGATGTCACTGTAGATATTTTCTTCCTGTCCATCTGAAGAACTTGTGGTAGTCTTGAAAGAGCACTTCTCAAATATCTTCTTGCTTTCTGCGATGAGTGATGCTTATGGATGCAATGTTCTTGTTAGGAAGGTGAGAAAACCAATTATCGTCAAGGTAGGTGACAACAAATACATCACAAAAGACGTTGTTAAAGAAGCATTGAAACATGACCTTACAGTGTACTCATAATGACCATATAGAGAATGGAATGCTGTCTTTCAGTCATCTCCCTGTCTTATAATGTCCAGATTGCAAGCCCCTCTGAGATCAATCTTGAAATAAATTTGGCTGTACTAAGGCAGTCTAGCATCTCTGGTTTCAAAGGTAATGGATATATGTTTATGATAGTTATGTCAATTAATGCACTGTAATCCACACAAAGAAGTAATCCCCCACCCTTTTTTCTCACAAAAAAATGTCAGCCCCTGCAGGAGAGATAGAGAGATGTATTTAACCCCTTAATGACAAACCCCGTACATGTACAGGCTCAAAATGCATTGTTCTCAATGGGTTTAGGGACCGCCCATTGTCCTTAAGGGGTTAAACTCTTGACTAGTATGTCATCTATGTACTCCTTTAAACCCTTGGCGTCAATTAATGTGCCAGGCACGTCACAGAAATGCATCCCCTTAACAACAATGGATGTACCTGGCACGTCATTGAGTAAAGAGAGCCTAGAAAGCAATCAGCATTTGCTTTGTTCGCTCAGCTGGTGCTGCAGCAACACCAAAAAATGTAGGGACCCCATCAGACTGCTGCTAGTAGCAATCGCATTCACCATACTGAAAGGCTATATGCCTTTCAAATATGGCACGCCAGGCAGCAAAAAAAGTGCTTAGGAAGCAATCAATGATCACCTCCTAAACTCAGCCAGTGTTGTTGAAGTGCCTTGATATAAACACATTCAGCATCAGGGGTCTTGTTTGATCCCTCTTAGGAGCATTTAAAAACACCACTAGAAAGAGACATGCTGCCTCTAATGATGGCAGTGCCCATCCAGACTACAGGGACTGCAGCCAATCATGCAGGTCAATGGAGCCCAGTTCACTAATCACTATGTGATTTAAACCACATAGTAGTTAAAAACCAAAAATCTAAAAGTGAAAAGGACCCCAGTGATGTCACCATGACATTATAAAGGGAACCATCCAGATCAAAGAAAATATGTCCACAAAATGTTTTTAAAAAAACAATACTGGCATGGAAACTGTTAAAATATTAGCGTTTCCCTGGGCATGTCTAGTTTTCAAAAATATATGGTTTGATGGGGTAAATTTAATTGCCCAAATAGGGGATGTGCACAAACTGACCAGATGTCAAAATCCCCCCCAAAATTTGCACCCCCAAAATTTGGACTTTTAGCTCCACAAACAACTCATGTGTTATCACTGTACACAGGAGATGCTGCTGAACACATATTGGGGTGTTTGGCAGTGACATATACCAGGAGCTGTAAATTCACACCTGAAGTACAAAGATTTGACAAATGCTGGTAGTAGAATTAGTAAACCATATTTTAAATAGTTTTAAAATATTTTAATATTTTAAATACCCTGGAGTGTCTAGTTTTCAAACATATATGGTTTGATGGGGGTAAATTGAACTAACCAGCTTCAAAAGATGTCCTAAATAGGACATGGGGAAGATTTTTTTTAAAATGGTTATGGAATAGCAAAATTCTATTTGTACTAATTGCCATATAACTTAAAGCATGAGAACATTGGGTATTTTTAAACTCAGGATAAATATTAGAGTCTATTTAGCAGGTTCTTCCTTTAGCTTTTGGACGTATGTAAAATATTTTTCATGTCAGCAACTGTTCATTTTTCACCATATTTTACAATTTTATATAGTAAATTAGATGATTATAATTGAAATAATGGTATCTATAGAAAACGGATTGCAAGGTTATGGAAGGAGGAGGGGGAGTGGGTGGCTGGCTTGTGAGTTTAGTTGAGGTTGTGCCAGATCCGAACAGTAGGGGTAATGGTGTGGTGGTGAGAGTGTGGTTAGGGTTCAGAGTTGAGAGGGAACCATATAAGAGATTGGAGAGACTACATTTTCTTTATGTATCCAGTGTTTTTGCATTTGGGTTGGAGGCCCACTATGCCGCTCTTTGTAGGTGAGTTGCTTCATAGTAACCTTTTTAGGTGTGGGAGGCCTACGTGGTGTTTTGATCTTAGATTGTCATAGGGCAGGCTGGCAGTTCCCACAACCCAGATAGATCGGAGGCATTTCAAGCATGGTAGTGAATTAGGAAGATGTTGGAAGAGTTATAAGATGTGGGGGATGTTTATTTTTAAGACCTCTATATATCCCGATCACGTGATATAAGAGAGTGCCCAGCCATCTAAAGAGAGACATTTTTGTGGCCAGGGCTGGCTGTCGGTTGTCTGTAAACAATGATGCCTTTGTGCCTTTTTTGTGTCACTAGAAGTGTGTAGATGACCAGATGCCCAGGTCATCTACACACTTCTAATGACACAAAAAAGGCACATGAATAACCTACCTTAGTTGTTGTTCTCTGACAATCCTCTTTAGTCACCCTAGCCTCCATATTTCTCCTCAATCTCTCAGCTGTCCCCTCAACCACCTCAACTGAAGATTTTCTCCCTTCAACCACCCCACCTGACTGCTTCAGCCCCTCATTCTCTTACCTGCACCCTTCAGTCACCCCATCTGCTCCCTTCAGCACCCATCTGACCCTCACATATAACTACTGCCCTTTCAGCCTCCTCAGCCCCAAACTGTACTCGTACTAGGCCGCAAGACTTCTGATGGCAGCCATGTTTGGAACCCCATTTATTTATTGCATGCCATGCATAAAGGGTTGTAGAAGAGGAGGGGGTAAGGCGTGCCTCCATGTGAAATTTTTAATAGGGCCACTAGGTTGGGTTTAAAAAACATAACCCCTGTAGCGCCAGAGCAGTGATTGCAGTTCTCTGGCACTGTATTACAGGGGGAGTGATTGCAGTCTGAGAAGCCTCTAGTATGCATGAGAAGCCAACATGTGGTCTGAGGTCGTTTTTTTTCTTCAGCTTTAAGTGAAGCTACACCTCATTTTTTATAACATGAAAAAGTGATTAGAGCTAAACCTAGCACTTCTTTATGGTGATTTTTGTGGCAATTTGTTCACAAGGTTTGGCTTAGAAACTACTCAATGGATTTGGATGAAATTTGCAAGGTTTAAATGGATTGCCATTCAGAGCAGGAATCCAAACTTTGGCAATTCATTGGCAATGAATATATATACATACAGCGTACATAGCTTGGGATAGCCATGTAAGTTCAGTAATATAAATTTTAAAAATTGATAGAGGGATGATAAATGGTCAAAAGCTTGTCCCAAAAAATAAGGGTAGTAGAAGCATTATTAAAACACTCATGTACATGCAAATAAGGTCAACAATGATCACCGTTTGCCTCTATATCCACTTTTTACATGAATCCCTTGAAAGTAATTGCCCGCTGTACAAGACAGCTTTTAGACATCAGAGTCAGCAGACTGACCAGATTCATACACAGGTTAATGACGCCAAGCAGATGTACCTATGGATGAGGCAAATGTATACTTAAATTAGAGCTCAGAGCAAGGGTCTGAAGCCAGTGAGAACTTCATGCACAAATGAGTAAAAAAAAATACAAATACCAAGGCACTCACGTGTTTTGAGCAAGTATATATTTAGGCTAGTAATTCCTTACATCCATTGGTATAGCATCAGGAGTAATAGTAGTAAGCCCAAAGAGTAGTCAGTATGAATTTTAGAGGTAAACAAGCCTTTTGATGGCTATGTGGACAAGTAAAGTAAAACCAGGACACACCTTTTAGGCTCATTGAGCATGTGTTGTCTATTCACTGAAACCTTACACATACAAAATAATATGAGATGACCTACAATGCTGGTGAAGGTATTACATACAATCTCGTAGTGTGACAGGAACAATTGTATGGAATCGTAAAGCTGAGAGCCATCCACAAGACAAAAACAAGTTGGAAATCAGAGACAGTAATCACAGAACACTACAAAACACACAATACAGATTAACAGAAACGTATGTTATATTAAAGACGCATAGAGTTATAATAAACAATAAACATGTTATTAAGATTTGGTTTCAACTAAATTCTTGTGAAGTCTATAATAAAATGTGTTAAAATACTTTTCTGCTTGATGCAATTTGCTTTTTTTGGGTTGAGGAAAAAGGGAAAATAGTCTATTTCTGACACTTAATACAGGCAATGTACTACACAGACTCTTATCACTGTTTTAGCAATTGTAGTTTGATTAGTATATTAACAAACTGCTGTAAAAGAAAAACAACTAGTAATAACATGATTGCATTTATTTGAGATATGCACAAAGAGCATTGTAAGCGTCACTGCAAATTTCCACCTATGACTTAATGTACCTGGTTACAAAGAGCCCCAGGGGTTTTTAGGAAAATATTTTCTTTTGAATACGACAAAGCTTTAGGGGATAATTAGAAGCAGATTTGCAGGAAACTAAAGATGACTCCACCTTGAACACGTCAAAATGTGACTGTTGGTTTTAGAAGCGAGCAAACAAAACCTATGCTAAGGTAAGAGCACAAAGTGTTACCTGCCTCCCGACCCCAAGCTTACTCACTTGTAGACTTTAAGGAATGATATGTATTACATAATGCAATTATTTTCTGTGCAAATTTTCTTCTCAGGGACTCTGGATCACAGTCATGGCTTCAAGGTAAGTGGTAAAACAAAAAAAAAACAGGCATAATGAAATAGGTATACATTCCTTGCAATGTTGTTTTGACTCTTGGTTTGAATCGTTTATAGTAAACTGATTTAAATATACGCGAACATCACAAGTGATGCATTTTCTCACTGTTGTATAACAATTCAAATTCTAGCTTTAATACATGTGGCTTGATTAAGAATACTTTTACAACCTCACAAATAATGTTTTCTTATGATGTTTTATTGCCGATTCACTAGAATTTATTCACGGACTGTTACAGGGTTAATTTGAAGACTCTCTGGGTTAGCTCAAATCCCCAGGTATAATTATAGTAACTATACAATTTGTACTACCATTGTGTAGTGCATAGGTTAACCTAGAATAATAGTGAACATGTCTATTGCACTTACTCTTACGATGTAAATAATTCAATTTTCTTTTACAGAAACTATGAGCGCCCGATCCCAGATGAGAGCTTCCAACAGGAATTTGAGCGCAAATTAAAAAACAATGAATTCCTGCAAGAGTTTGAGGTGAGGGCAAGATATAAGTGACACTACATTGCTTTTTCACCCACTGAGACTGTCCTAAAATGTAAATGGCCAATATGTATATACAATAAAGCAAACACTATTTAAAAGCACCTGAAGCTCAAATGTTACTAGGCCAACTAGCCTTAGGACAGCAGGTTCAGGGGGGCGTCAGCCACTCTAATAGTGCCACATTGAGCCTGACCTCCACAACCGGCCCATTAACAGCATGGAGGGCTGTGCCATGTAATTTTCTTCCTCCTGGGGCCATGTCTCCTTAGAAGGTAAAGCACAGAGATATAATGTCATATCCTTGTGCTCAGCAGTAAGGACGGCAGGGGACATAGGGGAAAACTAGTGGTGGTTTAGGCTTGTCACCTGCCCCGGTTTCACCTGGACAGTCCCGGACTTACCTCTTAATGTCCCAGAAATTGCTAGGCTGGTGGCGAAGACTGGGTTCAGTGTGTGTGTGGGTTTGTTAGTGTGCCTGTGTGAGTGTCTGGGTATGTTGGTGTATGTGACTAAGTGTGTTAGTGTCAGTGTCTGTGTGCATATGTATGCAAATTAACAGAAATAGGCTTAGGGGCAAATGTCTGTATGTTGATCAGAAATTGGCTAAAAGATAGAATGCAGAGGGTTGTTGTGAATCGATGTTTCTCAGCCTGTACGCAGGTATTAAATGATCTCCCAAGCTGCATTGAGAGCCATGTCACAGTTTTTGCTGATGACACAAAATTAGGCCGGGTAATTCAGACGAATCTGGATGTTTCTTCTTTGCAGGAAGATTTAGACAGAGTTGGGGACTGGGCCTGCAAGTGGCAGATGAGTTTCAATATAGAGAAATGCAAAGTTATGCATTATGGTAAAAATAATAAAAATGCGACTTATTCTTTAAATGGAATATCCTTGGGGGAAACTACCAATGAGAAGGATTTAGGAATAACGGTTGACAACAGACTTGACAACAGTGCGCAATGTCAGCAAGCAGCTGCTAGGGCCCATAAGGTTTTAGCATGCATAAAAATACAAAAGGTATCGATTCAAGGGAGGAGGATATTATCTTGCCTCTTTACAGATCATTGGTAAGACCTCACCTTGAATATGCGGTTCAATTCTGGGCACCGGTCCTTAAAAAGGACATTATGGAATTAGAAAAAGTGCAAAGGAGGGCTACGAAATTAATAAGGGGATTGGGAGATACTAGTTATGAAGAGAGACTAAAAAAGTTAAAATTATATACGCTAGAAAAACAGCGTCTCAGAGGGGATATGATAACATTATGTAAATATATGCAGGGCCAATATAATGCGCTCTTCAGTGTCCTGTTCATTAACAGAAATATACAAAGAACAAGAGGTCACCCTCTGAGACTGGAAGAGCGCAGGTTTCATAGACGACAAAGGAAGGGATTCTTTACAGTGAGGACAATAAAGGTATGGAATTCACTTCCAAGGGAGGTGGTGTTATCCAATACATTAGAACCCTTCAAAAGGGGCCTCAATATTTTCTTAGAAAGGCATGACATACAGGGATATGAATAGAATAACATTAATATTTTAGAGCTTCTTGATTCAAGGAGAAATCCAATTGCCTCTTGAAGTCAAGAAGGAATTTTTTTCCCCTGTTTGCAGAATTCGAAGTAGCTTAATTAGGAGGGGGGGGGGGGTTGCCTTCTTTTGGATCAAGAATAGGAAGGTTAAGTAGAAGGGTTGAACTTGATGGACTTAGGTCTTTTTTCAACCTTATGAACTATGTAACTATGTGGGTGTTTCACTCTTCTGTCATCACCATCATTTTTTTGTTACATGTCCTCTCTCTTCTCTTGCCCCATACCCCTCATTTATCTCTTCCCTTCTCTTGGCTGCATATTGTAGTTTAAATAATAATTTTTAGCAAAATTACCTTAATTCACTAGAATTGTAAATTTTTATTACTGAATGTAGTATATTGAAACATAGTAATAGTATTAAAAATCTTTAATAAGAAAATATATAAATCCCTGATTTTTGGAAACATGATTGTAAACAGAAAAAAATAACCCATAGTCGAGAGATTTGATTGATAACATGATTACGTAGAAAACGCATGAAAAACCATCTAGAAGTCCCTTCCCTATTTTGCTAGTAAATTACGGCAAAAGAGGTTATTGACACTAGCAATAATCAATTTAGGTACTCGGTTAAAAAAAAGTCATCACAAAACACAGTCCAAATTAACAATTCAGGTAATTAGTTCCAAAAAAATCATCAAAATACTTAGTCCAAAATAAATAAATACTCCAAGTGGATATTTTACATAAAGCAACAACTGAATTACTGTAATCCTCTTAAGTGTCTTGGTGCATGTGCATAAAAAATAATGTCCATAAGGTGGCGCCACACGAAGTAACAAGTGCATGGTGCAAGCGAAAAAAAAAGTTTTTCAGAATATGTATTGGTAAACAATTCCTAATGACGACTGGTCTAAAACTAAAGGGTCAAAGATTTAGATGTAACATCTTACATTTATGGTAAGTTTTATTTTACCATAAAGGTGGTAGATAAATGGAACAGGGGTCCAGCAGTAGTGGTAGAGGCAAAAGCAGTGGGGGAATTTAGAAAGCTATCCTGATTGTAAGATGAGAAAAATTACTGTTTAAGGTCTGAGTCTTTACATCACGAAAAATGAGCAGACTAGATAGGCTAAATGGTTCTTATTGGTTATCATATAAAAGTTACCTTCTTGTAAAAAAAATTAACATGATTGCATATTTGCAGGATACATGTCTACTGACTGATGATAACTAAAAAGTCTATACTTCTCAAGCTGGAACTTTCAGGAAAGAGAGGGAAATGTGCAGGAGACATTCTACATGGAGACTACTACTCTATGGCTAGGTTTCCACTTGGTTTTTTTTAGCTAAAAACGCCCATAAAAACGCCAATAGCGCCACCTGGCGTTTTTTTAGTGAAAAAACGCAGCAGCCAGATGTTAGCTGTTCTTCAATAGGAAATCGCAGAATGCCATATCCACTTGGCGTTTTTCTGTTTGGCGTTTTTTCAGTCCTCTTTGGCGTTTTTCTGCTTTTTTGGGCTCTGTGGCAGTTTTTCAAAATCGCAGCATGTTGACACTCTGGCGTTTTTTGCAAGGAAATCTTGGCGTTTTTCTCCAATAGAAGTCTATGGGAGAGAAAAAACGCCATGAAAAAGCCATGTGGGTTTATTGCCTTGGCGTTTTTTATGGCGTTTTTTCCACAGTTGCAATGCAGAGGATGGACCCAGTATCTGTATGTCCTACGAGAAATAGGCTGGAAACAAACAGTTTCACACAAAACAAAGTTCATATTGAATTCTACACCATTTGGAACAAACATGCCATTACAAACAAACATACGCGACACATCAACTGGATCCTGCGTGCCAAAAGCAACAGCAAACAATTTGCACCATCATTTGGGGCCAATCTTCCTAGAGGAGCAGACATTCGGAATAAAGCACGCCTTACAAACCACAGAAAAGTGACAAAAGGGTCCGCCGGGGCGTTTAAGTAGAACTCTACCAAGTAAATGACATCAGGGGGCAGATACTTGCCATTTATCCTAATCCCTTTTAGCTGGGTGAAACTTCTAACTTGTAAAGGCTGGAAAAACTGCCTAAGGTCAAAAAAAGCAATTTCCACAGAAAGGCTAAAACGCCAGAAAAAACTCCAGAAAAAAACGCCAAAACGCAGAAAAATGCAGTGGCAGTTTTCTTGGCGTTTTTCATCAAGAAAAAAAACGCACAACAAAAACCCAAGTGGAAACCTAGCCTATATGTGGTACGACACAAAAGGGTTATAACATGTATGCTTTTTTATTTCATTTTTGCAGGAGCTTAAGCAGGTCGGCAACAACCAACCAAAGGTGGAAGCAGAATTACCAGCAAATGCAGCAAAAAATCGATACCCTTACATTTTACCATGTAAGAGACAAACTGAGATCATATACAACAACAACAAATTAGGTTGTTTTTTTATGGAAGATACCAGTAACACCTGTGGTTGATTGTCTAAATTCATGAATACTCTAGGTACCACTTGTAACAGAGCACTAAAATTGTTATGTCTGTATAAAAGTTCAGCTGTAACAGATACTATAGCGATTGGTCCTGTTTGTTAGGAAGTCCCAAATTTTTTATTTTTTTTACTCAACCATGCCATTTTATTATAGAAAAACATGTAGGATATACAGAACTAATCTTTTTTTAAAAACAAACTGTTTTATGCATGATCATATCCCATCTCCTCTTATTAAGATGCTGATTGCTACAGTGCAGTCACTGATTCACCTTTCAGTTCTAAATTGGTTGCTAGGGTGATATTGAAAGTATTTGTTGAAACTATAATTACTTTTTTTTAACATAATGCACTTTGTCTTCTCCTTCAGATGATCATTCCAGAGTAAAGCTAACATTAACAGACGGGGACCCCCATTCTGGATATATCAATGCAAATTACATCCCGGTGAGAAATGTCTTACTGTTATTCAATAATGTCATTATACCATAATTCATAACGGTGTCTAACTGACTATTACCCCTTTTATGATTGGCTTTTCTGTTACTGTTTCTGTCTCTGCAGGGTTTTCATGCAGACAATGAGTATATTGCAACACAGGCACCAACCCAAGCATCCCTCGTTGATTTCTGGCGCATGATCTGGGAGCAGAGAGTAAAGAATATAGTGATGTTGACTGTATGTGAGGAGGAAGGGAAGGTGTGTCATTCACCTGTAACTTTTTTCACTAACATTTTAGTAATATATATTTTTTTTACAAAAATTTATGTATTACATACTGTATCATCATGCAAATAATGGGCCTTAAAGCCTTTGGTACATCATGTAATAAGTAGTGGTTCACAGGGGTGGATTAACAATGGGGAAATTGCCCCAAGGCCCTGGTGGCTTACTTGCCGAAGTGTAATTTATGTATGTGTCTGTACTGCACTGTATGCATACAGTATTTCTAGTGCTGGGTGATGTAGGAGCCCACATGGTGCAGATAGGGTACCACAGGGTGCATGAGGGCTGTAGAATGTGTATGTTGCATGTATGTATAGATGTGTGGAGACATGGGGGTGGAAGCAGAAAGTAAAAACTAGAGGAAGAGAGTAGGATTCATGAAGGGTAACAGCAATAAACTCTTTTTCATCACAAGGTTCACCTGTCTACCCCACCACTGTTTGAACACATCTACATGGTGCGGGTAGAAGCTTGGGTCTATTAGAAATATCAAGTATTTAAACCCATAGTGTGTCATAGTGACACTGAACGGAGTTGCAATACACAAAGACAGGTGCAGGAAGAAGGGCATAGTAAGAGGGTGCATTTTCTCCCTAAATTGTGTTTTTTGATATATGCAAGTTTTTGTTTGAAGAGCAAGTACACTAAAAATGAAAAGGGGCAATCATGGTTGAACAAGGATATAGTAAAAAAATACCTTATTGATTCTACATCGTTAGAATTTTCTTTGTACTTGTAATCTCATCTCATGCGTAGTCATTTTCTGTTATGTTTACAGAAGCTGTGTGATCAATACTGGCCCTCAGACTCTGCTTCGTATGGACCATTTAAAGTGTTCTTTGTAGCAGAAGATCCTTGTAAAGACTGGACCAAACGCCATTTCAAACTACAGCATGTAAGACATGTACAGTTGTCCCATATGACTTCATCAATGATGAGCTCAAATTAAAGTACTTTGTAAGTACAGTACTTAAACATGCATTTTGCAACCTGTAAAAAAAAACAACCATTTTCTTTAGTGCTTTAACTGTTTTATGTCTCTGAAAAAATGCATTTTAAAGTACTTTGATATGATTTCTTCAACCCTTATTTAATAAATAAATAAAATCATTTACTTTTAGGAGATTATATTCCAATTTAGCTGCATTAAATTGCATTAAATTGCAGTTAACATAGTGCTTCTGCACATGCACAGACATACCTAGACACATACACACACACTGACGGACACATCCAGACACTGGCACAACATACACACACTTAGATACTCAACATTAACACATATGCACACACATTAATATATATACCTAGGCACACACTAATGTTTTCACTCAAACACACACATCCAGACACTCAAATTAACACAACTTGACATTTATCACTAACACAAACACCTAGACATTCACAATAACACACACATCCAGATGCTTGTATAAACAAACACACACAGCCAAGCACTCACACATATCCACACAGACACCAAAACACATGCACACACTTACATACTCAGACACTCACACTAGTACACATCCACACAGCTAGACATTCAACACTAATACACACACAAACACTTACACTAACGCACATGCTAACATACCCAGACACACACACACACCATAACATACCCAGACACACACTCGTATACCCACACAGTAACATACACAGACATACATACTTACAGTAACATACCTATACACGCCTTCTAATGTACTCTGACACACACATACACTAATATACCCAAACACACACGCTAACATACCCACACGCAACTCACTTAGCCGGTGAAGCCTCAGCCACGTGACCCATCTTAAGCCCGCTTCCTTACTTGAAATTAGGGAGATATAGGGGTAACTCCAGGACTTGCCTCATAATCCCTACTCCTTTCTCATTCCTATCTGATCTGCATATAGGCCAAGCTAGCAGCGACACTGACTGTTGGTGGGTACATCACATGAGCACGGGCAGCAGGAGGTGAGGGAAATGCAAGGGAATCACTCAGTTATACAGTATGTATTAAATAGTAGTTTAGTGAAGTCTAGTTTTACCTCATTGCACTTAATAGGGTTATGTTTCTGACCATAAAATCTGAAAGGTTGTTTCATAGAAGTACAATATTTAATATTTAATCATTAACTACATGTGTCAAAATAGCACAGTGGTGAGGTTGTATAAATTATTATTCTTACCTGTTGATTTATGTAGTGCCATTATATTTGACAGTACTGTTCAATGTGTAAACATGACACAGCAAGCAGCGTATTAAATTATTTCACTATAATGGAACATGGCTCAGCTTTGCATTGGGCAGTCAGAAACCATAATAATGGCAATGAATTATGCTTTAATTGCTCTGCTTCAGGTAAGGTCTCAAACTGCTAGATGCTTCATGACTACAACAATACTCTTGATAGGCTGAATGTAATCTACTAACGTGTGCCCATACATGTTTGGTCATTTGTGGTCTTTTGTAACAGATAGGATACCCAGCTCTCACTAGGTACTACCCAGCTTGGGTCAACTTCAGGACAATTGCTAAAACATGATATACCAGACATCAAATCTTAAAAACTTCATCCTGTCTGAAGGGGATTTGTTTCACGTCTGCACTGATTTGTGTGGATCACCGCTACAGTTTTTTTTCTTATTTTTTGTTTCTTACTTGAGATCTGTCATCATTTCTGACATAGAGCAAGATTTGGGGTTTTCCCTCATAATAGGCCATAAAAGACACTGAAACACATTACTGGTGCACCAACAATGCTGATGATAATACATAATCAACTCCTGTATTAACAACATTTTTACATGTGCGCACGTAAAGGCTTCATCATTCCATTCATCATAATAAGAACTTCAGGGTCTGCTAGTATAGGAGCTTCACCTCCTGCTATAGCAGTAAAAATGGTGCTTTGATTCCAATAAGCCAACAATATTGTACAAGCCACTTTTTAATCCAACCTAACACATAGCACTATCCAATATAACTAAACTTGGCAGTAAAGACTAACTACTGCTAATCTAAATTTTTGTTGATGGCAAAATCTTTCTTCTGGGTGATTTTATGAAAATACAAAAATACAGAATGATACCTTTTGTGGACTAACGGCAATATTTTATGCACTGCGCGTTAAATGAGAATGCGAAAGATTGTGAGTAAAATTATTTGTATTTCATTTTAGGTTGCAGAAAATCAAGTGAGGCATATCTTTCAGATGCATTATGGAGCATGGCCTGATCGTGGTGTTCCTCAATCCCCAGCTTCCTTGGTTACCTTTGTGGAGATTATGAGGAGTCAGATCCAGTCTGCTAAAGAGTATGGACCCATAGTGCTACACTGCAGGTGTCTTCAAGTTTTATCACAACTGTTATCTTTCTTCAGATTATATATATATATATATATATATATATATATATATATATATATATATATATATTAAGGGATTTAGATTGACATGAGTGCTCTTAACCTAGGGTAGGCTATGGAAAATGTATCAGGTAGGGCTGAATTATCACCTTACATTTAATTCTTAATGTGATATAATAGACAGAAATCTACTGAGATGGCATTTTTGGTTTCTAAACTTGAATAGTACCAGCTGTGCTCTACATTTGGGTTCAAGCCCGGACTGGCCATCGGGCACACCGGGCATTTGCCCGGTGGGCCGGACCACGGCAAGGCCGCATTGACTTAGGGGCTGATGGAGCTGCAGCTCCAGGCCCCTACCCTACCTACGGCCGCATTAACCGCCGCAAAAACCCGATGTTTTAATTTAAACCCTGTGCGGCCGCAGACCCCTAAGGCCGGCCATGGTGGGGGCTTCCCGGCCCCTTAGAGCAGGGCCGGCCTTTGGGGTGTGCGACCGCACAGGGCGCCACACTCCAGGGGGCGGCGGCGGGGGGCGGTCCGCACCGGGTGCCGCTCATCAGGGGGTGCCAACTTGCGGCACCCGGCACCCCTCCAGAGACGGACAGTAATGTCCGCCGCTGGAGGAGCAGGCTCGCAAGGGAGCGGTATCGGAGGTCTTTAACAGACCTCCGGTTCCCTTGAGTGATTTTAAGCCGGGTTCAACCCGGCTTAAAATCACTCAAGGGAGCCGGAGGTCTGCTTAAGACCTCCGATACCGCTCCCTTGTGATCCGCGCGGCAACAGCTGCTGTGCGCCGGGATTTGTTGTCAGATCCCGGCGCACAACACTGAAGCCGCGCCCACCGCTGTTCGTGCCCTCTGACCCGGAAGACAGAGAAGACAGAAGAACTGAAGAAGAGGAGGAAAAGGAGCTGTAAGGAGAAAAAAAGGAAAGGTAGGAAAACATTCAGTGAGAGTGGATTGGTATATGTGTGGCTTAGTATATATGTGTGGATTGGTATATATGTGTGGATTTGTATATATGTGTGGATTGGTGTATGTGTATATTGGTATATATGTGTGGATTGGTATATATGTGTGTGGATTGGTATGTGTGTGGATTGGTATGTGTGTGGATTAGTATATATGTGTGGATTGGTGTATATGTGTGTGGATTGGTGTATATGTGTGGATTGGTGTATATATACGTGTGGATTGGTATATATGTGTGTGGATTGGTATATATGTGTGTGGATTGGTATATGTGTGGATTGGTGTATATGTGTGGATTGGTGTATATGTGTGGATTGGTGTATATGTGTGGATTGGTGTATATATATATATATGTGTGGATTGGTGTATATATATATGTGTGGATTGGTATATATATATATATATGTGTGGATTGGTGTATACGTGTGGATTGGTGTATACGTGTGGATTGGTGTATACGTGTGGATTGGTGTATACGTGTGGATTGGTGTATACGTGTGGATTGGTGTATACGTGTGGATTGGTGTATACGTGTGGATTGGTGTATACGTGTGGATTGGTGTATACGTGTGGATTGGTATGTGTGTGGATTGGTGTATGTATATGTGTGGATTGGTGTATGTATATGTGTGGATTGGTGTATGTATATGTGTGGATTGGTGTATGTATATGTGTGGATTGGTGTATATATATGTGTGGATTGGTGTATATATATGTGTGGATTGGTGTATATATATGTGTGTGGATTGGTGTATATATATGTGTGTGGATTGGTGTATATATATATGTGTGGATTGGTATATATATGTGTGGATTGGTATATATATATGTGTGGATTGGTATACGTGTGGATTGGTATACGTGTGGATTGGTATACGTGTGGATTGGTATACGTGTGGATTGGTATACGTGTGGATTGGTATACGTGTGGATTGGTAAGTGTGTGAGAGTGATGGGTGTTATGCTGTACCATTTCCAATGTCTTTTTCATGATCTAATTATGCTCTAAAAGTACATCATAACTCCCATCACTCTATACTGTTCCATACAGTGGCAGAGCTGGGAGGCAGAGGCCTTGCACCCCCACCGCAGGACTCCTGAAAGGTAAGTGAACTTCAAAGAGGGAGAGGGTAGATAGTTAGGAGGGGGTAGTTGCGGCGGGCTTAAGGGGCTCTGCGTTAATGCGGCCATAGAGGACCAGTCAGTCCGGTCCTGACTGGGCTTATTTTAAGGTGGGGGCCTGGAGCTGCAGCTCCATCAGCCCCTAAGTCAATCCTCCCCTGCCACAGGTGCGGTCGCAGTTGCTACTTGTTCCGGCTACAAGGTTAGTAGGGTGAGGGAGGGGGGTGCAGTGAGAAGAGGCAGAGGGGGGTTAGATAGTGAGAAAGGGGGAGAGGGGATAGATAGAGGTGGTACATATTGAGAAGTGGGGAAGGGGGTTACATAGTGAAAAGGGGCAGATAAGATGAAGAGAGGAGGTAGTGTGAATGCGTATGAGAATGAATGAATAAATGTGTGGATGAATTGTGTGAATGCGTATGACAATTAATGAATTCATGTGAGGATGAATTGCTTGAATGATTTGTGAGACTGCATTAATGAATGTGTTAATGATTTGTGTGAATCATTAAATGCAAAGATGGTACATGAAGGGTGGGCTTTAACAATAAATAAATAAATAAATAAATATGGGCTGCTCAGGCTTAAATGCCCGGGCCTATTTTTTGTCCCAGTCCGGGCCTGTTTGGGTTAATCAGGTTAGGTTAGGTTATACAAATATGGGAACTACTACTTTATAATACAGAGGACATAGAGTGACTTCCTATTTTGGCACAGTCTCTTCAGAGTCCATGTAGTAAGAGGCAGTGATGTCATACTCCTTTACCACTACAACATCATGAGCATATTTTACAAAGCATTATGAGCATAAAGGTGAGTCAGAGATTCTCTGGGGAGTGATTTTTGGAATTGGCAGCAATTATCAATAGTAAGCACCAAGGTGGTATTCCACTTCTATACTACACACATGGATTTATTTTCAACGGCCTATATTCTTATTTTTTTCTTCATCTTGGACCGTTCAAAAGTGCTGGTGTTGGGCGAACTGGGACACTAATTGCCCTGGATGTGGCTTTGCAGATGTTGAGAGCTGAAGGCTATGTAGATGTATATGGCACTGTATATCAAATGCGATCCAGCAGAGTCATGATGCTACAGACTCTGGTAAGTGTAACAGGAAAATATGTGGTAAGTGTAACAGTAAAACAGAGAGGGTTATTTCACCATATAGATGGAGATTTTACAAAATTTTACCTTTAACCTATGACTGTTATCATTAATACAAGATAAAATAAATGCTTTAGATGTTTTGACAACATGGATAAAACTCCTCTAACAAAAATGCCTGCATGCAAGATACTCAGTTAACAAAATGCTATTTGGCTACACAATAATGTAGTGTTTTGCTCTCATAGGAGCAATATATATTTGTGCATCGTTGCATCCTTGAAACAATATCACAGAAGGGAAAAGGGAACTTCAGTGTGTGAGTATCACTTTTTACAAATGCTTATTTTGGGGTATATTGAGGTAACCTTTATCCCAGAGAACCCCAAGAGAAGCACCGTGTCATGCCCCTCTCACCCTTACCTGCTCTCCCCAGCTGTCCTCCGTCACTGCATGCCATCCAAAAGCTCTGCGATCGCGGAGTAGGCCAAAACTGCGGCCTAAAGTTTCAGCAAACCCCAGGGAGGACTTCCAGGTGTTGCCCAAACATCAACATAATGCAGTACACCTGTAGAGGGGAGGTAACAACTGTAATCCCCATTAAGTATCCACCAATGAAGGCCACACACTACATAAATGAACCAGGTGCTATGGATTCACCCCTGCCTGGTAACCAATCCAGTAAGGAGCTTCTTCAGCACAGTGGAGAAGTAGATACCTGCAACACTATAAAAACCCCTCCAACTGTGAACACTTTACTCCAGTGTTTTGGTTCCTATATGTCCATGGACTTCAGCTTCCGGTTCTCCTCTGCTTGCTCTGCTACAGACCCTCTATTGGATTCTTCATTACTTGACCTTTGGCTTCCTTATTGGACTACCCCGTTTGCCTGTTACCTGTCCCTTGCCTGGACTACCATTAACTCTGATCGCCGCCTGCCCCTGACCTATTGCTTTGTTTACTGACATCGCTTTGATCTATCCTTTGCTCTTATGCTCCCAGCCCAATCCTGACACACCGGTTCTCCAGGTTAACATCCGAATCCTCTATTTCCCCGGCCTCCGGTGAACCGCCCACTGTCATCAGTGGGCAGTCCTGGCTGCATCCCACAAGGGCTGGCTCCCAGGTATGCTCATAACTAATTCATAGATTTTGCAAGTGCCTGAGACTGCCTTTTATGAATTCCGGGCAAGGGCATGTGAGTTGATTGAAAACTTGCATCCTCAAGATTGGGCTGATGATGACCCCCCTATCCCTACTTTGTGTATAATGGAAAATCAAATAAGTTTTGGGGGTATAAATCCAAACTATACCCACCTGAGAAGTGGATGATGATTAATTTCTAAAAATATAAGTTACAGAAGACATAGACACCCAAACCCAAACCTTACCTCATGCTGGCATTTAACTTTTAGGTTGTCTATGCATCCCCAATAAATTTGCTGTATAAACATATATATGCTATGGAAGTTATAGACACCAAACTCATACCTCACCCCATCTTGGTATTTAATGCGCACCCCCCCCCCCAAGCATTCATTAACTGGAGGCTGGTGAGACACTCACACAGTGCCAGGTTCTTCAATAATTAATCAGGAAGCCCCACCTTCGCTCCCCCACCAACAGGGGCAGTCCCAAGCACCTGAGGCAATAAATCCCCAGAATGCTTGCAGCTCAGTGCCAGACTATTCTGAAGCTCAACTTTCAGTAGTTCAGCAGTTCTTCTGGTTCCTGCGATCCTGCACCCGTGTTGATTCCTGGTTTATTGACGTTTGGCATACTCTCTGGACCTCTGATATCGTGCTGCCTGCCCCGACCCTGGATTGTCTGACCACAGCTTTGTCTCTTTCCTTATTGGACTTTTTGCTTTTGTTTGCTGGTACTTGCCATTGGGTTTCAGTTCAACCTAGTGGAATGTGTCCTGTAACAGATGTGTCTCATGACAGTTCATCAGTGTGTAAGGGCCTATCATCCTGTTAATCAGGGCAGTAAAACTACTTTATATTACATCTAAGCATCTGACCCCCTAGATTAGATTATAAACTCTGGTTCTAACATTTCATCTCATTTTAAATAAACTTTCCTCATGTACTTTGTTAAAACAGTTCATGTATTTAAATGTTTCTATCACATATATTCTTCTAGATATTGTGAACAAAGAAACAGTTGTTGTGACAAATACTTGCAAGATCATTACAGTCCAGAGGCTCCCGTAGATTGTAACACCACATGGAAAGAAATGCCATATTAACACTGTCATTTGTACATCTAATACAATTGAATTAGCCAATAAAAGTTATTGTCTTTACTAAAAGTGTTCTTTTTCCTTTCACTGCTTAAACATGCTAAAGCACCTAGTTTCACAACCAGAAATATGCCAACTGGTCTTAAGTTACTTGTAGAAACCTCTGTCTATAAAGACTTAATAGGTTGGCACTGCCAGAAACAATGGAGTAGGTCCGCTTCAGGTGTCAGACACATGGCACAAGTGCCATCCCCGCTGAAGCCCATTTTGTGTTGTTTCTTTGGGGAAAGATATACTACATGGGCCATCTTGCATGTCATCTCTCATCTAGTCTGATCATCTGAAGTTTGCCAGAAGAGCATAAGGTCATTATATATATGGTTCATCTCTGTTATAGTCAACAAAGCTTTTGGCACAAACAGCAGGAAACTGATGACCTCCGAGAGAGCCACATGGGAAACATGATGAAGCAAGTCATCTACATCATTGCAAATTTGACTTTGGTGTTCAATCAGTTTCTTGCAAGTAGGTACAAAATCCCTTAGTTAAGCAAACAATGTGACTGAGAAATGGTGTGCTTTATTATGCCCCACCTCAACTTAATATTCAATTTACATGCCAGACTTCTACATTCAGGGGCACCACTGTTCTCCTGTGTATTTTAGAAACTACTAAGGAACATACAATCATCTGTACCGGTACTGTATTTTTTCGACTGTGCAGGGACAGGTTTAGGACTTAGAACTTGGGGCAGGCAGGTGTAGATTCACATGGCTGCAGACAGCTGTCTGCTGTAGCTTCATGCTTCTTCTTTGGAGCCATCTACAGGTACAGGGTTGAAAGCCAATTGGGAAAGTGGCAGCAGACTTCGGAATGGTCAGAGGAAAATTGAGTCAGGCTAGCCAATGTCATACAAGAAGGGTACTGAAGGATAATCCAAAGAACAATCAAAGTCCAAGCCAAAGAAATCCCAGTAACAGAGCCTCCTGATGGCGACAACCATTACTGAATGGTCTGCCATGCTCAATGTCGCTCTTTCAAGTCCTGTGATTTCTGGCACATACCATGTCTTCTACTATTTAAAACAAAGCTCAAACTCACAGTGCCAGAAATATGTCTTTAACCCAAGATTATATTTTATTTGTAAGGTAAATATTGCAATTTAGCACTGCAAATGCTGTACATGTTAAGTGTTCATTGTGTATATGCATAATTGGTTTACATGTTTATTTTTCTAAAAAAGCATTAGATGTTCCAGGCTAAAGTATCACAACAATCACTTGGTTTGGCAAAAACTAACATGTAATTTTTCAAAGGCAGAGTGTGGTCAAAAGGAACATGGCTCACAGTGGTAATATCTATGAAAAATATTGTTAGTTCTGGAATTCACAATAGTATTCTCTATAACTGTTTGAGCGTTATAGAAGGTGCATTAATCAAAAAATGAAGATATAGCATTTCAGGTCTCCAGGCAGACAAGACAACTGCATCTATGACAATGAAAAATGGTAACCTTTAAAGATATGAAACTATAAAGGGTACATGATAGTACATAATTGATACCATATGTACACACAAACACATGCTCTATAGACCCATCAAAATCACTTGAGACGTTTATCTTGGTCTCCAAGAATTTCTTCACACTTTCTTTTCTGTGAAGTGCCTGCAGCAGTGGTTACCATTTCTTCTGTATTTTCCTCTTCCATAATCTAAGCAGAAAAATGATTATTATGGTGAGAGTTAGAGATAGAAAGAGAAACTAGGGTTTATTCTCAGCAACAATAGTTTACAAGCATGCTGCAATTTCAGCTATACATTATGATGTACCAACCCTGGTGAGTTTCCCATGCAACGGTGGCTTGAAGTTGGCAAGTTAAAACCACAACTATCCTTCAACATCCCTCCATAGTGAATAATTGTGGGCATTAGGCATGAAACAAAACACTAGCCTTACTTACCTGTGATTTACCTGCAGCATGCTTCTCTGTCCATCTCCGTGCATTGGAAAGAAATGCAGCTTTGTTATATTTAAATTCTGATGACTAAAAGACAGAGAGTAGATGGGTAAGAGAAACACCATATTTGAAAGGTAAATCAGTTTTTCATTAGAACAGAATGTTTATACCAATGTAAAAGCTGCAGACCATTGAAAACAAAGCTTAATATTGATTATGTTAATATCATTCTGATTACTACATACTTCTTGCCTTTAATCCCAATGAGCTGATTGCACAGGGTATACTACACTACACAGCTCATTTTAGCAGGGCCCTCCTCACCTGTTGTCTCTGTAAGTCAAATTGGTATGTTACATACTACTTGTTTTGTCCAGCGCTATAGAATTTGATGGCGCTATATAAAACAATAAATAATAATAAGAGTCCTAAACAAAACAAATCTTTGTGTTTCACTTACAATATCTGCCATTAGAGGGTCATCTGGATTTGGTTCACTCATTAAAAGCTGGATAGAGGTGAGTACAGTAGATATGTTGAGAGCTGGTCTCCACGCACCCTGTATGGTAGAGAATGGTAATGTCACATAAAAGGAAAAAAAAACATGTATAAGCTATTAACCAATTTTTCTGAAAGGGTCTCTCTCTCTCTCTCTCACCTTGGGTGGCAACTTGAGAATATCCAGACATATCCTCCCTGCCGTATCTATATTAGGATGGTAAATTGGAGTTAGAAAATGAATTTTTGGGGGTTCAAAAGGATATCTGTAAAATAAAAAAAAAAATGATAAGATTAACCCACTGTTTGTACTAGTGTCTATACTAGGTATCACAGTAATACAGAAAAACAAAAACAGCATAAAATGAATTACTAGGGATTGGATGTATTACTAGTACAATATGGCAACTGGAAACAATTCAACAAGATGTTTTTGAAATACAAAAGTAATAAGAGTTGTCTAGGATGATGTCCTCAAAATCTCACTTGAGAGTTTAAAACCAAAATGAAGTTGTATGAAGTACATATTTTCTAAACACTCAAGAGGGTGGGGATTTTAAGTTAAACTCTTGTTTCCATAAATTAAGGTAACATTACATACATAGTGTTTTATGGTAAAGTCTGCACGGAAAATAAAGTTTAGCAATTAAACCAACCTCTCTGGAATCAGGATCTCCAGGGTGAAGATGCCCCCTTCATATGGAGAACCAGGGCTGCCAACAACTTCTAGGAGTGAAACAAGAAAATATAATGAAGAAAATGAACACACTTGTCTGAGCAAGTATGCATGATTAAGTAAATGAATATCTGAATGATTAGTATCTGTGAATGAATGTTTGTGAATTAGTGTGTGTGTGTGTGTGTGTGATAGCATGGATGTGTAAGTGTGTGTGTGTGTGATGGCATAGGGAGCCTGTAATCACACTCCTATCATGCCCAGGTTCTAGCATGTACTAGCTGCCTGGGTATGATAAGAGTGTGATTGCCATTAATTTATATATATATATATATATATATATATATATATATATATATATAAAAACACTTTCAAAAAGATGGTCAGCACTCCAGGTCTTTAAATAGACAATTTCATTTTATTCAAAGTCAAGTCGACGTTTCAGTCATTACTGACTGGTCCTGATGTCCTGATGAAAGTCAGTAATGACTGAAACGTCGACTTGACTTTGAATAACATGAAATTGTCTATTTAAAGACCTGGAGTGCTGACCATCTTTTTGAAAGTGTTTTACATGGAAACTGCTGGTTACTAGCACCGGGCTTGGAATATTTGGAATGGTGTGCAATGGACTCTGTGAGTAAATATATATATATATATATATATATATATATATATAATTGCTAACTCAAAATATAGATTTTTTTGTCCAATTTTGGAGTGTTAACCACACATATTAAAAGTAACACCAAAATTGGACAGAAAAATTCAATAACAATAATATATATTGTTAATAGCTATCACACTCCTATCATGTCCAGACAACCAGTACATGCTAGAACCTGGGCATGATATTAATATTGTTATCACATTTCTGTGTACAATTTTGGCGTGTTACTTTTAATAAAAGTGTGGTTATTTATTTATTTAAGGTGTGTGTGTGGGGGGTCATTTTCGGCCAAGTGAATCCTGAATTTTCAGTTTCGGTCCATCCTTACAGAGAATGGTTTGAAAAAGAGAAAATATCCAGTGAGCGACAGTTGCGTGGACAAAAATGCCTTGTTGATGTCAGTGGAGAATGGGCACACTGGTTTGAGATGACAGTAACTCAAATAACCACTCGTTGCAACCAAGGTATGCAGAATACCATCTGAACGTACAACACTTCGAACTAGGGCTGCAACTAACGATTATTTTAATAATCGATTAGCTGGCCGATTATTTTGTCGATTAATCGGATAAAAAAAATACATTATTTTAAATTGAAGAAAAATTGCAATAAAAAAAAACGTACAATTTACACTTTCATCTCTTCATTGCAATGGCCTCTTCTTATTTTACTGACATAATAATAAAAGCTACAAGAACCCAAAACACAGTGTTTCTCAAACTAGGTTTTAATACAAAGTTATTAGTAAATATTAATTCATATGTTAACTATTTTTCATATTTAATAAAAACTGAGAAAAAAGCCTTGTTTACATTTTTTTTATTTACCAAACTGCCCCCAGTTATGCACATCTGACCCCCAGCTTGCCACTCTGCCCCCATATATGCCTTATACCTCTTATATGCCAGATTCCGCTGTGCCCCTGATATGCCTTATACTCCTTATATGCCAGTGATATGCAACTGAGCCCTCTGATATACCTTTTACCCCCAGATTTGTTTTATGCCCCCCTGATATGCCTAATATCGATATGCCTTATACCCCCTATATGCCACTGAGCCCCCTGATACCTTTTACCCCCAGATATGCCTATATGCCCTGAAATTCATAATACCCCCCATACACCACTATAACTCACCCATACACCACTCTGGCTCCTCCCCCTCCCATACACCACTACCTCCTCCCCCTCCCATACACCACTCTGGCTCCTCCCCCCCTCATACTCCACTCTGCCTCCTCCCCCTCCCATACATCACTTTGGCCCCTCCCCCTCCCATACTCCACTCTGCCTCCTCCCCCCTCCCATACTCCACTCTGCCTCCTCCCATACACCACTCTGGCTCCTCCCCCTCCCATATACCACTCTGCCTCCTCCCCCACACCACTCTGGTATATGGGAGGGGGCATTTGCTCTGAAAAAAACTTTTTTTAATCGATAAAAATCAACGATTGACAACGATTTTCATTATCGATTATTATCGATTAGTTGTTTCAGCCCTACTTCGAACCTTGAAGCAGATGGGCTACAGCAATAGAAGACCACACTGCGTGCCACTCCTGTCAGCAAAGAACAAGAAACTGAGGCTACAATTCACACAGGCTCGCCAAAATTGGACAAAGGAAGACTTGAAGAATGTTGCCTGGTCTGATGAGTCTCGATTCCAGCTGCGGCATTCAGATGGCAGGGTCAGACTTTGGTGTAAACATGAAAGCATGGATCCATCCTACCTTGTATCAACGGTTCAGGCTGGTGGTGTAATGGTGTGGGGGACATTTTCTTGGCACATTTGAGCATCATTTAAACGCGACAGCCTACATGACTACCAATGCTGACCATGTCCATCCCTTTATGACCACAGTGTACCCATCTTCTGATGGCTACTTCTAGCAGGATAATGCACCATGTCACAAAGCTCACATCATCTCAAACTGGTTTCTTGAACATGAGAATGAGTTCACTGTGCTCCAATGGCCTCCATGGTCACCAGATCTCAATCCAATAGAGCACCCTTGGGATGTGGTGGAACGGGAGATTCGAATCACGGATCTGCAGCAACTGCGTGATGCCATCATGTCCATATGGACCGAATTCTCGGAGGAATGTTTCCAGTACCTTGTAGAAAGTATGCCACGAAGAATGAAGGTAGTTCTGAAGGCAAAAGGGGTCCAACCCGGTACTAGCAAGGTGTTTCTAATAAAGTGGCCAGTGAGTGTGTGTAATTATATATCTCTCTCTCATTATATATTAGGGCTACAACTAACGATTATTTTAATAAATCGATTAGTTGGCCGATTATTATTTCGATTAATCGGATAAAAAAATGCAATTTTTTAAAATTTAAAATAATGTAATAAAAAAAACGTACAATTTACACTTTCATCTCTTTATTCACCTTCTTATTTTACTGACATAATAATAAAAGCTACAAGAACCCAAACACGGTGTTTCTCAAACTAGGTTTTAATACAAAGTTATTAGTAAATATTAATTCATATGTTAACTATATTTCATATTTAATAAAGACTGAGCCTTGTTTATATTTTCTTTTATTTACCAAACTGCCCCCAGTTATGCACATCTGACCCCCAGCTTGCCACTCTGCCCCCATATATGCCTTATACCTACTATATGCCAGAGATTCCACTGTGCCCCCTGATATGCCACTGTGCCCCCGATATGCCTTATATGCAACTGAGCCCCCTGATATACCTTTTACCCCCAGATATGTTTTATGCCCCCCTGATATGCCTAATATCGATATGCCTTATACCCCCTATATGCCCTGAAATTCATAATACCCCCCATACATCACTATAACTCACCCATACACCACTCTGGCCCCTCCACCTCCCGTACTCCACTTTGCCTCCTCCCCCCCTCCCATACGCCACTCTGCCTCCTCCCCCCCTCCCATACACCACTCTGCCTCCCCCCCCTCCCATACTCCACTCTGCCTCCCCCCCATACTCCACTCTGCCTCCCCCCCCCATACTCCACTCTGCCCCCCCCCATACTCCACTCTGCCCCCCCCTCCCATACGCCACTCTGCCCCCCCCCATACGCCACTCTGCCTCCCCCCCCTCCCATACGCCACTCTGCCTCCCCCCCCCCCCATACTCCACTCTGCCTCCTGTCAGCAACGGAGGTTCAGAAGACACCAGGGAGCCGGGTAGAGAGGCAGAGTGGCGTATGGGAGGGGGAGGAGCTAGAGTGGTGTATGGGAGCGTGGCCCCATACACCCCTCTGACTCCTCCCCTCTCCCATACACCGCTCTGCCTCTCTCCTGACTCTGTTGCTGACAGGCACTTTCACTGCAGCTTCATAGAAGCCTCAGCGTAAGTGAAGGGCAGTAAAGGAGGCTGTCTGTGCGATTCAGACCCCCACCGGCTGACAGAGAGGATGAGAGCCTCCGTTACTGCACTTCACTTACGCTGAGGCTTCTATGAAGCTGCAGTGAAAGTGCCTGTCAGCAACGGAGGTTCACAAAGCAGGGACCAGGGAGTCGGGAGAGAGGCAGAGTGATGTATGGGAGGGGGGAGGAGTCAGAGGGGTGTATGGAAGTGGAGGGGAGAGGCGGAAGTTGTCTGTGCGCATCGCACGGACACCCACCGGCCGACAGTGAGGGGAATCCAGGTCCCCTGCAGCGTTGCGGGGGATCTGGATTCTAGTGTTGGAATCAGATCTCTGTTTGAGGTCGGATTATATAAGGAGAGGAGTTTTTCAGAGCATTTGCATTTATATATATATCTATCATGACTGTGAAAGTACTTCTGTTCTACAATGAAAAACATTAAATATGTAACATGGTTTGTGCCATTTCTTATCACTATTAAAAGGACAAAGTTTACACAGAATGCAAGTTAAATATAAATATATGCTGTAGATATCTGCCGCACCAAATCGACTTAAAGACAAGTTTAAATAAACACCTTCCAAAGAGACTTCTAATAATATACTACAGTGGGAAATGCGAAATACAACCTAGTTAAAAATGAATTGTCTGTTGGGACGTGCATGCTGTTATGAAAGTATGCGTCATAGAAATTGATATAGATACGTTAATACGATACGCACGTGCTCGCAGATCATTCATGTTGCTGTTGTGCTGCCAGCACATAATTCCAGGAGGTGGTTCAGCATTTAGAAGCTGTAATTCCCGCTTTAAACGTGAAAGGCGCTGCATTTTCCTAGAAAGAAAAGAAAAAAACCACAAATATCAGTTACATAATACTGCACATGGACAAAAGTATTGGGACATCGGACATCATATTCTAAATACATAATACCGTATTGGCTCGGATATAGGCCGCACCCGAATATAGGCCGCACCCTAAAAGTTAGGTGCTTTTTCAAAGAAAAAAAAAACACTTAGTGGAACAGATATGCTGCCACTCTGCCCCCCCCAGATATGCTGCCACTCTATCCCCCCTTGAGATATGCACTCTGCCCCCGAGATATGCTGCCACTCTGCCCCCCCAGATATGCTGCCACTCTGCCCCCCCAGATATGCTGCCACTCTGAGATATGCACTCTGCCCCCGAGATGTGCCCCCCCCCCGAGATATGCTGCCACTCTATCCCCCCCTGAGATATGCTGCCAAGAGGTCCCCCCCCCTAGACTTACCGGTGCAGACTCCCCGGGGTCTTGCAGGGCCGGCGGGGGACAGCTACACAGTACGCTAATTTAACTTCCGGTGCTGGCACTTCCGCCGTGGGAAGTGCCGGCAAGGAAGATTGTTAGCGTACATCGCGCAGACGTTCACCGGCTGCGGCGATGCAAGCGTTAACAACCTCTCGCTGCTGGCACGTCTGCACGATGTGCTTTAACAATCTCCCTTGCCGGGACTCCCCCCGTGGGAATTCCCGGCAAGGGAGATTGTTAAAGCACATCGTGCAGATGTGCCGGCAGCGGGGGCTGTTTACGCACATCGCCGATGCCGGTGAAAGTCTGCGCGATGCACTTAGACAACCTCCCGTGCCGGCACTCCCCCCGTGGAAAGTGCTGGCAGGGGAGGCTGTCTGAGCATATCGGAGAGTAGTGCAGACCACATATACACTATATAGACAAAAGTATTGGGACACCTGACCATTACACCAACAGGGACTTCTATGACACTCTATACCAGGGGTTCTCAAACTGCGGCCCTCCAGCTGCTGCAGGACTACATCTCCCATAATGCTCCTTCAGCTAAGGGGCTGGCTGAGGAGTATGGGAGATGTAGTCCTGCAGCAGCTGGAGGGCCGCAGTTTGAGAACCCCTGCTCTATACTAATACAAAGGCATTAGTATGTAGTTGGCCCACCCTTTTGTAGCTATAAACAGCTTCCACTACCTGGAGATTTTGGAGTGTTTCTGCTCATTTATCCAGAAAAGCATTTGTGAGGTCAGGCACTGAGGTTGGATGAGAAGGCCTGGCTCGCCTTCCCTTTCTAGTTTATCCAAAAGGTGTTCGATGCGGTTGAGGCCATGGCTCTGTGGGGTCCAGTCAAGTTCTCCCACACCAAACTCATCCAACCATGCACTGTGGGGCAGTCACACTGGAATAAAAACAAGGGCCTTCCCCATACTGTTGGAAACATATCATGGTTCACAATGTCTTAATATGTCCCCTTTAGCATAATAATATAATACATAGTGGAATACCCATAGAATATAATGATGAGTAAAGCTAAATAGTAATTTGCAGACAAAACTCTTAAAATATATCATGTAATTATTTGGTGTATGTTGTCTTCAAAGACAGTAGAGGTATCTTAGGAAATTACAAACCTTAATTACATTATAACGTAAATGCCCACAAATCATGAAGGATAAAGAGGTGATTTGCAAGTACAACATATCACAAATATATTTAGCACAAGTACTCCACAGACATTTACAATGATTAAAGCCGTTTTCCATGGGATGACAAGAGTAAACAGTAATGTAAACACTCACATCATGGTGGATGGGACAGAAAGATATTTTGCACAAAAAAAACAAGAACTTAGACCAGGGGTGGGCAATTAATTTTCCCATGGGGCCACATGAGAAATTGGAATGGTTTTAGAGGGCCAGACCAACATACGAAGGCTCCATGCACATTGCCGTAATGGGGCCGTATTCCAGCCGCCCGATTTGCGGCCAGAATACGGCCGCCATTGAAAATGAATGGCGCTGTAATACGGCGCGGTGAGCAACCGGTGTTTCACCCCGTTTTACGGCGCGGCCCCCGTGTCTGCCAATGGAGAGGGGAGCGGTAAGGAGCACTCCCATCTCCTCTCCGCAGCAGCACGCCGTAGTTTCGCCTGGGTTACGGCCCGGGCGAAACTACAGCAGTGTGCATGAGCCCTTAACTTCATTCTACCAATACCTGTATACTGCATACATATACTATCCCTTCTTAAAAAAATTGTAAATGACGAGCGTGGAACGATTGTCCTGGCACTCCCCAAGGTCCGCAACGAGCATCCTGGCACTCAGAAGTTACAGTGGCATCACTTACTCAGCATCGGGAAGCAGTGAAACTACAAACTCCGAAGCCTTGTCCATTTTGTTAACTTATGTGCTGTTCAATAAAGTTATTCAAGCCTACGTCATTGGTAGAGGTGCTTGAATAAGTAAGGCCTGAATAACTATTAGCACAGCACAGAAGTGAACAAAATGAACAAGGCTTCGGAGTGCATAGTTTCGCTGCTTCCCGTTGCTGACACCAGACTCATTGGTGAGTCACCAGGACACTCTTTGCGGGCCGGTCCGAGCTATTCAGCGGGCCGGATGTGGCCCGCGGGCCGTGCTTTGCCCAGGTCTGACTTAGACACATCAGTTACTATTTAGCACAGATACACCCTAATTATATTGGAAGATTAAATGGATGAAATTAATGATTATAGCAGTTTTCTATGCCAGAGCGACTAGAAACCACTTCCTGGCAACCAGGGTTTGGCAGGGAAGCCATCATGAATCCAGTGTAGCGGGTGCCATGAGCATACCTGGGAATTTCTGGGCTCTGGCTACCCAGAGCCTTCCCTTGCGGGACGCAGCCAGGACTGCACATCGACGTCAGCGGGAAACACCCCCATTTAAAGGAAAAATGGGCGGGGAGCAAGGCGTGTCAAGACGCCGCTCCCGCGACCCGGAGGATTCGGGTCTTGACCCCAAGAACAGGAGGAGCAGCAGCAGCACTCACCCGGCAATCTCCGGGTCAATACAGATAAAATTCCTGTAAGTACACATGGTTGTGTTTGGGGAGTATCTTTCTGGAACAAACATGTGATCTCTTTCAAAGATTACATTACAATTGACCCTTAATGTTCACTCCCATTAGAATCTATAGGCATTCACACCACCTTACCAAAAATCTCACTGATAGTCGTGTAATCTATGTCCGCATTTGGGACTAGCTTTGCCAAAGATCTATGTGATTTGTCAGGTAACGGACACGATTTGGCTCTATTTCCCTTTTCTGCCTATGGGCACGACAGCGTAAAGGTTTGTAAGTTTTAGGGAAGGGGGAAGGGCATAGATAGTTAGAATCACACAGGTTCGCTTTTTTGTTTGCCTTGTTTTTTTAGGCACAGGAAAGTGACTGCAATGCATCCCTGTTGTCCAACAGTGCCAGGAAGCAGGAGCTCTGCACCTTTTCTCCTCCAGATGTTCTCTATGGTACAGATATAGTCAAGCATCTGGGTGGGCAGAGAAGAGGGAGCTAGACAGTAGACACATACCATCCTGCTTCCTGTGCATAGGTATAAAAGGGTGTCTCAGCGGACTCTTTATGACCTGATGCCACATGCTGTATACATATGCCAGCAGGAAAGTCCAGGTAGTCCTGTGAATTCCACTTTTAAGACCCTCAGGCCATTTACACTATTCACCAATTAAGCCTTGTCATTCCCTAGTACATGGTTCTAATGTTGTTATTTTGAGACTTTAACAGACTTTTGCCAATTAACAACCTGCACGAAGTTTTATGAACTCAGTTTTCCTTTCGCATTATAGCCTACGAGTATTCCACTCTGTCATTGCTTTTAGTACGTTCCCTATTATTGACATATCAGACTTAGTTAGATATAACCGCGCCAGTGTTCAGGAGAACGGAAAATTGCGTGAAACGAAATTACGTGTTTCTTTTTTTCTTTGCTTTTACAACACAGCAACCTACATGAGGCAAATACTAGAACGATAACAAAGACCGCTATATGACAGTTTGTCCCATATATTAATAGAAGTATAAACACGTTACATACATGTACTACGCTCCTAAAGCGACACACACACAAAAAAAACAGAAGTAACCGAACTACCATAAGAGAAAAGTAAGCGCGCCAGTTTCTCCACATACCGACAGGTTACAGCTAAACACAGCAGCAGCAACTACGTCCACACGCACTCCAGTGTACCGACGGACTTACGCCTCTGTTTAAATTACAGCCGCTACAGATGGAAAGGGTAACAGAGGGTCGATAATACGCCACCCCATGAAGAAGCTAATACACACGATTCATAAATAAATAAATAAAAATAGCCCGCCGTAATTTTCTATCAGGCCTATGAAACGTTTAGATCATGTGACACTCCTCTGGCCACGTGATAACCAGCCCCAAACGGCGCCGGGACATGTTTAATGCTGCAGAATCATTTTTGTGTTTTTACCTTTCATTCACAGTAATATGGTCGTATGAAACCAGTGTCGAAGTTGGTACGTGTTAAACTACCTCTTAAAGCCGAATCTGTTGTGATAAATATTTAACAATGATACTTTTCCCATCCGAACGCAGAAAATTACACGATGAGAATAGGGGAAAGTAAACTAAATATAAATGTTTATAAGCTTACAATGCAGAAGATCGAGGAAGATGAGGTGTGTTTTATATGCATCAAAATATATTGATGTGTTATTAATCTGTAGGCGTATTCTGGATTAAGGTGATAATTGATGTTGAGCCATGAGGAGAAATGACAATGCTGCCGGCACCCATAAGTACTAGAAAACTACAGGTGTAGGATTAAGCTGTAGCATGGATTCAAGGTGAGCCTACGGATTTTTGCTCCCTTTAACCCCTGCGATGCTGTGTAGATAACGGGAGCGGAAGTCTGTAGATTCACCGTCAGGGGTTAAAGAGCCGTGCAAGCGACTATTGCCTGCAGGTGACCAATAGGCTCACTCGCACGGCCCTTTAACCCCTTACGGTGCAACTTGGCCGGCAGAGACCACTGGTCTCCCTGCTCCAACAGTTAAAAGTCCGTACGAAAGACCAATAAAGTCGCTTGTACGGACCTTTAACTGTTGGAGCAGGGAGACCAGTGGTCTCTGCCGGCCAAGTTGTTGCACCTGGATTTTAAAAGTCTGTACCAGCAGGGGGCTCATCTGCCATCAACCAACTCAACTTGTGAGGAAAGGGATTTAGGGGTAATTATTTCTGAGGATTTAAAGGAAGGCAGAAAATGCAGTAGATCAGCAGGTAATGCTAGCAGAATGCTTGGTGGTATAGCAAGAGGTATTACCAGTAGAAAGAGGGAAGTGCTCACGCCGTTGTACAGATCACTGGTGAGACCTCACTTGGAGTATTGTGTACAGTACTGGAGACCGTATCTCCAGAAGGATATAGATATGTTGAAGAAAATGCAGAGAAGGGCTACTAAAATGGTTTATGGATTACAAGATAAACCTTACCAGGACAGGTTAAAGGATCTTAACCTATATACCCTGGAAGAAAGATGTGACAGGGGGATATGATAGAAACATTTAAATACTTAAAGGGAATCAACAAGGTAAAGGAAGATAGTTTATTTAAAAGGAGAAATACTACCACAACAAGAGGACATAGCCATAAGCTAGAGGGGCAAAGGTTTAATGGTAACATCAGAAAATATTACTTTATGGAAAGGGTAGTGGACGCATGGAATAGCCTTCCATCAGAAGTGGTAGATGTAAAGGCATTTAAGCAAGCATGGGATAGGCATAAGGCCAAGCTAGATATAGGATAAGGGCAGGTACTAAAGGAAAGGACTCAGAGGTTGGGCAGACTGGATGGGTCTACTGGTTCTTATCTGCCGTCACTTTCTATGTTTCTAAGTACAGGTGTACTTCATTTGTTGATGGCAGGGGAGGCCCCTGCAAGCGACCAATAGAGTTGCTGGTACGGCCATTTCAAATCCTGGCGCCAAAGCTGCTGTGTAGTCCGTACCGTGTTAACCCTGTATTAACCCCTTCTACAAAAATCAAAGAATGTACACGAATATTCGCCCAAACACAGGAACGGGTGAATATTTGTGTAATACGAAGATTTTTTACCCCCACGAAGACGAACACGAAGAGTTGGCCGGCGCCCAAGTCTTATTAATACCCAGCGCTAGTCTCGTCCAGCACTGAATGGGTTAACCACTGGCGTCTCAGAAAAAGGAAGCATGATTTGGCGGGTTTACTCAGTTGAGGTATAGGTCGCACTGTCACACTAAGGAACAGATGATTGTTATGTCCTGATATGTAAAACCATAGAATTCAAAGAAGGGGTTCTTATTCACATCACTGTATACCAGGAGCTGTAAATTCATACCTGAAGTACTATATGTGTGGGAGAAAAAAAGCAAAGTTTGGAAGTTTGGTATGGGCTCATTCATCACGTCTCTTCGGGAGACCCAAGTGCTCGTTACTCTCAGAATATCGTTTCCATGCACATTTGGTGGCCGGAACTACAGTCCGATTGTACGGACTTTGTCGCATCTTGTATTCGTTGTACTACCAGTAAAGCATTCCATTACAAACCAGCTGAATTACTTCAACTGCTCCCAATTCCTGTTTGTCCTTGGACCCACTTAGCCATGGACTTTATCATGTACCTTCCCATGGAGGAATTTTCTTTGTGGTGGATCTCTCCTCCAAGATTGCAAATTTTTCCCCCTACCCAAGCTGCTCTCCGCTCCTGTATTAGTACCGATATTCGTCAGAGAAAACTTACGTCTTCAGAGTCTTCCGGTGCAAGTTGTATCTGATAGAGGAGCGTAATTTACTACATTATTTCGGAAAACTTTCTGTCCAGCAATGGTTATCTCATTAGCATTCTCATCTGCCTACCGCCTCCAAACTATTGGAATTACAGAGAGAACCAACCCGTTGCTGATACAGTTTCTCATGGGGATCACCCGGCAGATTGCACACAACCCCTTTCATGGGCTAAATTCGCTAGGAATAACGTTCCTCATAACATTCCAAAACCTCTTCCTTCTTCTGCAGTTATGGTTATTAACCATCATCCAGTCTTCATCCAGCGATACACCAGTTCTTGCATTAGACCACTATGTGACCCAATTGCCTACTCTATGGGTATAAGGTTCGAGATTGGGTGTGGCTGTTAACCAAGTACATCAAATTCAAGGTTCCCTCTATGAAGCTTGCTCCATGGTATACTGGCCCCTTTCATGCCCTTCGTCAGATTAACCCTGTGGCTTATGAACTGCTTATTTTCCTTTCTCCCTCCGCATACCTTCTGTGTTTCATGTTTTGTTACTTAAACCATTCAATTGTAATAGATTCACGAAAAGAGCTCCACAACCCAAACCTGTCTCATCATGAATATGAGATAAAGGTGTGTTGGATTCAGGAATACCATCAACAACCTGGTATACTGAAAGGCATATGGTCCTGAAGAAAGGTAATTTGTCCCTTCCAGTGATATGTAGGCTCCCTGTTCTGCAGCAGAAATTCATTACTGACATCCAGAAAAACCGGGGATCATCTAAGCTCAGGCTGGCTCAGGTTCCAAGAACTTCTGCGGTGAGTGCTAATTTGGTGACAGCAGATGTGACAGTATATGTTACTGTCTGGGTATGTATTTTAGTGTCTGGCTGGGTATGTTTGCCTGAGTATCTTAGTGTGTGTCTGCCTGCGTATGTTAGTGCATGTTTGCCTGAGTATGTTAGTGTGTGTCTGCCTGGCTATGTTAGTGTGAACAAAAGACCTAAGTCTATCAAGTTCAACCCTTTTACATAACCTTCCTACTCTTGATCCAAAAGAAGGCAAGAATCCCCCTAATTAAGCTAGTTTGAATTTTGACATCAGGGGGAAAAATCCTTCATGACTCCAAAAGACAACCGGATTTCTCCTTGGATTAAGAAACTCTAAAATAATAATGCTATTCTATTTATAGCCCTGTATGTCATGACTTTCTAAAAAAAAAAAAATATCCAGACCCCTTTTGAAGGCATCTAATGTATTTGATAACACCACCTCCCTTGGCAGTGAATTCCATACTGTTATTGTCCTTACTGTAAAGAATCCATTCCTTTGTCATCTATAAAAATCTGTGCATTGTGCACTGTTGCCAAGTCTGCTGTCTACCATTATTCCTAAATCCCTCTCATTGGTAGTTTTCCCCAGGGATATTCCATTCATAGGATTGGTTGCATTGTTATTATTTTTACCATAATGCATAACTTTGCTTTTATCTATGTTGAACCTCATCTGCCACTTGTCAGCCAGTTCCTAACTCTGTCTAAATCCTCCTGCAAAGAAGAAATATCAAGATTAGTCTGAATTACCCTGCCTAATTTAGTTTCATCAGCAAAAACCGTGACATGGCTCTCAATGCAGCTTGGGAGAACCTTAATAAATTAAAAAGAAGAGTACCTAGTACAGACCCCTGAGGCACTCCATTTAATACCTGTGTACAGTCTAAGAAACATCCATTCACAACAACTCTCTGCATTCTATCTTTTAGCCAATTTTCGATCCAAATACAGACATTTGCCCCTAAGCTTATTTCTGTTAATTTGTAGAGTAACCTTTTATGTGAACCTTATCAAATGCCTTAGCAAAGTCCAGATAAATCACATCTACGGCCACACCCAGATCTATATTTTTACTAACTTCTTCATAGAATGTGAATAAGTTGGTTTGACAAGAGCTGTCTTTCACAAATCCATGTTGACTTCTACTAATTGGATTCTGGAACAAGATATGTTCTTAAATGTATACCTTTAGCAGCCCTACAAATTTCCCCACTACCGATGTAAAGCTTACTGGCCTGTAATTGACCGGTTGAGGTTTTGATCTTTTTTTAAATATGGACACAACATCTGCCTTGTGCCAATCGAATGGCACTATGCCTGAACTGAAAGAATCCCTAAAGATCAGTAATAATGGGCCAGAATTAGGCTTAGCTCATTAAGTACCCTTGGGTGTGTACCATCCTGCCCAGGGACCTTGTCTACATTAACAGTATTTAATTGCTTGAGCACTGTTTCTTGTGTCAGCCAATCCCATGTTTGCTGTAATGGTTTCTTAATATTAGCCAGCAGGGTTTCCGCCATTGGTTCTTCATTGGTATAAACAGAAGATAAAAAAATGTATTTAAGATGTCAGCTTTCTCTATGTCCTCACTAACCAAGTTTCCCGTTTCAGATAATAAAGGACCAACATTCTCTACCTTTACATTTAATTTCTTGGGATTAGTTTTACTGTCCTTGGCTATGTCTGTCTGGGCATGTTAGTGTATGTCTGCCTGGGTATTTTAGTCTGTTTCTGCCTGTATGTTAGTGTGTGTCTGCTTTGGTATGCATGTGTGTCTTATGTTAGTGTATGTGTGTCTGGGCCTGTTAGTGGGTGTGTTTGGGCATGTTAGCAAATGTGTGTCTAGTATGTTTTTGTATGTTTGTTTATGTTAGTGGATGTGAGTAATGTGAGAACATGCAACTTTGTCCGGGTATGTTAGTGTGCTTGTCCAGGTATGTTAGCATGAGTGTCTGAGTATGTTAGTATGTGAACACGTGTCTTTGAGTATGTTTGTAAAAGTGTGTCTGTATGTTAGTATGTATTAGTGTATTTTACTGTGTGAACGTGTGTCTTTGGGTATATTAACATGTGTCTCGGTCTGTAAGTGTTACGTTTGCAATGGTGTGGAAACCAGGATGCAGGATCCAAATGGACCAGTCTCTATGTGGTCAGATAGTCCAGGTCAGGAGCAGAGGAGTAACGAGGTCAGGAAACAAGCCGAGATCGGAACCAGGTATCAGGCAGAGAATGGTCAAAAACAATCCGGGTCAGGAGCTGAGAGGTCAACGTGGTCAGAGATCAAGCCAAGGTCGGTAACAGGCAGCAGGCAGAGAATGGTCGAACAATCCGGGTCAGGAGCTGAGAGGTTAACGTGGTCAGGAATCAAGCAAAGGTCGGTAGCAGGCAGCAGGCAGAGAATGGTCAAACAATCCAGGTCAGGAGCTGAGAGGTCAACGTGGTCAGGGATCAAGCCAAGGTCGGTAACAGGAATCAATATAACAGGTAAGTAACAGGTAAGCACCAGGTAAGAACAACAGCTAGTTGTAAAAACAACTGAGCACTGAACTGGCATCAGTGCTCTGCTTTTAAACCTGCCGCCCTTCCAGATCCCGCCTCCAACTATGAGGACGTCCAATGGGCGCGTTTCTTCTCCATAGGGGTAAGAGAACGGCAGGGGGGCGTGTCTTGGGATACTGGAGGTGTCCATTACTGTGCGGCGGTTCATTCTTGTGAACCGCCGCGGAAGAGGACCTTGCATGGCTGGATCGACCCGGGAGGGGTAAGTACCGAGTACCCGCCACTCGGGGGTACTCGGGAGATGCACTTCGCACCGGAGCGCGACGCCACGGGCACCCGGGCGACACGTCCCGGACGGGGCTGTGACGCCGCGGGTACTCAGGCGACGCACTCCGCACGGGAGCGCGACGCCACGAGCACCCGGGCGACGCATCCCGGACGGGGCTGTGACGCCGCGGGTACTCGGGCGACGCACCCCGCACGGGAGCGCGATGCGGTGAGTCCTCCCGGACCGTACTACGGCCGGGATCGTGACAGGCTCCCCTCCTGAGGAGGGGCCTCCGGCCCCTCAAGGGTCCAGGGCGACTGGGATGACCAGAATGAAATGCCTTTATCAGGTCTTCAGCGTGTAGTCCACGGGCGTCTTCCCATGAATTGTGACTGACATCATATCCTTTCCACTGGATGAGGTATTGAAGACGTCCTCGATATCGTCTGGAATCCAAGATGCTGGCTATCTCATATTCCTCCGTATCGTCTATGGTAACCGGAGCTGGAGGGTCGGGACTGCGTCCCGGGAAAGGATTAGCGTGATAAGGCTTTAGCAAAGATACGTGAAAGATGGGATGGATCCTCATCGTCTGGGGTAATTGTAGTTTAACAGTTACTGATGAGGGTGTGCTTAACACGACATACGGTCCTACGTATTTAGGTCCTAATTTTTTAGTGGGACAACACAGTTTGAGATGGATGGTTGATAACCATACCTTGTCTCCTGGTTTGTAGACCGGGGCAGCGGAACGCCGTCTGTCTGCTTGTGCCTTATATCGCTCTTGTGCCCTATGGAGGGTGTTGCGTAACATTTTGTGTGTCTCGAGTATGTTCTTTACGCGTTCCGTCACAGAAGGGACCACACTACGGATCGGAGAACCAGGAAGCATGGATGGATGTAGTCCGTACATCGAAAAGAAGGGAGACAAACGCGTAGAGGAGTGGATATGGTTGTTGTATGCAAATTCGGCGATGGGGAGCATCTCATACCAGTCATCTTGGAGATGGGTGGTAAAGCAGCGGAGGTATTGCTCTAGCGTTTGATTAGTCCGCTCCGTTTGGCCGTTGCTTTGTGGATGGAATGATGTAGACATGGAGCGGTGGATGTGGAGTGTGTCACAGAAGGCCTTCCATATTTTTGACGTAAATTGGGTTCCCCTATCTGACACAACAGTCTCTGGTAATCCATGTAAACGAAATATGTTGCGTATAAAAAGAGAGGCTGTTTCAGCAGCTGAGGGTAAGCGTTTGGCTGGTATGAAGTGGCCCATCTTCGTGAATCTGTCAACTACCACCATGAGGGTGGTGTGATGATGTGATACCGGTAGGTCTGTGATGAAGTCAATTGACAGGTCTGTCCAGGGTGTCGCGGGGACCGGGAGTGGGCATAGAAGACCAGCCGGCTTGTTCCGAGTGCCTTTGGCCCTGGCGCAAACAGTACAGGATCGAACGAATCGAAGGACGTCGTTGCGTACTGTGGGCCACCAAAACGATCTGTTTATCAGGTCCATAGTCTGAGTCATACCACCATGTCCTGCTGCTGGTGTGTCATGGCAGTATTGTAGAACTTGGAGACGTGCGGCAGGAGGTACATAAAGCAGGTCTCCGCGGTAGTAGTACCCGTTCCTCTTGCGTAATTGGAGGTTCTCTGGAGGGACGGTGTCAGATGCTTGGAAGTGGAACAAGTCCCAGAAAGAGTGGGTACCAGCCAAAAAATGCCCGGGCTTTAACACGGTCTCCTCGTCTTGTTGACGAGACAAGGATACGTCACACATGCGGGACAGTGAGTCCGCCTTGGTGTTCTTTGCGCCTGGTCTATAGGTTATATGAAGTTGGAACCTGGTGAAGAATAAGGACCATCTTGCGAGTCTAGGTTTCAGCCGTTTGGCGGTCCTGTAATACTCCATATTTTTGTGGTCGGTGAAAACGGTAATGGGGTGTTGCGTCCCCTCCAACAGATGTCTCCACTCTTCTAGTGCTAATTTCATGGCTAACATCTCTTTTTCTCCGACTCCGTAATTCCGTTCTGCAGGAGTCATAGTACGCGAGAAGAAGGCCACCGGGTGGAGTTGGTTGTCGACATCGGCCCTTTGCGAGAGAACAGCACCGACCGCCGTGTCAGAGGCATCAACCTCCAACGTATATGGCTTTTGGTGCATCGGATGGATCAATATGGGGGCTGATGTGAATCGCTCCTTCAGAAAAAGAAATGCTCTCTGTGCGTCTTCAGACCAGTAGAATTTTCGTTTGACGGACGTGAGAGCGGTGATGGGCTGTATGACTTTAGAGAAGTTGCGGATAAACTTCCGATAAAAGTTCGCAAAGCCGACAAACCTTTGAACGCTCTTTCGATCCCTCGGGGCAGGCCACTGTAGGATGGCCTGAACCTTCTTTGGATCCATCTCTACTCGTGTAGGTGTCAAAATGAAGCCCAAGAACTCCACGGTCTGTGTTTCAAACACGCACTTCTCGGGTTTTGCGTATAGTTCGTTTTCTCGGAGACGTTCCAGTACCCTGGAAACGTGTTCTCTGTGTTCAACTAGCGATGGTGAGTAGATCAGTATATCATCGAGATAGACCACAACAAAACGATCTAACATGTCTCTGAACACGTCGTTCATAAAATGCTGGAACGTGGCTGGGGCGTTGCATAGCCCGTAAGGCATTACTAGATACTCGAAATGTCCATACCGGGATCGGAATGCTGTCTTCCACTCATGCTCCTCTTTTATTCTCACCAGATTGTATGCGCCTCTCAGGTCAATCTTGGTGAAGTAGGAGGCAGTGCCAACTCGTTCCATAAGTTCAGGGATCAACGGCAGAGGATATCGATTCTTTACTGTCACTTTGTTTAGTTCCCGATAGTCGACACAAGGACGTAATCCTCCGTCCTTCTTGGGAACAAAGAAAATCCCTGCTCCAGCGGGGGAGGTGGATGGTCGGATAAAGCCTTTGGCTAGATTCTCGTCGATGTAGGCCTTGAGGGTGACGAGTTCAGGTTCGGACATAGGATACAAACGGCCGAACGGAATAGGGGCTCCTGGGAACAAGTCGATCGGACAGTCGTACTCCCTGTGGGGTGGCAATCTGTTGGCTGCTTTTTTCTCGAACACATCAGCAAATCGGCTGTAATGACTCGGAATCGTGGGTATCGGAAGGGAGCTGTAGTCGTGTGCTATATTGATGGACGGAGGCGGTTTGTGTGAACAAGGGTCTTTATTGATATGAAACGACACAGAGTTGGATGTCCAGTCAATGTGAGGGTTTTGAGTTCGTAACCAGGGGAGTCCCAAGATAACTGGAAACACAGGAGAGGGTATAACATCGAATGATATGTACTCCGTATGATCAGGATCAACGTGCATGTGCAAGGGTGATGTCTCTGTGGTGATGGGACCGGACTGTAGAGGACGTCCGTCCACTAACTGAAGCAGTAGAGGTGTGGTCTTCTTCTGGACGGGTATGCCGTGTTGGCGGGTCACGTCTGTGTCGAGTATGTTACTGCTGGCACCCGAGTCAATCATAGCTGCGAGAGCGACGGTATTCCCCTTCCACTGTAAGGTAATGGAGAGGGACAGATGATGTGGTAAATGTGGAGAAACACCATGGGTGGCCGGAATGGATAATGAGGGTAGCTTACCCCGAGATGGTCGTCTCTTGTTTTGGCACTCGTTGGCGTAGTGGCCTGGGGTACCACAATACAGACAGAGATCAAGAGACCGACGTCGGTCCTTCTCGGCACCTGACAACGGGCCTCGGATGAGTCCCAACTGCATAGGTTCTTCTGGGGTCTCTTTGGGTGTGGTTTTTGGTGGTGGTCTGGCGGTGGACCAGGTGTGAGAAGGAGAGGCTAAGCGTTCGGCCTTTCTTTCTCTTAACCTCCGGTCGATTTGTATACACAATGTGGCGAAGTCTTCCAAAGATGACGGGATAGCGGAGCGAGCAAGTTCATCTCGTATCGAATCCGACAGACCCAGCCGGAACTGGTCGTGTAAAGCCGCCTCATTCCATGTTGTCTCGAGGGAGACACGTCGGAATTCGGCTATGTAGTTCTCTACTGGACGTTTCCCTTGGCGAAGGGCTCTTAAGGTACTGGTAGCGGACGTGGTCTGGAACGTATCGGCGTATAGTGCATCCATGGCCTGCCGGAAAGTGTTCCATGTGTCAAGCACCGGACTATTGTTACGGATCAGATGATGGGCCCAGAGTTGGGGTTCTTCAGACAAGAGGGCTATGACCGTGTGAATTTTGATGTAGTCATTAGCATAAGTTCTGGGTTTGAGACGGAACAATATTTGGCATGAGGTCATAAAAGTCTGGTACTTTGTGCGGTCTCCAGTGTACTTGTCTGGCAAGGGCACTTGCGGTTCCAGCGCTGTTGCTCCGTGAAGTACTGGTGGTTCAGGCACTTCGACTGGTGCTGGAGGCAGGTTGCCAGGTACTTGGAGAGCACCTTGAATTTGCACAATCTGTTGTTGCTGTTGATGTTGTCCGGTTTGGATCTCATGAAGGGATTGTGTAATTGTCGCCATCTGTTGGGCGAGAGCAGCGACAGCATCAGCTAATCCTGCGGTTTCCATGCAGGCTCAGTTGTTATGTTACGTTTGCAATGGTGTGGAAACCAGGATGCAGGATCCAAATGGACCAGTCTCTATGTGGTCAGATAGTCCAGGTCAGGAGCAGAGGAGTAACGAGGTCAGGAAACAAGCCGAGATCGGAACCAGGTATCAGGCAGAGAATGGTCAAAAACAATCCGGGTCAGGAGCTGAGAGGTCAACGTGGTCAGAGATCAAGCCAAGGTCGGTAACAGGCAGCAGGCAGAGAATGGTCGAACAATCCGGGTCAGGAGCTGAGAGGTTAACGTGGTCAGGAATCAAGCAAAGGTCGGTAGCAGGCAGCAGGCAGAGAATGGTCAAACAATCCAGGTCAGGAGCTGAGAGGTCAACGTGGTCAGGGATCAAGCCAAGGTCGGTAACAGGAATCAATATAACAGGTAAGTAACAGGTAAGCACCAGGTAAGAACAACAGCTAGTTGTAAAAACAACTGAGCACTGAACTGGCATCAGTGCTCTGCTTTTAAACCTGCCGCCCTTCCAGATCCCGCCTCCAACTATGAGGACGTCCAATGGGCGCGTTTCTTCTCCATAGGGGTAAGAGAACGGCAGGGGGGCGTGTCTTGGGATACTGGAGGTGTCCATTACTGTGCGGCGGTTCATTCTTGTGAACCGCCGCGGAAGAGGACCTTGCATGGCTGGATCGACCCGGGAGGGGTAAGTACCGAGTACCCGCCACTCGGGGGTACTCGGGAGATGCACTTCGCACCGGAGCGCGACGCCACGGGCACCCGGGCGACACGTCCCGGACGGGGCTGTGACGCCGCGGGTACTCAGGCGACGCACTCCGCACGGGAGCGCGACGCCACGAGCACCCGGGCGACGCATCCCGGACGGGGCTGTGACGCCGCGGGTACTCGGGCGACGCACCCCGCACGGGAGCGCGATGCGGTGAATCCTCCCGGACCGTACTACGGCCGGGATCGTGACAGTAAGTCTGTGTTTGGGTATGTTAATGCGTGAACATGTGTCTTTAAGTATGTTAGTGTGAGTGCCTGGGTATGTTAGTTTGTGTGTGTATTTTAGCATGTGAACATGTGTCTTTGTATGGGTATATAAGTATGTGTTTGGGTATGTTTGTGAGTGTGTGTAGGGGGTATTTTAGTGTGTGAACATATGTCTTTGGCTATGTTAACATGGGTGTGTGTCTTTAAGTGTGTGAACATGTGTCTTTGGGTATGTTAGTGTGCGTCTGGTTCTGTTAGTTTAGTTATCTGGGTATGTTTGTGTTGATTATCTGTGTGTGTTAGTGCTGAATGTCTAGTTGTGTTGGTATGAGTGTCTGTGTGCATGGTTTACTTCGAATATCTGGATGTATGTGTTTGGGTGTGTGTTAGTGTGACAAAGAGGAGGAGAGATAGTGAGCAAGAGGAGGATTAAAGAAAAAGGGGAGAGATTAAGGTGAAAGGGGAGAGATAAATGGGGTAATGATATAGGGGAGAGAGTGTGTTTGAAAGTGTATGTTAGGGCCAGTATGTCTAAGGGTAAGCTAGTGTTTGGATGCAAGGGCAAGTGAGAGGTAGGATGTTTATGTGTAGGGGCAATCGTGAATGTGTGTGTATGTATGGGTGCTGGGGCAAGTCCTATGTGTGCAATATGGGTGTCAGGACTAGTCTTTGTGGTGTGCGAACTGTGATCTATGCCTGCAAGGTAGTAGCCGTCAAGCAGAGGGGGCACGCCATATGTATGGTGCGCTCACATGACTACATGACTTACATGAAGTGGCAGAGCCAAAATCTTTGCACCAGCCCTAGATCACTCGGCTCGAAATGTAATCCTGTTCTGTCTCTGCATAAATTAACGCTAACATGTTTAAAATAAGGGACCCATTGCAAGTAGGTAGTGTGGCATAGTGGAAATTTAGCTTTGGTATCACCATTTAATTTTAACCCTGATATTCCAATTGGCAATTATGTTGTAATAAGTACACACCATAAAGGGTGTGTGATATTGTGCAATTACATTATGCATAGAGCTAAACTAAGGAACAGTATTCTGGTTCCCTTCAAATTTAGAGCCATGGCACTTAACTTTAGCAAAGTCATACTGGGTTTCTTCAAGCCATGTCAGGGTCCTCTTCTGAAACTCCAACAAAGTCATTCACTTGAGTACCCGCAGGTACCGGGTCCAGCGTCGCTTCTGGGTGCACGCGTGCGTGCCCCCACTCCACTTTATTCGTCCCCGAATGGAGATGGTGGGGAACGCGCTTGGATGACCTCACGCACAGGGCGTCCACGAGCGGCAAGTTTAAAAAACGTCACTCAGCGTGCAGTTATTGAGCCTTATAGAGCTCCTCTCTGCTTACTGCTGTATTGGATTGATCATGTTGTAACTTCGGATTCCCTTTGGACTTTGCTGACTTCTATTATCCTGACCCTGGCTATTGTTATCTGGACTACACTGTCTTCTGTGAACCTGACCCCGGCTAATGTTACTGAACTTAGTTACTCCTGCATACTTAGTTACTGAACTTAGTTACTCCTCATTCTCCCAAACCTTACAAGCCAACAGTTCATTTGGTTGTTAAGTTTGGTATCAAAATATATAGATACTAAATTGTTACTTGTAAAATGACAGACACATAGTAAAATCCAAAACACATATCAGTGTTGATTGGTATCTTAAAATATGCAGTATAAATATTTATAACCATCTCTTATTGCTGAACATCTCCCTGAAAGACATGTGGCTTTGCATACTAAACCAAGGATTCATAATTCACTGCTTAACTAACATCAGGTTTTCAAACAAAAATATTGGAGTAGGCATCTTATCTGGCCCATACCATCTTAAGCTCTAAAAAGTCTATTTCAGCTGAAATTATCGCAGCAGTTCACACTCAAGGGACAAGTATGTATCATAAAAATTAATGTGCCTCGTTATGTAAAAAATACACAGTATTTTCCAGCTTTCTTAATGACATTGAGGAATGTGAACACTAACAATCTCCTTCACGGCATGTGAACAATAATGTTCTTCTGTGTTATGTTGAAGAATATGAACAGTCATGGTCTTATCCATGGTGTTATAGACCATGAACAGCAATGTTCTGGTCTGTGGTGTTGTGGAATGTAAACACTCATTTTGGAGCCTATGATGTTATGGAATAGAAATAGTAATAATGTGAGCAGTAGCAGTTCTGGCTTATGTTTAATGCACAAAAAGGCCAGCCTTCAATGCCCTGTAAAGGCCAACTACTAATAATCAGCACTCTATACTCTAGACCAAGGTATTTTCCAAAATGAAAGACAATGAAATAGTATATGCAAGCATATAGGCTATAGTTGTAATGTTCTAGCACAGAATGCTGGGAGCAAGAAGGTATGATCAAGACTTTTAACAGATGTGAGTCACTCGGCACAGACGCAGTTATGCTGAATACAAAACCCTTAATGGCACCCTCTCCAATAATCTAGCCTGTTGTAAATGTGTATATAGCACAAAATTCAACACTCAAATGACAAAGAACTGACTATAAGTGGGTAAACTTGATCAACCAAGTTTCCTCTGGTCAAAGTCAGATGTTCAAAGTAAGTGTAGTATCAGTGGTGTCATAGCTATTGCTATCATAAAATAATGCCATGCTTATCTCATTTCATTTTTGTACCACTTTACCTGTTAACTATACCTGCTGTGTACTACTGCCACACAGACACCAGAAATGTTTACGGTGTCTATTGTATTCCATTATAAATTAACCCCTTAACGACCTTTGCCGGTTCAGGACCGTCATGGAAAAACGGTCGCTTAACGACCTTTGACGGTCCTGAACCGTCAAAAAATTAAATAAGCTTAGAAAGTGATCAACGATCACTTTCTTCGCTTAAACGGCCTTTCTGTAATGCCTCGATGTCGAGGCATTCAGCAAGGCAGAGATCGGGGCGTCAACAGCCGTCATACATTGTATGGCGGCGGACGCCCGTTTTAAAAGCGTTGATCGCCTCCTAAACTTAAATGGTGTCGCTGGAATGCCTCGATCAGGAGGCATCCAGCGACACCAAACACTTACCTCTGGATGGGCTGTGACCGCTCCGGAGAGCGGTCACAGCCGCAGCTGCCAGTGATCTTCGCCATCAGCAAGATGGCGGCGGCCCGGGAAAAAAAACAATAAAGATGAAAGAGTTCGCTAGACGGTCTCCTGACCCTCTAGAGAACTCTGGCTCCACTTGCAGGTTGAATACAGGTACTGCACTCAACCATGCAAGTCAATGGAGCCCAGCTTTCTAATCACAATGTGATTAGTAAAATATTAAAAAAATAATAAAAATAAAAAAAAAATGGGAAAAAAAATGTGCTAACATTTAAAAATAATTATGCAGTGATGTCACTAGATGAACCATCCAGTACCAGCAAAATGTGTAAAAAAAAGTATTAAAAAAATAAAATAAAAAAATAAAGTTTATTATTTTGAGAAAGTGCTAAGATTTCTCAAAAATATCAACAAAGAGTTAAAATAAAAGCACTTCAAATACCCAAGGGGTGTCTAATATAAAAAAAAAAATGGCTGATGGGGTAAATTGGAGTGGCCGAGCTCAAAGATAGGGCATAGGTACAGACTGACCAAAATGGAGAAAAAAAGTGCACTTCCCAAATGTGGCATTTTAAATCTCAAACAACACGACAAACCCATGCATGTCGGGTATCACTGCACTCAGGAGATGTTCCTGAACACACATTGGGGTGTTGTTTGACAGTGACATATACCAGGACCTGTATATCTATAACTAAAGTAAAATTTGTGTGAAAAAAAATAAAAAAACATTACTATTACAAAGTTTGACAAAGTGTAGTTGTATAATTGGTGCATGGAAAGGGTTAAAATAACAGCATTTGGAATACCCTGGGGTGTCTAGTTTTCAAAAATAAATGGTTTGAATGGGTTAAATTGAGTTAACCGGCTTCAAAGATGTTCCAAAGAGGAGATGGAGGCAGACTGACCAGATTTGTTAAAAAAGATTTGGAAATCATAAAACGCTGCTTGTACTTATTGCCCTATAACATAAAAACATTGGGTATTTCTAAACTCAGGACAAGTAGTAGAATCTATTTAGCTAGTTTTTTTACTTGCTTTTTTAGGTGAGTAAAAGATTTTTCAAATAAAAGTCATAAAATGTGGTTTTTTTTTAATTTTTTACCATGTTTTTTTTATTTTTTTTATAGTAAATAAGATGATACGGTCAAAATGGTATCTGAAGAAAGCCCATCTTGTTCTGAAAAAAACAATATATAACTTATGTGGGTACACTAAATGGGCGAGGAGAAAATTACAGCTGAACACAAGCCCCACAAAAGTATTAAAACAGCCTCGGTCCCACAGGGTACAAAAAGAAAAAACGAGCCCGGTCCTTAAGGGGTTAAACAAAGGATAACATGCATGTACTGTTTACATGTGTTGTTTATTTGATCTATACCTGGGGTTAAAAAGAATATCAGGGAGGCAGAGTGGCATATAGGGGGTTAAAAGGAATATCAGGGAGGCAGAGTGGCATATAGGAGGGTATAAGGCATATCTGGGGCAGTTTGGCAAATAAAAAAACAAAAATGCATTTTTCTCAATCATAATTTTTTTAAATATGAAAATTAGTTTCCATGTAAATTAATATTTACTAGTTAAACAGTTTTCCTATAGGGTAGTCTTATATTCAGTTTTTTTCTTTTGTTCCTAAATTAATATTCAAATTTTGGGGTCCGATGAGACCAATATAAACTTATTTGGTTCAGATGGTGTCAAGCGTGTGTGGCGGCAACCAGGTGAGGAGTACAAAGAGTACAAAGTGTGTCTTGCCTACAGTCAAGCATGGTGGTGGGAATATCATGGTCTGGGCGTGCATGAGTGCTGTTGGCACTGGGGAGCTACTGGGGAAAACCAAATTTACACTGTTATACACTCACTACTTTACGTTGTAGCAGAGTGTCATTTCTTCAATGTTGTTACATACGTTGTTTACAAAAATGTGAGGGGTGTACTCACTTTTGTGAGATACTGTATATTGGCAGCAGGGTCTAATATATATACTGTATATATTAGCAGCAGGGTATAATATTTATATATACCATATTGGCTCAATTATATGCCGCATCTGAATATAGGCCGCACCCTAAAAGTTAGGTGGAATATATATGCTGCCACTCGGCCCACCCCAGATATGCTGCCACTCTGCCCCACCCCGAGATATGCTGCCACTCTGCCCTCCCCCGAGACATGCTGCCCCCCGCCCCCCCCCGACATATGCTTCCACTCTGCCCCCAAGGCTTACCAAAGCAGACTCTCGGGTGTCTTGCGGGGCTGGCGGGGGACATCTATGCAATACGCGTAGACAACTTCCGGTGCCGACACTTTCGGCGTGGAAAGTGCCGGCAAGGGAGATTGTTAAAGCGCATCGTGCAGACATTCACCGGCTGCGGCGATGCAAGCTTAAACGACCTCCGCTGCCGGCACGTCTGCACGATGGGCTTTAACAATCGTTAAAAGCACACTGAGCAGACGTGCCATCAGCGGAGGTTGTTTACGCATATCGCCGCAGCCGGTGAACGTCTGCACGATGCGCTTAGACAAACTCCCGTGCCGGCACTCCCCCCATGGGAAGGGCTGGCAGGGGAGGCTGTCTCAGCATATCGGAGAGTAGGATACAGGTCCCCTGCAGCGCTGCGGGGGATCTGTATACTAACCCTGCTGCCTGCCTGGCACCCGGAACTGCATGTCCCGGGCGTCAGGCGATACGAATTGCACATTCCTACGCTAGACCCCGAATATAGGCCGCACCCCCACTTTAAAGACTTAAAGTGGGGGGAAAAAGTGCGGCCTATATTCGGGCAAATATGGTATATATTGGCAGCAGGGTCTAATATTTATATATATTGGCAGCAGGGTCTAATATTAATATATATTGGCAGCAGGGGCTAATATTAATTGATATATATCGGCAGCAGGGGCTAATATTAAAGAATCAGCTGTTATTTTGAAATTATATTTCAATCACAGTCTTTACTTCAAAGTGATGAGTACATATTATGTAGTTAAAAATGCATGTCTAAAGCATATATATATATATATACATACATACACACACACACACACACACACACACACAGAGTGTATATGTAGCATTTTATAATAAGCACCCCTACTTTGGTTTCTGTCCTTCCATGTGCCCCCCCTAAATATGAAAGCTGGAGCTGCCACTGCACTTGTGTCATCAGAAGGCCACTGGATTTAAGGTGCCAGGGCCACCCCCTGATCACCACTCTGGCCCTAATGCACAGTATAACTGGTTCATAAATTGAACATATATATATACATTGTGTGTGGACCAATACATACATACATGTATCCAGCCAGCGACTTGGAAATGTCAAATCTTCCATTTGAGCAGCAGTAAAGGTAAGTTTGTGGGGACATCAGCCCATTGGGCACTAGCCCAGTTTCATACTTGTTCATATCCATTCTTCATGTTTGAAGTGTCCAAATCGAGACCTCCATTGGATTTTCAGCACCCTGAGCCAGTCAGTGGAGATCAGAGGAGCTCCCCAACCAGTACATGATACTGCCCACAACAGTGTTACAGTTGGGCAGTTACCTGGGAAAATGATACAGTGCTTTCATTGGGACTGTTCCACAAAAATCTAATGGGAGGTAGTGGGTTGGCCAGATGGCCACTCTGGAGCTGATCAGTTAAATGGGCGATTTCTGACATCCCCTGGTAGCCCTAACTATATACTATTGAGCAGGCCCGGACTGGGACAAAAAATAGGCCCGGGCATTTAAGCCCGAGGAGCCCATATTTATTTATTTATTGTTCAAGCCCACCCTTCATGTACCATCTTTGCATTTACTCATTAACACATTCATTAATGCAGTCTCACAAATCATTCAAGCAATTCATCCACACATGAATTCATTAATTGTCATACGCATTCACACAATTCATCCACACATTTATTCATTCATTCATTCTCATACGCATTCACACTACCCCCTGTCCCCATCTTATCTGCCCCTTCTCACTATGTTCCCCCTTTTCACTATGTACCCCTTTTCACTATGTACCCCCTCTCACTATCCCCTCTCCCCATTTCTCACTATCGCACCCCCCACCCTCACCCTACTTACCTTGTTGCCGGAGCAAGCAGCAACTGCGGCCGGGCCCACGGCAGGACCGGACTGACTGGGCCTATGCGGCCTCTACGGCCGCATTAACGCAGGGCATAAGGGGCACCTGTCCCTTAAGCCCGCTGCAACTGCGACCGGGTCTGCGGCCACACAGGGCTTGCATTAAAACATTGGGTTTGTTTTTTTTTTACTTTATTTAACATCCTCCATGTTAAATAAAGTTAACAAAAACTTTATTTAACATGGAGGATGTTAAATAAAGTAAAAAAAAAAACCCCCGATGTTTTAATTTAAACCCTGTGCCCTGGTGGGGGCTTCCCGACCCCTTAGAGTGGCGGACCCGGTCGCAGTTGCGGCGGACTTAAGGGGCAGGTGCCCCTTATGCCCTGCGTTAATGCGGCCGTAGAGAACTGACTGGGCCTATTTTAAGGCAGGGGCCTGGAGCTGCAGCTGCATCAGCCCCTAAGTCAATCCGGCCCGGCCCACCGGGCAAACGCCCAGTTTTCCCGATGGCCAGTCCGGGCCTGCTATTGAGGACCCTGTAGTATGCAGTACCCTGCACTTAGCACGTTTAAGAGATGAAGTAGGAGGGGAGCTGATCTGGTTCAGGTCTAGGGAAGTGGCTAAGGTAAATATGTCTCAGTTAACACTAGCCTATGGTAGAACAACGTCAAGCCGCTAAGTGTCCCTCTTTAGGAGGAATAGTCCATGTGACCCATTTCATGTAAGTTTTTGTTCTAGGAGCTCAGAACATTTGCTTGGCATGAGTGTATCATAGTGTTTTAAACCCCTAAAAGGTCCAAATAACATGCATATAAACAAGTAATCTCATATTCTCCTACAAAATCACCTATAAAATGTCACCATTAAGCACTCCAGCCACACCATTAGCTAAACCACCTAAAACAAAACCTATTTGGCCATATGAAGCATTGAGATATATGCAACCCTTACACTGTTTCTGAGTACTGAAGCATTTGAAAATACTTTTGTCATTGGATCAACATTTCCTTTTGGGACAAATTTCAGAGCATCAACTAAAAAAGGAAAATATCACCAGTTAGCACCACTAGAGGGAGGCAGAGCATTTGTTATACTTTTCTATAGTTGACAAAATGCATCCCTTCGTCCTAACCTAAAGTGGAAGAATATTTGTTGTACCTGTCTTATATATAATCAAAATATAAGAAGGTAATTTAATGTAACAGCTACTGACTATCTGCATCTATGCTTGAATATTAAATAAATCCCATTGTAAAGTGCTACAGAATATGATGCTGTTCTATAAAACAATAAATAATAATAATAATAATAGTTAGAAATTGATAGATAGGGATATAGATCATGCGGAAACCAGATTTCTTTCACCTGCCAAGGTTAATAGCCAAACAAGGAAAAGAAAAAATGTCGGTGCGCTAAGCTAGTCTCAGGCTCAAATAATACAAATGTATAATATGAGGCCTACCAAACAGTGTGAGCATGCTGCAAATACAGTGTGTTGGCTGTACAATGTATACAAAAAACAAAATACTGTCTGCGCTTCTCACCCTAATAAAGTTGGCAACAGATATATAAACATAATATAAATGAGAGGTTTTGGTTATATGAATTGGCCAAAGCATAATTAAGCTCACCCGCCACGTCAAGGCACACTCTCAATAGGGTGAGAACCTACTCTCACCTCCTACATAGTTGGCACACAAAGCAGTTTATACTGCTACCAAAACCAAATTAATGTGTTGGGGGAGGTGCAATTAAACCTCCTCCCATTTAACCCCTGGACAGCAAGCTGCAACCAGACTAATGAGGAGCCAACAACCTCAAATATGTGCAAACAGGGAAAAGAAAAAATGTCGGTGCGCTAAGCTAGTCTCAGGCTCAAATAATACAAATGTATAATATGAGGCCTACCAAACAGTGTGAGCATGCTGCAAATACAGTGTGTTGGCTGTACAATGTATACAAAAAACAAAATACTGTCTGCGCTTCTCACCCTAATAAAGTTGGCAACAGATATATAAACATAATATAAATGAGAGGTTTTGGTTATATGAATTGGCCAAAGCATAATTAAGCTCACCCGCCACGTCAAGGCACACTCTCAATAGGTGATCACCCTATTGAGAGTGTGCCTTGACGTGGCGGGTGAGCTTAATTATGCTTTGGCCAATTCATATAACCAAAACCTCTCATTTATATTATGTTTATATATCTGTTGCCAACTTTATTAGGGTGAGAAGCGCAGACAGTATTTTGTTTTTTGTATATAAGGTTAATAGCCAGACAGCTAAAATCTGAACCCACCCACCTTGGTAACTACAGTGAACCTGCTACTTGATATTTTCATAGTTTTTAAAATACTACATCAATTTTAAGAGATGTTTATTAAAAGATATATAGCAACTTTTTCTGGGTCATTACGCATTTTATATTTTATTATCTATTTAGCAAAGAAACGTTTTTAATATGGTAAGCATATCATCCTAAGGGTCGTAAATTTTTCCAGTGATCTGAGAAGAGGCATATTTTATTCCAGATGTTTCATCAGAGACCAGTCGGAGACCAGATCAGGCATACTGGGCTGTCTATGTTAGTTTTCAGCACTAAGCCCTGGAGCATGCTGTACTTCATCCATGATTGACCAATGACAACTTTTTGGAATTTGAGTCCCAAGGAGCCATTGACCCCCTAAAAAACTTGTGGATGGATTTATATAAAACATAATAAAGAAGGCTTGCAGTTGAAAGAATACAACCATAAACAACTTGTTGTCTCAACCTCTTTTTTGTTAATCACATTTTATTGCATCTACATAAATTATCTTTATATAACAGTATATTCATCCAGCATAATACCACAAAGGCAGGGAAACCACCACATTAGGAGTAACGTAACAACTGTTCACCAGACCTGCATACTCAGACAGCAGCAGGACCTGAACTGTGCTCAAAAGCTCCCTAATAGCAGACATACACGGCTGAGGCGTATCCAAACTGGCATTCAAGCTATACAACATACTATTATAAACCACAAAGGCATTGGCAATGTGTTATGTGTTCATTCATTTTTGTTGCCAACTACATATATATATATATATATATATATATATATATATATATATCTTAGCTTGGGTGACCTGCTTAAATAACCAATCAGCCAATAGTGTACCTTATTTAACAAACAATGCATTATTATATATCTCCCTCTAGGCATGGAAGTAGAAACCCCTAAAAATCTGGGGGGGATAGCATTTCCCCCCATCAGATACCCCCTTCTTTCTCCCCATCAGATACCTATTTCCTCACTATCCCCTACCCCACTTTCTCCCCTTCTCTTTATATATATATATATATATATATATATAACTTGAAACACTGGTACAAATAATGTACGTTTAATACATTAAACATAGGGGGGAAAAACACAGCTAATCTTTGTAACAAAAACATTTTTTTGAATATTGAAAAATTGGACCCCAGGAAAGCATTTCCTTGGGATCTGCTCCAGACCCCCTAGCATGCAATCACTTCCTCTGGTCCCACACCAAAAACAATTATATGCCACACTGACTGCAGATTAGGGGAAGACTGTGAAAGTCAGTGCAGTCTTCCCTCCTTCTGACCCTACCGTGACTTTGAGAGGTCCTCTTCCCTGTAATCATCCCCAGAGTCTTTTTGTCCCCTCATTCACTAAGCCACACCTTTCTTTTCCTTTCTCTCTGTAGTTCAGGTATAGATCAAATAAAAACACGTGTAAACAGCACTTGCAAGTATAGATCAACTGAATAACACATAAAAACCCTATATTTGCAGGTATACATAATGTATGGAAACATACTTTGCATGTATAGATCAGCTGAAATTCACATGTGAACTCAGGATTGAAGATATCAATCAAATAAACAGAATACAACATACAAAACCTGTATTTGCAGGTATACATAAATAATGTATGGAAATATAGCATAGCAGATACAGTTCAACAGAATAACACACAAACCCAGCTTTGCAGGTATAAATCAACTGGAAATCACAGGTAAACTCAGCATTGAAGGTATCTTTGTCCCATAAACACCTTGTCTTTGCCACCTTGGTCCTCAAGGCTCAAACACACTGCTTGTGCCATCTTTGCCTTTGCCTATATCACATCCATGACACGCATATCCATTAATGCATTCAGACAAATCATTCAAGCACTTCATCCACACATTAATTCATTCATTCTCTTACTTATTCACACAATTCATCCACATATTAATGATTTCGTTCTCTCTCATTCTCACTCTTTATTTCAATATTCTTACTACCGCCTCTTCTTACTGTCACGGAGCTGGCTAGTCTGACCGACTGCCTCCGCTGTCTTGTGCTCCCTTAGCCTGGGACAACACACTTTCCCCGGTTCCCCAGTCACTAGCCGAGACTCAGTGTAGGGTAAAACCAAACGAAGACTGATTTATTTTAGACACACAGAGCTGGATATATCCAGCAAAACACACATTAACATAAAACAAGATATTGGGACACAAACCGCCCCCTTAATCTGCCTCTCAGAGACAACAGGGGCAGTAACGGGATTAACAATACAATGGGGGGGAGACTGATTTATACAACATAATAATGCACCATGGGGTGGAGGGGTCTGATATTAAATTAAAACAATGGTAGTCACTCCCTGGTGGCAGATCCTGGCTGTCTGCCGGAGATAATCCCCTCAGCCAGTGATGAGATGATACTGCTGGGGGTAGCCACAGAAGTCTTTACAAACCCAGGGCCCATAGTCAATAGGGAGGAGGCTGGCAGTCAGGCTTCTCCAGTGGCCCCAGTGATGGAGGCTTCCGTCACAATTCTCCCCCCCTTCGAATTGGACTGACATAGGATGAGACCCCAAACGGGTTGACTCCGTAGTCAGTCAGTTTATTTGGCCCATTAATGCCCTCCCAAAATTGATGCTCCTGCTGCTGCTGGGGAGATGGGCCGGCTGCGCCCTCTCCCGGGTACCGCTGGGGAGTGATGCCGCCTGCATCCCCTCCCTGGTGCTCCTGTTGCCGTTGAGGAGGGAGTTCCGGTTGATCCGGTCCTGGAATTAGGTTCTGCTGCTGGGGAGGGAGGGCCGGTTCCTCTGCTCCCGGACATGTGAGCTGCCGCTGGGAAGATGGACCGGCTGTAACATCTCTCGGTTCCTCCCACTGCCGCTGGGGAGGAAAAACAAGTTCCTCCGCTCCCGGACATGTGAGCTGCCGCTGGGGAGAAGGGCCGGCTGCCACATCTCCCTGGATCCCTGTAGTCATTGCAGGTGTGGGGCAGTAGCCAGCAGCGCTCGGCCCTGTTGCCAGCTCTTCAGCTGGGACTAAGAGATCTGGGCAGACTGCCCAGCATTCTGAGGCCCCCGGTGTGGAGACCGCAGTGTTATCCACCCCTCTTGGGTTAACATCCTCAGATGTAAAATCAGTTAGATCCACAATCTCTGGATCTGGTTGTGGAGCACAGTCGCACAGCTCCAGTATCGGATCTGGATTAGCTGCCCAGTATCCCTCTGACTCAGGGGTGGAGACCGCAGTCCCATCCACCCCACCTGAGTCAACATCCTCAGGTGACCACTCAATAACATCCACAAAATCCACACAATCCCTGGACACCGGGGCATTTTGTTGAACGCGGTCAAACAGTTCTTTATACGCCTTTTCCAGTTCCCACTCCTGCGTAATTAAAAAGTCTAAATCACCTTTAAGTCCTAGCGCATCTGGGAGGTCCCACTCCCTGAAATCCCGGATGTCCTCAATCCGCCACTCCGCTGTACTGCCGAAGTCCGGATCCTCCTGAAGACTATCCCATAATAATCCCGGGCCACCAAAGTCATAGCCCTCTGGAGAACAATATTTCGCAGTTCCCCAATATGCTTGCTCTGTATACCACTGCAGAGCCCTATAGTGATCTTCCAGCTCTACCTCCTGTTGGACCAGCTTGTCCAATTCGGATACCCATTGCTCCTGGGGTTGCTGTCCCAGGAAAGACATCCGTAGTTCCCGCTGGTCTCTAATCTTTTGTTTGGAGCTTGGAAGACACTGACCCCGGCGTATAACAGCCCTCTGCCATACTGACCGTCGAAACACTTGCCTCAGGTTCTGGTATTGTTCTGTAGGCAAAGCAGTGGTGTAGCAGGAGAGGATGACCCGCAGCAGCCCCTGGAATTCTGATACCACATCCATGTCCTTGTCAAGGCGACCGGATTCTGCCGTCCTGTCGGTCAATCCCGGTAGAAAGTAAGTGTCCCTCAGACTAAGAAGAAATCCCACCGCTGCCACCAATGTCACGCATATCCATTAATGCATTCTGACAAATCATTCAAGCACTTCATCCACACATTAATTCATTCATTCTCTTACTTATTCACACAATTCATCCACATATTAATGATTTAGTTCTCTCTCATTCTCACTCTTTATTTCAATATTATTACTACCCCCTCTTCTTACTGTCACGGAGCTGGCTAGTCCGACCGACTGCCTCCGCTGTCTTGTGCTCCCTTAGCCTGGGACAACACACTTTCCCCGGTTCCCCAGTCACTAGCCGAGACTCAGTGTAGGGTAAAACCAAACGAAGACTGATTTATTTTAGACACACAGAGCTGGATATATCCAGCAAAACACACATTAACATAAAACAAGATATTGGGACACAAACCGCCCCCTTAATCTGCCTCTCAGAGACAACAGGGGCAGTAACGGGATTAACAATACAATGGGGGGGAGACTGATTTATACAACATAATAATGCACCATGGGGTGGAGGGGTCTGATATTAAATTAAAACAATGGTGGTCACTCCCTGGTGGCAGATCCTGGCTGTCTGCCGGAGATAATCCCCTCAGCCAGTGATGAGATGATACTGCTGGGGGTAGCCACAGAAGTCTTTACAAACCCAGGGCCCATAGTCAATAGGGAGGAGGCTGGCAGTCAGGCTTCTCCAGTGGCCCCAGTGATGGAGGCTTCCGTCACACTTACTATCTACCCCCTCTCACTCCTTCTGACTATGTACTCCTTCTCACTATCTACCCCATCTCACTATCTACCCCCCCCTTTGTAGTTCACTTACCTTGCTGAAGTCCTGTGGTGGGAGCGCAAGGCCTCTGTGATGTCATATTTCGGCACTCAGCATGAGTCAGGGCAGTGCTGAGGCGCATGGTGGCTGGAGCGGAGAAGACAGAGGAGCGCAGAGCGCTTTCTGAAAACTCTTTCATGAGCAGCCGTTCTGCGCCCCTCTCTCTCCTCTGCCTGGGTGCCGTACAGCGTTTAGATTGGGGGGGCAGGCTGCAGCTGCTGATTAGGCGGCTGTGCGCCCCTCGCAGGTACGCCTGAGGAGAGTGCCTTTCCTTGGGGGGGATTTCTTCATTATCGTTCCCCCCACATGATTTCCATCCCCGGTCCTTGCGCCCATGCCTCTAGGGTCCACTTTGAGTTTTAATAGCTGAAATGCCACCCTATTGCTGATCAATACACTTAATGTGGGATGATTTTTCTTACTAAAATGTGTCTGGCAAACATGTAACATCAGCTTTAGCTTCTCAAGCTAGCTGTCTTTTAATAGGGGGTTTAGTCCCTTAGCTTTGTGTGTCGTAAAGGATAAACTCCACTCCAACTGAAAAGCCATTGGATCTGCCAGAGATGCTGGCTGACCTCCCCTCACCAGATCTCATTCTGCAGGACAGGTAGACAGCTGGATACTGGGACAATGAGAGCTCTGAGTGAAGGTGGTCTCAGACAAATAAGGAGAGACCTCTCAACTCTCCTAATTGGCTTAGCATTCAAAAGCCTCTCCTGCAACCAGCACCAGGTAAAAATGTGTGTATGTGGATGTCTTTGTGTGTGTAACAATAGAGAAGTTAATTCTCTGAAACTGCAAATATTTGAGCGTGTGCAGAGAGAGAGAGAGAGAGAGAGAGAGAGGGAGAGAGAGAGAGAGGATCTACTGTGTACAATGTAATTTATGTAATATGCTGGCGGTATACAGTATAAATAAATGTAATGGTGTTCAGCCAGTAATGGCTGACTGTATGTCTTGGGAGCTGCAGTTTGTGTGTAGCGTCGCCCCCTGAGAAGCGGGTGTGATTGCATCTTCCAGGTCTATATGCCAGTAGTGGAGAGCTAGTGGATAGCCCTACATCTTCTCTGACGCTTTTTTGGGTCTCCACTTTGTCACATATTACATTATAATATATATATATATATATATATATTACACATAAGGTAGGATAAGGTTTCTTCGATAGTGATATAAGGAGCTCACAGTGAAGTGTCCATCTTGTTTCAATGCTAGCCATGCGCTCTTCTCCTCTTTTTAGTACTTATATTGTTCTTTTCTCCTTCCTCCAATGTCCTTACATGAAAGAACTTTTCAGCTATTGGTTACCTGTAATATCAATCTTTGACAAAACAGAAAAATTTAATAGTCTTTCTATACCACCGATTCCCCAGGCTCACAGTAGCTCTCTTTTTGTAACCTCTACCATATGGCTATGTACAGTGTCATATTAAACTAACTATTATAAATGTCTAAAGGGAGAAGAGGCTAAGGTTCACTTCCATTTAGCTGATTAATGTTCACTGTTAAATATAACCAGAATTGATGATTTTGATGTAGCCATCCCACTGCAACAAACTCTGTTTACAGTTAATATCTCTTAGACTTCACTCTGTGTTTTCCATCTTGTCTTACACATTTGGTTTGGTAATTTGGTGGTTTGGTACAGAACACATTTTTAAAGTTTATTTTTCCCCTTCCAGAAATTATTATGATTTTGATATAAAGCAAATTTAAAACAGTAATTGTGGACACATGGAAAAGGGGAAGATGTTACCAGACCAATCCTGTTATTGTTTCGTATACAACACCCAAAAAATCTAAAAATTTAAATATACAAATTTGCAAATATCATTAGTAAATAAACACGCTAGCATTACATACTCCAAATATTTTAGGCACCCAAAATAGTACACCTTTGTTGGAGGGCAGGGTTAAAGGTGGCTAGGGCATGGTAGGAAGTGGGGCCACAGAGAGGACCATGCAATAACCATACCAATTTATGATGTGCCAAAGTAGAACACAGTTCTTCAATGCATAACAGAGACATGGGAGCTGTGATTGAGGTATATGCAGCAGAAGATATAGGGAGAAGTGTAGTCATGTATAACACATGTTTCTGACTTGTCCATTGGTTGCCATGATGTTAAAACCTCTCTTCAAACTTTGTGCCATAACATTTTGGTATGTACAGCATGCCTATGTGATGCATCGCCACAGCATTATTATAGCTTTAATATGTTGTATGCTAACCTTACATGGAATCAACCAGTAACATTAGTCATTATTAGGGCAGGGCTTCCATACATTCTGTTATATGTGTTTTTTGTGTAATTCTTCTGAGATTATTAATTTACCTTAGCACTGACACATAATAATGACAATCACGCTCCATTGTCTACTTAATGTTCCGTGTCATATCCCTTTTGTCCAGCGATTATCAGCTCTTTTAATGACTACATTAAATATTCTTAAATCAACAGGCCACAGCAGTCCTCATCTAGAGATAGACTAATGAGGGGAAGCTCGATTAATTGGTTGATGAGAGGGAGGACTGGCTTCATGCCATGAGGTGCCTGCTTAGAAAAGATATGGCTTGTAGGTTGTAATGCACATTTATACATATTGTGTACGGAATTATATAGCAGGATGCACCGTAAAAGTACAGTGCAACTGTGTGAAATAATGTGGTCTGAAAATTAGAGATTAGATATTACCCTTATGTGGCCCTTTGCTTTCCCCTCTGAGATAAATAGTAGGTGAAGTACATAGCCAGAAAACAAAGCAAACTAGCATTTATATAAAAGAGGTACTGACCTACATTCTACTCTCCCAAAAAATAAGTCCTTTAGTCATAGAAGAATAAAGTGCATCACTTGTTTTCACTACGTTCAGAGATAAGGCTAAATAACGAAATACATGTACAATGTTCATATGACCAAGCTTCATTCGGCTGCCTTGCTAGAGCTTTCTCTCTTCTGTTCCTTATAAAAGGCAGGAAGAGAGCTTCGGCAAAATAAGAAGGCAGGCCTTGCCCACAATAAAATCGAAAGTGATCGGGAGTAGACAAGGAAAAACACCATTCTCCTTCCCCATAAGCATTAAACAATGTTAAAATGCTCACTAACCAGGATTAAGTTTTTGCAGCCTATGGGCAAAACCTGTAGAGTACCCAGGCATGACTGTGATTGGCTAGACATTTCATTTAATGGCTTCCCCTTCACGACAAAGCCTGTACATGTATGAACTCACAATGCATTGTCCTTAATGGACCTGTTGTCCCCAGTGGGTTAAAGAACTCATAAATTTGTCTAATTTGCTTTATTTGTAACTTGTATATATATATTGTTATATATATAAAGTTATCCTGGTGCACAGTTTCAGAAGTACATCAGTGGCAGTAGTGTACCTAAAGGGGGCGCACTGTGTGAGGAAACTCTTTCCCCGCCCAGGGGGAGCAGAAACCTGGGCGGGGAAAGAGTTTCCTCACACAGTGGGCGCCAGAACAGTGTGCTGCAGGCACGCGTTAGGCAGGCGTCACGTCACCACCCTGATGAGCGTCCTCAGTAATGATAAGGTAAGGGGCTGCGCAGAGTGAATGAATGAAGTGAGTAAGCGTTTAGGGGCAGAAATGGGACATGCAGGCTATTTAGGGGGCAGAAATAGGACATGCAGGCTGTTTAGAGGGGCAGAGGTGGCATAGGCAGGTTGCTTCAGAGGCAAAGGAGCCTTGTTGTGCCACCTCTGCCCCTGAAACACCCTGCCAGTGCCAACTCTGCCCCTGATCAGTGGTATGGTCCAATCAGCAGGAATGTTTTATTGGTTGCTGTGGTGGTAGGTATACTTTTCAAGGGCATTTACAATCTTGTTTGTCCTGTTTTACCAATCCTACTTATGATAATCCTCACTTTAATGATTATATACCATGTTCATTTAGTTCTATGTTCGATTTTGTTCTATTAATTTATAGCTACATAAGCAACATTGTTTAAAGATGTGAAAGTTCAATGTTAAAGACGTAAATGTGTTTAACACATCTTCTGCACAATTTACTCAGTAGACTTATTACACATTAGTAGAGAAATATAAACTTAATACGTCTCTTGTCACCAATGCAATAAATCACTCCCAACTTCATCTATGTATAGAATCAAAATCAGTCAATGTCATTTAAACCCTGATGTGGAAAAAGAAGGGGGTATCTGATGTGGAAAAAGAAGGAGGTATCGGTTGAGGAGAAAGGGGTGCTTAAAGCCTACATGTAAGCCAGGATGTGTGCATATACATATGGTGAGGCATGAATATGGGCAATGTTTCTGTGTGTGTGGGGGCAGGCATATGTGTGTATAGGGCAGGTGTTTATAAAAGCAGTGTGCATATGTGTGTGTATGGGCAGTATATATGTGTGTGTATATTAGGAGTGTATATGGCTTATAGTATATATGTCTGTGTAGGCACATGCAAAGGCAGTGTATATATATGTGCACATGCAAAGGCATGTGTGTGGGCAGTTTATGTAAGTGTGGGCAGGTGTGTATAAGAGTGTATACAGTGCATATGTGTGTGTGTACTTGCAAACGTGATGTAAGGGCAAGTGCAGTGTATATGTGTGTGTTTGCATGTGTACTAGCAGTGTATGTTTGTGTATATGGGCAGGCGTGTCATACTTAAAAGAAGGAGAATGATTCCCTGTAACACACGTTCAACCCAGGGGCAGTAATATTATTGTTTTAAAAATGATAATGTCCTTAGCTGAGTGTAGCAGCTGTGAAAAAGGCCTTTATGAAATATCTCTAGGCCCATTCCTGGGTAAAATGAGTGTGTGTGTCACTGTATGCAGCATTTGGGCACAATAGAATATTGCCGGGATGCCACTTGGTCTAGGGCTGGCCCTGGGCATAACTAATACAAATTGCCACGCGTTTTTGCCTGGTTATGATAGCGTATGTTTGTAGGTATGTTATTGTGCACATCTGTTTTTATGGGTATGTTTGTTTCCAGGTGTGTGATTCTGGGCATGTGTCTAGGTATGTTAGTGTGGGAATGTTTCTGGGTATATTATTGTGTGTTTGTGTGTATGTTCGTGTGTGCTTGTCTGTGTACTGTATGTTATTGTGTGCATGTGTGTGTATGTTATTGTTTAAGTTCCTATGTACATGGGTATGTGTGACCACACATTTGACATGTCAGGAGTCTTAGATGGTTCCTTCAATACATCATAGTAGTCTCTGTGGCTGTGTCCAGTGTAGGGCTGCAACAACTATAATCGATAATGAAAATCGTTGCCAACTAATTTCATTATCGATTAGTTGAATCGATTCTTATCGATTATAAAATGAGGGTTTTACCCCTCGTTTTAAAGTCGTTTGTGACTCACAGCAGTTACTACTTAGCAGTTCCTCCCTGCAGTCACTCTGACAATTGGCCACGCCCCTTTCTTTCTCCCAGTCCCTCCCTGTAGCCAAACTATAGCGTCCACATGGCTCAGGAACTCATCGAACTGTGTGTATAAAATTAATATTTGGGCTGCTGAGAGTTAGGGGGGGTGGGGGTTAATTTAGGGGCAGTTATGGTTATTGGGGTGTTTAGGGTTAATTTAGGGGCAGTTATAGTTAATAGGGTGTTTAGGGTTAATTTAGGGGCAGTTGTGGTTGATGGGGTCTTCAGGATTAATTTAGGGGCAGTTGTAGTTGATGGGGTCCTCAGGGTTAATTGAATGCTGAGGACTGAGGGTTAGAGGTAAAGGGGGCAGTTAGAGGTAAAGGGGGCAAACTGAGGGGAATCTAAATTCTGGGGGCAGTGAAGATTAATCCTGTATTTATTTATAAAAGTATTGTCTGTGAACGAGTCTGCAAACCTATGAGTGCACTATGGCATATCAGGGCGGGTATACGGCATACCTGGGGAGGACGGAGTGACATATCTGGGGGTATAAGGCATATAGGGTAAATAAGGCATATGTGGGGAGGGCAGAGTGGCATGTCTGGGAGGCAGTGTGGCATATCTGGGAGGCAGTGTGGCATATCTGGGAGGCAGTGTGGCATATCTGGGAGGTATGTGGCATATCTGGGAGGTAGTGTGGCAAGCCTGGGCTCAAATGTGCATAACTGGGGGGCAGGTTGGGAAATAAAAACAGGTTTTTTTATTCTGCTATTTGTTTTTAACATCCTACATTGCTTTATTAAATTATTTTAAATAAATAAAAAATTTTCATTTTTTTATCCGATTAATTAATTAATCGAAAAAATAATCGGCAAACTAATCGTTTATGAAAATAATCGTTAGTTGCAGCCCTAGTCCAGTGGGGTCCATCTGTGTTTGTAAGCTTCCTTTTATTTGTATTCAAACATAGTTACATCTCTGGGGGATGAAGGGATGAAAAACACTTTAATTCTTCAATTTAAAGATTGTATACAATATCTTATTTACCCTACTTTATTTTCTATGCAAGTTTTGATGATTGTAATTTGTCACATATAAGTTGCTCATGCTAAGTTACATATTTTTATAAATCTATTCTAATATTATTAATGTCATGATTTGTATCTACTTTCCTCAAAATAACCTTTCTAAAAATAAGGGGGGGGGCACAATTTTCTGTTTCTGCCTCAGGCGCAAAAGGAACTAGCTATGTCTCTGTACAATGTATACCTTTTGCGTCTCTTGCATCAATCACAGTATTTCAGAATTGGTGACATGCCTCCAATGTGTCTTTTCATGTAATATTTTGAAACTAGTAACATAGGTTGAAAAAAGACACCAAGTTCAAAAATGTTGTTTATCCAAACAAAAAAAAAACTTCACATTGAAATGATTTCCAGTTGTGCTTTAAGAGTGGTACTTGACTTCTTGACTCCAAACTAGCAGGTTGATTTCATACTGGATCAGCATGCTATAACAAATCATGTCCATATAACCCATTATATCTCTGTATATTCTTCTTTGCAAAAAAACCCCCCAAAACCCTGACATTGAATTTGATAGCACAACAGAGGCAGTTAATTCTTCTTCCTTATGGTTCTTACTGGTTTGTATAAAGACTTAATATTTGCTAGCGGACCAAATATCTATCACACTTTGTCCTTTGTTATGTCAATGGACAACTGCTTTGTGTACTTTCCTAGCGGAGAATAATTTCAGGCCAAACTAATTTTACCCCAAGAACCAAATAAACGACACACATCGTGCTTCATCCTCCAAAGTAATTCCCGCTGAGGTGCAGTGCCCATGTCATTGCCCCCAGCATGAATAACCAAAATATTAGGCCTAACGCCCAAACAAAGATACCTAGCAACCATAAACACCTCCTGCCACGACATGCCTTCCACCCTAAACCATTTCACATGAACCAACTCCATAGGGAAGCCCAGCTGAAGACAATTGTATCTAACTGCGACTCTCCATTGGGCCCAGTACATATGAGACTGGCCGATAATCCAAGCAACAAAGCAAGTCCTTGAAACAGAGTAACAGGAAAAGGGGGAAGGCAGTAGCAACAGCAAGGTCATTGACAAAAAACCTAATCCGCGCAGGTCAACATAATAACATATGGCAGCGGTTCTCAACCTGTGGGTCGCGACCCCTTTGGAGGTCGAACGACCCTTTCACAGGGACACATATTTCACAATATATAATTACATAATTTTATGGTTGGGGGTCACCACAACATAAGGAAGTGTATTAAAGGGTCGCAGCATTAGGAAGGTTGAGAACCACTGACCTATGGGGTCTTGCTTACCTACAAAACCATGCCTCAATATCTGCCATATCTGGACCAAATCAGTTGCTCTATCCAGAGAAGCACAGGTAACTGAGCAGAGTTTCTTGTCAATGTCATTACTGAACATGGTGGTTGAGCCAGAATTTGCCTACCTCCCACTTGGGGACCACCCTAGGAGGGGAGACTCAGAAGCTTGCCAGTGGAACCTCTATAAAGGGAGGCTACCTTTATTTACCTGAAACATCTGGACAGCACGTGAGCACTGGCGCAACTGGAACCGTCTTGCTTGATCCTGCACACTTGCACTGGCTGTTGTTGAACATCTGCTAGCCCATTGGCCATGGGCTTCAATATTGCTATTGAAAGTTGAATAGTGGAACCTATTTTAGGTCAATATTGGCGTCAGTAAGATTTCTTTATCCTAGTCAAATCACCATCATCATAATCATCCCTGTATTTGCCAATACTGCACACTTCTTTGAATTTTGTTCCTGTTTTTGTGAACTGTTTATTCTAGGCACATACTGTAGGAAGAACAAATGCAAATTGTTATGATAATTATAGTGTTTTTTCACGTCTCTTTGCTCTGCTAACATTCATCTCTTTATTAACATATATATATGGGTCATTTTGAAAGTATTGCATTACATTTTCCTATTGTGTTCAATGAATAGAATTTCAGGGCTAAATGGGGACAGTAACAATAAACATGACCAGAGCATATGAAAAATTATTTGGTGCTTTGAATTCAAGTTGGAGGGACATTTGTTCTGTGCCATGGGAGACACAGTAATTCTAAAAGCAAGGTCGTTTATCATTGTTAAGTCATATTTTAGAACACGTTTATTTAAAGTCAAAGCTTCACAACTACTGAAATTTATATATATATATATATATATATATATATATTGTGATCCTGCACCCACACAGGGTACCAAACAGCACGGTCCTTTAGGGTATTAACGCCACATCTCAGTTAGGTAATCACCCACGATTTATTTGTAGTCCACGTATGAAGTTATTTACAGGATTACATAGAACACAAATTCCCTACAAACAAAAGCCTAGCTCGTCTGAGCGCTTACTAACATATAACTCCCTCACTACTAAGGGTCTAAACTAAAACAAAACGTAATCCCACCAACCTCCTTGATGGTCTCTTTTGTGCATAGCAAGCTCTGCTGCTTCCAAACAAACTCTCTCTCCCCCTCTGTCCAACAGGTCAGGTTATATTGCAGTCAGTGCAGCTAATTACTTGCAGCTGACCAGTGCATTGGAGTCAGCTTAAACTCCTGGCCTGGAACCCGTGTCAGTCCAGGTGCATGTAAACTGCGGGGTGGAGCACCAGCCTGCCCTATATGTCGTATAAAACCCTGCAAAATCGAGGGGGAATGTATACCCCTTCCACGACAACACCCCGCACCTTGTTACAATATATATATTTAAGTACCTTATTCATCATTCTAAACATCATGTGACCACTGCACCCATTTTGAAATTCCTATCTCTTTATGTGCATGTAATAGTACATATTATTTAATAAATATGGTATTAATAGTTTGCCCTATCTACCTTTACCCAATTAATTTTTTTAACTCATTTGTTTGCTTGTGGGTTCCCTCCTCCTATCGAAGTGGTCACACTTCTACCATAGGGAGCCTGCAGGATTACCCAGCTATCTCTGTGTCTGCAATGTTCTGTGTAACTGAAAGGGGGCAGAGAAATACCCCCCCCCGACTTGTGACACAACATACAAGAACATACACACCCACATACATACATATGCTCACACACACACTCTTGAACATATACCTACATATACACACTCACTCTCCTCCTCTCACATGTCTCCCTCTCAATCAGCTCCCTCCATCTTACACTCGTCATTCTTAGTCAGCTCTTTAACGTGAGTCTTCATGTAACTTTCACTGTCTCTACCTCGGAGTCATATAGCATGTGGAAACCACAGTTTCTGAAGTGCTTTTGAGCAGGACAGATAATAGTGTGGGGCCATGTTCTGCCCTATACAAAGTATGGCCCTGTTGCTCAACATAAATATTTTTTTCCAGCACCTAACCTGTGGAAGACATGCTTCGTAAAATTCCCAAAACAAAAAAAGCTGTTTTTCAAATTGTTCTCTAACTTCATATAAAAATGGAATCTGTCTTTATAAAGAAAATATATAACATGTGTGCTAAATAAACATGAAAAATGTGCTGAAAAAATGATTGACCCAACATAGGGTAAAAATACCAGAATGCCATGGTTACTATGATGTGGAAAACACTGGTCACCCTTGGTATGATTTTTCCATGCTGAGGTTCTACATTTAAGTGGCATTCTAGACAAAACACTAGCCACTGAGATCAAGAGAAAAAAGTGGATACCTTTAGCAGTCATAAGGTAAAGTAGGCAACAAAGGGTTCCATTAACTGCATTCAGTTAACTTATTCAGGAAGCAAGTTTCTTCTTATTCACAGCAAGTTCTATGTACATGTGGTGGAGCTGTATATTTACTAGTGTTATCTTGTACAAAAAGGTGCCTGAGTGTTATGTTTGCAATTATCACGTACCTCCCTTAGAGGTATGACATCATATACTAGTATCCTATATGATAAAAGAGAGTGGTAGAAGAGACACGTGAGTGAACACTGATTGTTCCTTTAAATACTTGCGCACACAGTGCATCAGAACAGTAATGAAACCAGATAATGTCTATGTGGCCCATTTGTTTTCGCACAACATGTTCTGTATACTGCCCGTTCGATTCAGAAACAAAGTTCTTTGTCTGATGTCCATATTTACGCTCACTCAAACTCTCACTCTCTCACATTCACATTTTCATTTACTTACTTTTTCATACTCTCTCACTACCTTCTCTGCTGACTACTTCTGTTTCTGTGTCTTGCAGGTCCGCTTCTATGTCTTGCATCTTCTTGTTCTACATCCTCTTGTTCTCCTATCTTGTATCTTGTCTTTCCTCTCTTATATCTTCTTTCTTCGTCCAGATCTTCACCGACATAATCTTCAGGCAACCGTCCAACAAATTGGTGAGGTGTCACCAGAAGTTCCACCATTTTGGTTGAAGTTCACATTTATCTTAGGGCAAAATGGCAGACCTCTCCGTGGAGATGTGGACAAGAAGGAACAGAGAAAAGAGAAGAACAATAAGATAAAGAAAAAGAAGATGCAAGATATAAAAAGGGAACTGTGAGAAGCGGAAGTGGTCGGCACAGAAGGTAGGGAGACATTCATAGAGTGCGAGAGAATATGAGTAAAAGACCCTGCAAATTTTAGATGAAAATTCTAAGCTTTTTGCTTCGTTTTCATCCGTTTCCTTGGGAGTCTGGCCTTGTTTTCTGTGATTCATGCAAATGGATGAAATTGGCAAATTCTATTAAATTTCGAATTCATATGAAACCGAATGCACATGTCTACCAAATGGTAGGATGATTGTTGACAGTATTTGACTGTAGGGAAGTTAGTGGGTCAAAATGCTTCTCACTAAGGTCACATTACTCAAAAAGTCTTTTGGTGGGTGGGGAAATTTGTAGGACCCTTAAATTATGCTCAGTGACATAACTGCAGAGGTCCTGGGATTAAGATTTTCAAGAAAATCACAGTATCCGTGGCAAATAAAAACCCACACACTTTGCTTCTACTTAATCACTTTTGTTTCTACATGCCTTCCTAAAGAATTGGGGGCTCTGACCTGCTAGGTGCAAGCTGAACACCAACTTTAGTAAACTGGGTTCACTTCTAGTCTGGGAGACATTTAGCTTTGATTCTTGAGGAAGTCTGAGAACTTAAGCTAGAAATATTTTTGATAGATAAAAATTGGAGTTCAGCACTCCATGTGCGTAAAATCAATATTTGAAGATGGGTGATGTGTTGGTCATCATACATGTGCCATGTTTATATAACATTTATTGTAATCATTAATATGTAAAAACAAGACTGTTATGGTTTCCTTTTTAGTTATATAGATAAATAACTGTCAATGGAATGGTGGAAACTTTCAATACCATTACCACACATTTATTTACTTTCTGGAACAATCATCTATATGACTTATGGCAGCTTCATTTAGTAAAACTTTAAATTGTTATTAAAAAAAACCTATAAATTGCTTTTGATAAATCTGCATGCAATAAGACAAAAAGTAACATAATGTCTGGAGACATACAAAAGAGGGTTAAAATAACTAAGGCAAGAGGTACATGGCAGACACAAGCCTTAACACAAGTGAAACAAAGCTGACTAATATAAAGAGTGGCAGCAAGTAAATACAAAGCTTGTCAATATAGTAGATAAACATTTAGAAGACAGTCTTTATTAAAACAGACAGACCCAAACCAAACACAGTTAACTGCTCCCAGTCAATAAGCAGGCTTTACAACAATTTAAAGAAACATGAACTCCTGTAGAAGACAGAACAGTGTGGACAGAAGACAGAACAGTGACATCTTAGACCTAGTTAACTGCAAAGTGGCTCATCTGCAGCAATTTATTCTTGGATCTGGTCACAAATGAGTTATATTTTCGGTTTTGTCTCTTCTTCTTAGTATATAAAATGGATATTTAATACATTTATAGAAATATTTTTGATAGATAAAAATTGGAGTTCAGCACTCCATGTGCGTAAAATCAATATTTGAAGATGGGTGATGTGTTGGTCATCATACATGTGCCATGTTTATATAACATTTATTGTAATCATTAATATGTAAAAACAAGACTGTTATGGTTTCCTTTTTAGTTATATAGATAAATAACTGTCAATGGAATGGTGGAAACTTTCAATACCATTACCACACATTTATTTACTTTCTGGAACAATCATCTATATGACTTATGGCAGCTTCATTTAGTAAAACTTTAAATTGTTATTAAAAAAAACCTATAAATTGCTTTTGATAAATCTGCATGCAATAAGACAAAAAGTAACATAATGTCTGGAGACATACAAAAGAGGGTTAAAATAACTAAGGCAAGAGGTACATGGCAGACACAAGCCTTAACACAAGTGAAACAAAGCTGACTAATATAAAGAGTGGCAGCAAGTAAATACAAAGCTTGTCAATATAGTAGATAAACATTTAGAAGACAGTCTTTATTAAAACAGACAGACCCAAACCAAACACAGTTAACTGCTCCCAGTCAATAAGCAGGCTTTACAACAATTTAAAGAAACATGAACTCCTGTAGAAGACAGAACAGTGTGGACAGAAGACAGAACAGTGACATCTTAGACCTAGTTAACTGCAAAGTGGCTCATCTGCAGCAATTTATTCTTGGATCTGGTCACAAATGAGTTATATTTTCGGTTTTGTCTCTTCTTCTTAGTATATAAAATGGATATTTAATACATTTATAGAAATATTTTTGATAGATAAAAATTGGAGTTCAGCACTCCATGTGCGTAAAATCAATATTTGAAGATGGGTGATGTGTTGGTCATCATACATGTGCCATGTTTATATAACATTTATTGTAATCATTAATATGTAAAAACAAGACTGTTATGGTTTCCTTTTTAGTTATATAGATAAATAACTGTCAATGGAATGGTGGAAACTTTCAATACCATTACCACACATTTATTTACTTTCTGGAACAATCATCTATATGACTTATGGCAGCTTCATTTAGTAAAACTTTAAATTGTTATTAAAAAAAACCTATAAATTGCTTTTGATAAATCTGCATGCAATAAGACAAAAAGTAACATAATGTCTGGAGACATACAAAAGAGGGTTAAAATAACTAAGGCAAGAGGTACATGGCAGACACAAGCCTTAACACAAGTGAAACAAAGCTGACTAATATAAAGAGTGGCAGCAAGTAAATACAAAGCTTGTCAATATAGTAGATAAACATTTAGAAGACAGTCTTTATTAAAACAGACAGACCCAAACCAAACACAGTTAACTGCTCCCAGTCAATAAGCAGGCTTTACAACAATTTAAAGAAACATGAACTCCTGTAGAAGACAGAACAGTGTGGACAGAAGACAGAACAGTGACATCTTAGACCTAGTTAACTGCAAAGTGGCTCATCTGCAGCAATTTATTCTTGGATCTGGTCACAAATGAGTTATATTTTCGGTTTTGTCTCTTCTTCTTAGTATATAAAATGGATATTTAATACATTTATATGTCCAGAACATTATGAGTAAACTGACCTGGAGACACTTCAAATTAACCAAGTAATAGCCCATCATATTATATGTTGGGGATTCTGTAGTAACCAAACTGCTCTAATTACAGTCTTTATGAAAAACATATTCTGAATGATCTCACCAATGTCTACTGTGATTTACTTATACAAATGGAAACAACTGTTTTTTTGTTGTTTTTATGCCAGCATGATGGACGCATTTCTTTTTTTAGCGTGTGTAACTATGAATCTATAGTAGATAGTAGATCCAGTGGAATATGGATTAACTAGCTTCAGTCTATGTGACCAGGTGAACCTGCCCATTTACCCCGAAATTGGAAGGTGACACCCCTAGTTATCAAGTTTGCAAGTAAAAATTCATGGGTAAGTGGATTCGTATTGTTTTTAAAATAGATTTTGAACATGTTTATTTTATTCAAGGCATAAGATTGAGCTGGACATAACACATTGATTTATTAACCTTCCATGTAGATGTGGGATGCTCATGTTGGATATTGATAAATAACAACATTGGATGAAAACTTGATAAACTAGTAAACTATGCACCATACAAGGATCATTAGGATAATACATATGGCATCCACAATAACTTGAGAGCAAGAATATTGAAATTGATGTAGAATGTTGTAAATTATAGCAGTATGTCTGACTATTATCACATACATTTGCTTCCAACAATAGCCAAAGATTAAACAAACGGTTCCTCTGTTACAGGTTTTATTGCAGCAAGTAAAAGTGCCAAGGGTCTAGCCAAAGCAATCCTTAATTTTTTTCTTGTAATACATGAACCCATTAATGTAGTTAAATAAGTGCCCAAGGGTCCAATCCAGAATTCCTCCAGCATGCTCTTTCTATTGAAATGTGAGTTGCTTGAAAAGGAGCAGCTTGGACTGGCCAGGACTGGCCTTCTGGCACATTGAGAAAATGCCAGGTGGGCCATTGGCTGATCAGATCAAATACTTACCGATACTGCCACGGCAGATCAGCCCCTGCAGTGTGTGGCCACATGTACCCAGTGGATGGATGCCACAACTATGCAGCTTTAAAGTGCCAGGACCACTTGGTTGCACAACCAAGTCTGTTCCTGAGCTTGGCTATTTACTAAGGTCAACATGAGGACTACTCATAATATTGATCACACACTCGGCCAGTTTAAAATTTGAGCTGAGAAAATGAGCAATGTCTGCTCTGGTTAAAATAATATTATACTACATATCAGTATTATAAATATAATTATAATACCGGTAATTATAACTATTATAATTACAATCAAACAACAGGCTAAGACTGGGGCAAAAGACAGATCTATTCTTGTGGAGGTACTCTTTTCTACCAAACACCCAGAAACGTCTCCACATTTTTAACAGCCTTGAAATATTCTGTCCATACAGTTGTAGCAGTTGGTCGCTGAGTATCTAGGACAGTTGTGTTGCATTGTCACCCACTCCTTTTCCCGCTTTCACTTACCTACATTTGATTAACCTTTTCTTTCCACAACATACTGAGGCAATATAGGCATGAATAAAAGTAATCATTGACATTTTTATGTACACTGCGCTACAGTATCATGTCACAAGTGCATAGATTTAGGTTCCATAATATATTTTTATAGAAAATGTCTCCATAAGCTCATTTTTCATTCTTCAGTTAGTAGTCTTCAGGCAAGTTCATTATGACAGCATGTAGACTTATCAGTGGGCTCTGATGTATAATGTGTTCCTTTAAGCTTTAAAATAATAATAATAAAATAGGATACATTATTTCACAGTCTAATAATACACCATAGAATTGAATCCAGTAGCTGATTTTGAAAGAGCGGTTCACATATGGCCTGATAATGCACATGAATGTATATGATATTATTATACATTATCTGTATCTCCTTTAGCTCCAGGTAATATTCACTTTTCATCACTCATTAGCATATGTATACCCTTTACGTTACCAGTGATTGGTTGCTTATGACTATACATGGAGGCTCACATTTGTATCCTCATACTTTATATACGGCACGCTTTTCACATTCAGCCTATTATTATTTTTATTTTTATTATTTTGCTGCCACATATGCTCCTTGTGTTTTTTCCCAGAACTGTTAAACTGGCTTCTCAAAATTGAAGAGCAGCAATTGACCTATTATTTTAGTTATTTAATTCTCAGTCAAATCTGTCAGGAAGTACATTACTGTCTGAAATAGCTATATCTGGAATGAATGCGAGGGAGATAAAGAGAATGACACTGAGGGAAGCAGATGTTTTCAGCCTGTACTAGGTATCTCAGCTCACTCCACTGCTGCAGCTAATTTAGTCATAATGTACTTTTTACAGTCTTTGTTTTGATATAAAATTGTACTAACTGACATAGGTGTAAATCAAGGGTCGCTGGATTTACTTCACTTAGCACTAGATAATTATGTGTCCATGGTTTTGACAAAGTTTTAGTTAAGTTTCTCCATGGGGTTCAATTTGCTTTTAGAACCTTTAGAACAGGGGCGTCCAACCGATCTTACGCGAGCCGCACCTCAACCCCTGCTACTTACTTGTGGGAGGGTCTTCTGGACTGCACAGAGGAAGCGGAGTTCACGTGACATCCTACTTCCTCTGTGCTTTAGCAGAGAAAGCAGAGGGAGGCCGCGCCCCCTGCTGAAGTCTGTGAGCGGCATCGAGGAGCTGCAGTGCAGGTAAGGGGGTGGGGAGGGTGTTTGAATGAGTGTGTGTGATTGAGGGAATGAATCTGTGAATGAATGATTATATGAATAAATGAGTGTGTGTGATAGCATGGATGTGAAAGTGCTGGAACCTAGGCATGATGGGACTGTGATTGCTGTTAGCAATCACACTCCTATCATGCCAAGTCAGCCAGTACATGCTGAAACCTAGCTAGCTGCCCCCCTTGTGTAGTGATGCTGCCAGCAGTATGGGGTCTGCACATCACTTACAGCCACCCTGTACCAGCATGTACTGGCTGACTTGGCATGATAGGAGTGTGATTGCTAACAGCAATCACAGCGAGCACAGTCCCATCATGCCTAGGTACCAGCATTTACTGGTTGCCTGGGTATGATAGGAGTGTGATTGCTGTTAGCAATCACACTCCTATCATGCCAAGTCATATTGCTAATTTTGTCCAATTGTGTGTTACCTACTTTTATTAAACATGTGAGTTTTTATTATTATTTTTAAAGGTGGGGGTCATTTTCGGTTTTGGCTAAGTGAACCCTGAATGTTTTGGTCCAGAATTTTCATTTTAGTTCATCCCTAGAATAAATCTAGGGAATCCTGAATTTGTAGTCGCAAAACTTTCAAGGCCCAGAAATCAGTGAGAGGAAGAGTAAAGGTTTTGTGTCATTTTACTTTATTTTAATCTGCATATTTTATTAAAGGCCATATTTTTTGTCACAGTGAAAAATGAGTGCGGCCCGCGCACGTATACAATTCTGATTAAGTGGCCCACTGCAGAAAAAACTTGGACACCCCTGCTTTAGAACTTTGCAGGAGTAAGCAGAGATAATTCTGCTCAAATGTCTAGCCTTATCTCAAGATAAGATCTAAAATTCTGGGCTTAAACTGTAAAGGGCACAGCAGCAAGAAAAGACCAACGGTGCATTTACAAACATTTGTGTTTGTAGATGAGATGTTTTAGTGAGATACCGGTGAAACTTTGACAATGGGTTCTTGTGCTCTAGTCCTGCCACTAGCTGATTGTACTTGCATTAGCTACAGTATCTCACAAAAGTGAGTACACCCCTCACATTTTTGTAAATATTTAATTATATCTTTTCATGTGACAACATTGAAGAATGAGTGTACAGCCTGTATAATAGTGCACATTTGCTGTGCCCTCAAAATAACTGAAGACAGCCATTAATGTCTAAACCTTGGCAACGAAAGTGAGTACACCCCTAAGTGGAAATGTACAAATTGGGCCCAATTAGCCATTTCCCCTTCCCCGGTGTCATGTGACTTGTTAGTGTTATAAGATCTCAGGTGTGAATGGGGGGCAGATGTGTTAAATTTGGTGTTATTGCTCTCACACGCTCTCATACTGGTCAGTGGAAGTTTAACATGGCACCTCATGGCAAATAACTCTCTGAGGATCTGAAAAAGAATTGTTGCTCTACATAAAGATGGCCTAGGCTATAAGAAGATTGCCAAGAACCTGAAACTGACCTGCAGCACGGTGGGCAAGTCCAAACAGCGGTTTCACAGGACAGGTTCCACTCAGAACAGGCCTCGCCATGGGCGACCAAAGAAGCTGAGTGCACGTGCTCAGCGTCATATCCCGAGGTTGTCTTTGGTAAATAGACGTATGAGTGCTGCCAGCATTGCTGCAGAGGTTGAAGGGGTCAGGGGTCAGCCTGTCAGTGCTCAGACCATACGCCACACCCTGCATCAAATTGGTCTGCATGGCTGTCGCCCCAGAAGGAAGCCTTTTCTAAAGATGATGCACAAGAAAGCCCGCAAACAGTTTGCTGAAGACAAGCAGACTAAGGACATGGATTACTGGAACCATGTCCTGTGGTCCGATGAGACCAAGATAAACTTGGTTCAGATGGTGTCAAACATGTGTGGCGGAAACCAGGTGAGGAGTACAAGGACAAGTGTGTCTTGCCTACAGTCAAGCATGGTGGTGGGAATGTCATGGTCTGGGCCTGCATAATTGCTGCCGGCACTGGGGAGCTACAGTTCATTGAGGGAACCATGAATGCCAACATGTACTGTGACACACTGAAGCAGCGCATGATCCCTTACCTTCGAAGACTGGGCCGCAGGGCAGTATTCCAACATGATAACGACCCCAAACACACCTCCAAGACGACCACGCCTTGCTAAAGAAGCTGATGGTAAAGGTGATGGACTGGCCAAGCACGTCTCCAGACCTAAACCCTGTGGGGCATCCTCAAACGGAAGGTGGGGGAGCGCAAGGTCTCTTACATCCACTAGCTCAGGGGCGTCCAAGTTTTTTCTGCAGTGGGCCACTTCATCAGAATTGTATACGTACGCGGGCCGCACTCATTTTTCACTTTGAGAAAATACGGCCTTTAATAAAATATGCAGATTAAAAAAAAGTAAATGACACAAAACCTTTACTTTTCCTCTCACTGATTTTTGTGACTACAAATTCAGGATTCTGGATAAGTAAAAATAAAATAGTTCTATTTATTTTAGCGATGCACTTAAATGAAAATTCTGGACCAAAACCGAAAATTCAGGGTTCACTTAGCCGAAACTGAAAATGACCCCCCACACACTTTTAATAAAAGTAAGTTACACACCAAAATTGTACAAAAAATTATATATTATGATTGTTAACAGCAATCTCAGGCATATTCAGATTCCAGCATGTACTGGTTGGCTGGGCATTGTACCGGTATTTTTTGTCCAATTTTAGTGTGTAACCACGCTTTTATTAAAAGTAATCACACCACAATTGGACAAAAAAAAATCAACAATATGACTTGGCATGATAGGAGTGTGATTGCTAACAGCAAACACACTCTTTTTATACCCAGGCAACCAGTAAATGCTGGAACCTAGGCATGATGGGACTGTGATTGCTGTTAGCAGATTGCTGTTAGCTGTTAGCAATCACACTCCTATCATCCCAAGTCAGCCAGTACATGCTGGTACAGGGTGGCTGTAAGTGCAGACCCCATACTGCTGGAAGCATCAATACACAAGGGGGGCAGCTAGCCAGGTTTCAGCATGTACTGGCTGACTTGGCATGATAGGAGTGTGATTGCTAACAGAAAACACACTCTTTTTATACCCAGGCAACCAGTAAATGCTGGAACCTAGGCATGATGGGACTGTGATTGCTGTTAGCAGATTGCTGTTAGCAATCACACTCCTATCATCCCAAGTCAGCCAGTACATGCTGGCTGTAAGTGCAGACCCCATACTGCTGGCAGCATCAATACACAAGGGGGGCAGCTAGCCAGGTTTCAGCATGTACTGGCTGACTTGGCATGATAGGAGTGGGATTGTTAACAGCAATCACAGTCCCATCATGCCTAGGTTCCAGCACTTACACATCCATGCTATCACACACACACACACAAATTCATTCATTCACAGATTCATTCCCTCAATCACTGACAATCAGACATACTCATTCAAACACCCTCCCCCACCCCCTTACCTGCACTACAGCTCTCTCAACGCCGATCACAGACTTCAGCAGGGGGCGCGGCCTCCCTCGTTCTCCCCACAGAGGAGGCAGGACTGGAGCAGAGAATAGACCCTCCCACAAGTAAGCAGCAGGGCTCTTGTGATCCTGGCTGCCGATCTCACGCGGGCCGCACCTCGAGGTCCCGTGAGCCGCATGTTGGACGCCCCTGCACTAGCTCTTTGATGTCGTCATGGAGGAGTGAAAGAGAACTCCGGTGGCAACCTGTGAAGCTCTGGTGAACTCCATGCCCAAGAGGGTTAAGGCAGTGCTGGAAAATAATGGTGAGCACACAAAAAATTTACACTTTGGGCCAAATTGGGCATTTCCATTTAGGGGTGTACTCACTTTTATTGCCAAGGTTTAGACATTAATGGCTGTGTGTTGAGTTATTTTGATGGGAAAACCAAATTTACACTGTTATACAGGCTGTACACTCACTACTTTATATTGTAGCAGAGTGTCATTTCTTCAGTGTTTTCACATGAAAATATATGTTTAATAGTGGATATGGATGAATACTTGGAGTGTCTTGCGGGTGGGAGCGGTGGGAGATATAGAGGAATAGTGGCCAGGTGATGGGGTGGGAGGACAAGAAGGAAATATACATAGACAAAAGGGTAAGACTAGCCCATTCAATAATGAAAAGCAGTGGCCTGTCCTCCGGTGAAAGCAAAAATCTCTATTGTCATATAAAACAAATCTCACTGACAAGGGCAGTCTAAAATTAAAATACTAGGCAAGTTTCCTTTGTACATTGGAACAACAACAGTTAAGTTCTGACTCTCTCTGAGCTATGAAGTTTGAGACCTGAGAGATTTACTAGAGGGCAGGATGCTAGTCTCAGCTGAGCTAGTCTGTCTTTTTTGGTGTGTGTATGTTCTCCTTTGGGAGTCCATAGGGGAACATCAAAAATCTTGTTAGGGGTAACAGAACTTTCTATTTCATTTAGATTTTTAGTGGTTATGATAATAATGCAGGTATTTCTTTAACCCCTTAAGGACAATGGGCGGTCCCTAAACCCATTGAAAACAATGCATTTTGAGCCCGTACATGTACGGGCTTTGTCATTAAGGGGTTAAAAGCCCATGTCAATCTATTTGTGGCTGATACAAAGCGTATCAACAGAATGTTGATTTGGCTGGTTTTCTAACCATTCTTTACAAATATATTTATGTATTTTTTCAAATTAACCCCTCAGTTGGTCTACTGAAATATTACACAACCACACACAGCTAGACAGAATCATTTGTATTTTTTTATTAGCATATGGCTGCTTTGCATATCCTGGGCTGCTGAGTAGTGTAATATTTTTATTAGCTCGCTGCAGTGATTTCAGAGTCACACACAGGTGGTCAGTCTTCAAATTAATCCATCTATTAGCACATTTATATATTGCAGAAGCATGCACAGCTGGGCAGTCTTCAGATTAATCCTTCCATTAGCACACTTCTGTATGACAGAACAATCCATTGCTTGGCACAGCTGGGCACGATACACATTAACCCTTCTGTTAGCCTACTACTGAATACCCATGCAATTTATTGCTGGGTACAGATTAACAGTCAGAACTGTTGTTCTTCACTTTTGCATCCTTCCTGTTAGCACACTTCTGTACTGAATTAAGATACTGTACACTGATAGTATTTATTTTGAAAACCATTGCATCTACTGCTACTCAAGTGGAAAGCCTTGGTGTCTCCCCATGGACCAGATAAATAATTATGGTTGTGAGCCCCAAAAATGTAACCAGTCAAAAGAGGTCATTTTTTCCTGATTAAAGCTGCAGACTACATTTGAGAATAATGCGTGCTGTCAGGGGCAGCTAAAAGTGTTGTGAATAACAGGTGCTGCACAGCATTAAATAAGTTAAGAAAACAATCTAAGATCACTTTCTTTGCTTAAACGGTGTTGCTGTAATACCTCAATGTTGAGGCAATCAGCAATATCAAGAACTATATTGGTATCTCCCCGGGGCATCAAGGTCTGCCATATATTGCACATATTGGAGTGTTGTTCGACAGTGGCATATTCCAGGAGTGGTAAATTCATAGCTGAATTACAATGTGTGTGAAAAAAAAAAACGTTAAAAAAAAAATATGGTTTGATGGGGGTAAATTGAATTGGTTGGCCGCAAAGATGTCCCAAATAGGACATGGTGCAGAAGGACAATATGTCAAAGTTCTAAGTTAAAAAATGCACACTTCTCAAATGTGGCCTTTTACATCTCAAACAAGCCGACAAACCCATGCATTGGTGGTATCACTCTACTCGGAAGATGTTGCTGAACACATATTATGGTGTTGTTTGACAGTGACGTATACCAGGAGCTATAGATTCATACCTGATGTACAATTTGTGTGAAAAAATACAAAAAAGTATGACTACAAAATTTGGCAAAGGCTGGTGGTAGAATTTGTGCATGGAAAGGATTTAAATATCAGCATCTGAAATACTTTGGGGTGTCTAGTTTTCAAAAATATATGGATTGATGGAGTAAATTGAATTGGCTGGCTTCAAAGATGTCCCAAATAGCACATGGGTGCAGTCTGACTGAAGATTTGGAAAAAAAAATTTGGAATAGCAATATGCTACTTATAATTCTTGCCCTAAACTCCGGACTAATAGTAGTTAATAGTTAGTAGGTTTTTCCATTATCTTTTGTAGATGAGTAAAAGATTTTTCAAATAAAAGTGAGGAAAAGGTGCTTTTTAAATTTTTCACCATATATTTTTTTTTTTTAGGAAATTAGATGATATGATGAAAAAAACAATACATAACTTGTGTGAGTTTACTAAAGGAGAGAGAAGAAAATTACAGCACGAGCACCGCAAAAGTGTTAAAAACTTGGTCACAAATGGTACAAAAATAAAAAAAAAACAGACCAGCCCTTAAGCGGCTAAACAGTGTTGCTGAAAATTGCCGAAAACCCACCCCAGGACACTCTGGGACTGCTACAGAGAGCATGCACAGTTATGCAGTGATGTATTTACCTTACTTGGGCAAACCCCCCCCCCTTTTATTTAGTGAATGTTACTGCCAAACAGAACGCATTGTTTGAAAGTAAGTGTGACAGAAATGCTGTGCTCAGCCCTAGTACTAGACTATCCTGTAGCTGATTTAAGGATCAAATAGCTTTACTTTTTTACAGTCCCCAATGCACATTCACATTGTCCTTATATTTCTAGACTGTCTGGAGGAGTTTGTTGACATTATAGTTTATATTCAGTCAAGATACATACGAGTTAAGCTGCTTTAATGCAATTGCACTTGTCCTTGTATAAAACCTCCCAACGCAGACAAAGTTTTAAACATCAGAGGAAACAAAGGCTTAGGAGTGTACAGCTGACTGCATGCCGACCAGGCTGTGATCAATGCAGACATCTGACCTAATTCACAGTGTAGAACTCCTGTCTAATCGTGGTGCTTGGTAGAGTCCCAACACACACACAGAGCTCTCAGCAGATGTATTGATTTTCCTCTCCTTCATGTATTATATAAAAGTAAGGACAGGAGTGTTGATAAGAATATATTTGAACATACCAATAAAAAACCTGCACAACTGGCCATACTGCATGGGTTATTGGCATGGGGTTCTCAAGAATATTTTAAATTGTTACATTTACTATCACCTTTGGCTTTGTTATAGCATGTATTCTTAGACAACAATTTGTTGGTAGTGAAAATTTGCTTGGCGATGCCCATCCAAAAGCATTGCCCGAAATGACTAGTGCTTAAAGAAGCATTAGTGTTGTTCTTCTGGTAATGTAGATATAAACAATTTAGATTTTAAAAGGTCAAAGCAATAATAACCATGAGAACCATCATTTATCCATTCTTTTCAAAGACAAAAACATATTCTGTCCCTTTAAATAGTGTACCTTGGAAGCCTAGAGGTCCTACAAGCTCACCTGTGCTTTTGCTTGCCATCTACAGGACAGTTTTAATCATACAAGAAGTCACCATACCACAGGCTGTTTCTAACTCTAAAGAGGGTGTAATTACATTCCCTTTAAGATGGGTTTTGTTTTATAGCAATCTAAAAAAAATAGCTAAATCTAGTAGAGCTTTATCTGGTATAAACATATAACATGCTATAACATGCTATGCTCCGGGTAGACTTTGATCTTATATGGCACCTAGCAAACAATAACATTTTAAGATTAATTTTGGGAATATAAGCTTTCCTTATATGTTCCCCTGTCTAGTGAAGTTTCATTTACAAAACTGTAGTTCACTACATTGTGAATCACAAAACGGATATGGTGGTCTATCTCACTAGATTTATTTAGAAAGAACATAGTACAAAAAAACCTTTAAGATCTAAAACATCTACAAGCTAAAGCCATTGCATTTCTTGATGAGGGGAATCACCTAAGGCCCTATATTTCTTGCTACACGCATTAAAAAAACTTAGCAATACATTTATAGGATGAATATTACCATATATCTCACATTATCATATTGTGATCCATGTGATATAGTGAACCTTGTTCTTCAGGGACCTTCATGCTACAGGAACTTGTATCCTGTAGATCCTTCTGAGGAGATATAGATACCTTCAACCAGGGGCGTACCTAGAGTATTTGGCACCCGGGGCGGATCCTGTAAGTGGCACCCCCCCCCACCAAATGTAAAGACATCTACAAAATTATGTTAAGAATATTTATTGCACCAATTTGTAAACTGTATTTCAACTGTAAACAACAAGAAATCTGAAAAAATAAATTAATAACTTATAAGTAAAATAAATACGTTTAAATAACATTTACTGAACATATAATAGTGCTTTCTTTAATAACCCTCCAAAAAAAACAGCGTCCACATTGCCCACATAGAACCTGACCAGCACCCAAATTACACACACATAGGACGTGCCATCTTTGCCCCCAAACAGCCCAGCATGAGTCAGCATTGTTCCCAAACAGCCGAGTGTAAGCCATCTTTGTCCCATGAACACGCTACCTGTGCCATCTTTGTCCCACAAACACCCTGCCTGTGCCATTTTTGTCCCATAAACACCCTGCTTATACCATCTTTGCCTTTTTGACAAATCAACTATACACCTATGATTAACACAAACACTTTTACAGTCACTCACTAATTCACTTTCATTCACACAATTCAATCACACAATCATTTATTCTTTCACACAAATTTACACATATTCATTGATGCATTCTAACAAATTCTTTAATTCTCTCACTCATTCAAACAATTCATCCACACATTAATCCATTCATTTTCGCTCTCTCATTCTGACTCTTTATTTCAATATTCTTGCTACCCTCCCTTCTCCCTATCTACCCATTCTCACCCCCTTCTGTCCTATCTACCCCTTCTCACTCCCTTCTCCCTATCTACCCCCTATCCCCCCGTCTCACTCCCTTCTCCCTATCTACCCTCTCCCCCCTTTGAAGTTCACTTACCTTTCAGGAGTCCTGCGGTGGGGGTGCAAGGCCTCTGTCTCCCATCTCTGCCACTGTATGGAACAGTATAGAGTGATGGGAGTTATGATGTACTTTAGAGCATAATTATATAATGAAAAAGACATTGGAAATGGTACAGCATAACACCCATCACTCTCACACATTTACCAATCCACATTTACCAATCCACACTTACCAATCCACAGATTCCACACACACCAATCCACAGATTCCAAACATACCAATCCACAGATTCCACACATACCAATCCACAGATTCCACACATACCAATCCACATTTACCAATCCACAGATTCCACACATACCAATCCACAGATTCCAAACATACCAATCCACAGATTCCACACATACCAATCCACATTTACCAATCCACACTTACAATCCACAGATTCCACACATACCAATCCACAGATTCCACACATACCAATCCACAGATTCCAAACATACCAATCCACAGATTCCACACATACCAATCCACACATACCAATCCACAGATTCCACGCATACCAATCCACACACACCAATCCAGATTCCACACATACCAATCCACAGATTCCACACATACCAATCCACATTTACCAATCCACAGATTCCACACATACCAATCCAGATTCCACGCATACCAATCCACACATACCAATCCACAGATTCCACACATACCAATCCACTCTCACTGAATGATTTCCTACCTTTCCTCTTTTCTTCTTACAGCAGTAAGCTCCTTTTCTTCCTCTTCGCTGCTCTTCTTCTGTCTTCTTCGCTCCTCTTCTTCTGTCTTCTTCCGGGTCAGAGGGCACTGTGGGCGCGGCTTCAGTGTTGTGCGCCGGGATCTGACAACAAACCCCGGCGCATAGCAGCAGTTGCCGCGTGGATCGCGAGGGAGCGGTATCGGAGGTCTTTAACAGACCTCCGGCTCCCTTGAGTGATTTTAAGCCGGTTCAAGGGAACCGGCTTAAAATCACTCAAGGGAGCCGGAGGTCTGTTAAAGACCTCCGATACCGCTCCCTTGCGAGCCTGCTCCTCCAGCGGCGGACATTACTGTCCGTCTCTGGAGGGGTGCCGGGTGCCGGCAAGTTGGCATCCCCCTGGTCAGCGGCACCCGGTGCGGACCGCCCCCCCCGCCCCCCGCTAGGTACGCCACTGCCTTCAACCACTATAAGGAAAACCCTTGACCTTAATCCAATTTCTGGTGAATGGAATTTTCAAAAAAGGCAACTCAAAGACCATTTAGGTGATAAAGCAGATACTGCATTTGTCATAATAGTTGTTGTGGTGTCCACAAGGTGTTCGCCAATCACTAAATTTAAGAAATGTGATATATAATATTAATAGATTGGATGCTGCCATGTTGACCTATTGAGGAATAATAGTCAAGCAAAGAACAAAATGAATCTGCCTTCCCCTAAAGTTTTATATTTAGTTAATGAATGGGGAAGAGTGATGTGGTAGTGCCTGAAATGGAATGGCTTTAAGTCTATATGAAGAAAAAGATAATTTAGGAACACATGGTTAGTGTATAAAAAATATTAAAAATTTTGTAATTGATGTATTCATCCTTTCATTGGAAGCTATGATAAGCCCACTTTTTTTAAAATATCGTGCCGGAATCATCTGGAAATGTGAAATAACTAATGGAATTTAATTAAAAAAGTCACAAAATTCAATGCTACATTTTTATTTATATGAACAGAAACTCTAAGTAATTGTTTAGCATATTCTTTCATTGTTTGTATAACAGAAATATTACTAATTAAATACCCACAAAGCTGTTGATTGTTATGTAAAAAAACAAACAGGAATGTTAATTGAGATGCGTAGATAAAAAAATGCTTACATAGCTAAAAGAGGTTGTGAATATCTGTTTTTTGTCATTCCTGTAAGGAAGACAAGCAAAACAAATATGAAAACTCTTCAGAATTATAGACAAATCCTAACCAAGGTAACTCAGAGTGAACGTGTACGCTACAGAAACAGGCTTTTTTTTTTTTGCACACACAATAAACTTTAATGTCATAAACATGAGAATTTGATTCTCTTGCACCTAAACTTCTACAGTTCATTGTTGTGGAATTCAATGCTTTAACCTCTCAAAATAAAACAAGCTGCAGCAGTACAAGGATATGTGATGGCCAGGTGTTCCTACTGTATCTGTTTACTGCAAGAGAATAAAAGAAACAGAATTATATCCGTCAAGGAAAAGAAGAAAAAGATAAGAAAAAAAATAAATATACATAGTTACAAACCCTTCAAAGAGGATGGCAATAGTCATATTGGGACATGTCAACCCAAATTAATATCCATTGGTTCAGATCAGATGCTAATTTTTACAAATCAATCTTGAGTGAAAGTGGGGAAAACTCTCAATGGTAAATAAATGGTAAAGTGAGCTCAGCGCTACATTACATTACATTTATTTATAAAGTGCTGGCAGATTCCGCAGTGCTGTTACAGTCAGTAGAACAATTTAGAAACACATACAATAACAAACTGGTACAAAGGAGAAGAGGGCCCTGCTCTTGCGAGCTTACAATCTAGTCGGTGGTTGAGGGGGAAGTGAGACAGTAGGAGAGGAGTGCTTGGATGGGGATGAGTTGATCTGGTTCCGATGATGTGTTGAAGCTGTTAATTGTTCAGATGGCTTGATTATGATGATGGTTGGGAGTACAGGGAAGGAATGTTGTACGCTTCCCTGAACAGGTGGGTTTTCAGAGAGGTTTTGAAAGTTGCATACGAGGCAGAAAGTCTGACGGAACGGGGAAGGGAATTCCACAGGAGGGGTGCGGCGCTGGAGAAATCCTGAATACGGGAGTGGGAAGAGGTAACAACAGTAGAAGATAGCCGCAGGTCATGAGAGGAGGTGTATTTGGATAGGAGGATAGAGATGTAAGGGGGTGCAGAGTTGTTGAGGGCTCTATAGGTCAGGGTCAGAAGGTTAAATTTGATTCTGAAGGGTATGGGGGAGCCAATGAAGTGATTGGCATAGTGGAGAAGTGGATGAGGAACGGCGGCAGAGAAAAAATAATCTACCTGCAGTGTTGAGGATGGATTGAAGTGGTGAAAGGCAGGAGGGGGAGACCGGTTAGTAGGGAGTTGCAATAGTAGGGAGTTGCAATAATCCAGGCGGTATATCACAAGGGAGTGGATTAGTAATTTGGTGGTTTCTTGTGTGAGGAAAGGGCAGATTCGGGAGATGTTTTTCAGGTGGAGGCAGAAGGATTTGGTGAGGGACTGGATGTGAGGGATGAAGGAGAGAGCAGAGTCAAGGGTGACACCAAGGCAGCGAACCTGGTCTGTTGGTTAGATAGTGGACTTGTCAATGGTAATAGAGATGTCAGGAAAAGTGGACAGAGCAGATGGGGGGGATTACCATGAGTTCGGTCTTAGAGATGTTGAGCTTTAGGTAACGCTTTAGGTAAAGCGCATGGTAATAGCTAGGCAACTACTGTCAACCCACTTAAGTGACTTTCCTACATTTTTAGGTACACATTCTGGTTCTTATACAGTATTCTGCATTGCATGTCTTTGGTCTATATCACAGTTGCTAGTCAGTTCCAGGATCAGCACATAAAGAGTCAACTACATGTCTTTAATAATTACTAATCAATGCATAATACATCATCACATAATCGAAGAGGTTAATAACCCTAGCAAGTACAATCCAGCTTTATTCTTCTCCTCTAACAGAGAACATGATTGGGAGCACAGTACTGTAATTCTATCTATTTCTTCATTGTTAGCTGTTTATCTTAATCTTGATTACTCACAAGAGAAAGAAATTATGGAAAAAAATATATAGATTTTATAAAACATACCAATGCTCAATTATCTATGAACACTTATGTATCTGTAATTATGTGAACTCTGATGCAATTATGGTCTTTTTGTTTTATGCACAATAATATTTCCATTTATATAAAGTTTTTAGGCTATGGTTTTTTAACTTTGCAGAAGTTTTCATGTAGCATTTCCAGTTATTTCATGCAAACTATTGTTCCTAAGCTGTCCACATTTTGTGATTTTATTCAGAACTGGGAGGCTGGAATACAAATGTATCATGGGATATATATATACACTCACTGGCCACTTTATCAGGTACACCTTTCTAGTACTGGGTTGGACCCCCTTTTGCCTTCAGAACTGCCTTCATTCTTTGTGGCAGACTTTCTACAAGGTGCTGGAAACATTCCTCAGATATTTTGGTGCATATTGACTTGATGGCATAATGCAGTTGCTGCAGATGTGTCGGCAACACATCCGTGATGCGAATCTCCCATTCCACCACATCCCAAAGGTGCTCAATTGGATTGAGATCTGGTGACTGTGGATGCCATTGGAGTACAGCGAACTCATTGTCATGTTCAAGAAACCAGTTTGAGATGATGAGCGCTTTGTGACATGGTGCATTATCCTGCTGGGAGTAGCCATCGGAAGATGGGTACAATGTGGTCAAAAAGTAATGGACATGGTCAGCAACAATACTCAGGTAGGCTGTCACGTTTAAACGATGCTCAGTTGGTACTAAGGGGCCCAAAGTTTGCCAAGAAAATATCCCCCACACAATTACACCACTACCACCAGCCTGAACCGCTGGATGGATCCATGCTTTCATGTTGTTTATGCCAAAGTCTGACTCTGAATGTCGCAGCTGGAATCGAGACTCATCAGACTAGGGAACGTTCTTCCAGTCTTCCATTGTCCAATTTTGGTGAGTCTGTGCAAATTGTAGCCTCAGTTTCTTGTTCTTAGCTGACAGGAGTGGCACTTGGTGTGGTTTTCTGTTGCTGTAGCCCATCTGCTTCAAGGTTCGAGGTCTTGTGCATTGAGAGATGGTATTCTGCATACCTTAGTTGTAACAAGTGTTTATTTGAGTTACTGTTGCCTTTCTGTCATCTCAAACCAGTGTGCCCATTCTCCTCTGGCCTCTGACATCAACAAGGCATTTTCGTCCACACAACTGCCGCTTACTGGATATTCGCTCGTTTTCAGACCATTCTCTGTAAACCCTAGAGATGGTTGTGGGTGAAAATCCCAGTTAGATAAGCAGTTTCCGAAATACTCGGACCAGCCTGTCTGGCACCAACAATCATGCCATGTTCAAAGTCACTTAAATCCCCTTTCTTCCCCATTCTGATGCTCAGTTTGAACATAAGCAAGTTGTATTGACCATGTCTACATTACTAAATGCATTGAGTTGCTACCATGTGATTGGCTGATTAGCTATTTGTGTTAACAAGCAATTGAACACACTGCCCTGCCCCAACCAGACTGTGATCTTTAGCACAGTCCACTAGGGCAATAAGACTCAGTAACACCGACTTGTAGCAAACAGTGCTTTATTTTCAACACCCCAAGACAAAATCATAAAAGAAACAAACCTAGCTCCCAGTTGGAGCCCTCTCTAACTATACTATGCTGGCCCAGACTGACCAGACTAAACACCCACTAACTAGACCTCCCAGCCAGACCAGCCAAGCCAGGCTCTGGAAAAATCTCCTCCAGACAACACAAGGTCCAGGTGGGTATTCCCTCATTTGGCTCAGGGATAGTCTTCTTCAGGGCCTCTCCTTGCCCTGGGAGCACATGTTAAATTCTTCTTCCCACAACAGTCCCTCTCTGATCTCAGGCTCCAGGGGTTTTAAATGTCCAGCACCTGTGCCTGATGCAGGCTTCATATGAATCCTGGACTGGATCCAGCAGACCTCTAGCCTCTTGTAATAGCCGGCATGGATTTTCCACTGGAAGGGGAATGGAGCATTGGCCCACCGTGCTCTCCAATTGCCCCACCCCAGGGACCCATATGTATGGGTTGTATGACTTGTATAGCACCTGCGCCCAAATGCCAAACAAATCATCTCCCTGGGGTTTACAGCATCACAGTATATACAGACTTGCGCACATGGATTTCATTTCCTGCACTTTCAATTCTGATGAACTTCTGAAGAATTCAGAATTGTTTTGATTCTTTGAAAAATACATTTCTTGTAACCCTCAGTCACACTATCTCGATCTCTCTCGCACACTCTCTCTCGATGTCTCCCTACTTTATGCAACAACCGATTCCATGTCTCAGCTTCTCTGTCTCTTTCTGTGCAGCTCCTCTTCTTGTTCTTCTGTGCTTGTTGTTCTTCTCCCAGGTCTTTGATGTGCCTGGCTCTCCCCTGCTTTTTCCTGGCATCTTCCATGTACTTCTGCAACAGGGCAGAGCCTCCATGCACACCCTTAGGGGGGATGAAAAATATATGAAATGCAAACAAAAATTCGGATCGCTCTGCTTCATTTGTTTTGTAGCGGCCCCTCCTCATTTTCAGATATTTGTATGAATATTTTACCAATTTCATTAAAATCTGTGCACAACCAAATGCACAAGCATGGCGAACCAAGGGCTGGTCTGCTGGCACCTTTCTTAATTAGAGAACCCCAGAAAGCATATTCTGGAGCAATAGATCTGGAGCCATATGGTGCTAATGATTTTCCAACTCAATATCAGAAATATTGACTAATTTGGGTGTTACTGTAGCAGTCCATGCCCAGAGATTGCATTCTTGAGCATTTCAACATGATAACACAGGTCACAGATGTATGACCTAATTCACCTAGCACACAAATGGCTGCAACCTGAAGTCAACACAGCAGCACAGGTAGTGGTGATGGTTCATTATACTCATCATGGGAGCTCATCTTGGTTTGTTGAGAAGGCTCTACTAGCCTGGGATGTATGCAGCTGTGAAGAATTATTACGCATCTTGTCAACAAGCTTACTGCTTCCTTTACAGCATTCTGTTGTCCACTTGTACCCTTACCTATGATTGATATATCATTTAAACTGGATTATGCTACCCACTTTCCAGAGGCCACACTCCTACTAATTTTGCTGAACCCTTTTATGTGGAAGTGGACGCTTCAGATATAGCGGTAGGAGCGATTCTGTCTCAAAGATACAGGGAAAAACAGAGACTTCATCCGGTGGCCTACTATTCCCGTAAACTTACGCCCTCTGAGATCAACTATAGCGTAAGAGACAGAGAACTTTTGGCCATCAAACAGGCACTAGAGACGTGGTGTTATCTTCTAGAAGGCACCCTGTAACGCTGTACACAGACCATCGTAACCTTGAGTATCCATTCGGCCTGAAGATTGTGCCCTTGACAAGCGAGATGGCCCCTTTTCTTCACTCGATTCAACTTACATATCACGTACCGTCCTGGATCCCGCAATGCCAAGATAAAAATAACTTCAAGATGGGTAATGGACTAGATAATGATGACACATGTGGCCTCCATTTCCCAGTCTGTGGATGTTCAACCCTATTTTTAAAATTTCTCCTATGAAACTAATTTATGTTTATGCATTAAAGGGTATTACAACTGCTAACATACCATAGAGTCATTCCACATCAGCTTCACAGTATTTCTGGTATATTCAAAGGGTTTCAGATAAAATTACACATTATACAAACATCTGTTGTGAAGGATGAAGTGATAAACATTAGGAGGTATCACCTAAATCATTGTAAATGACTTTTATATTTAGCAACTCATCTGCCTCTGTTTGATCTCTTTGGGACTCCGAAGCTTGGAAAACAATTAGGCATTTAATTTCTTTTAATTCAAAGCAGCTGCTGAGTATAAAAAATTCAATGGGGACCAAACTTAGCTTTGTCCCTCATCTTGAATTAAAATTATGGGATATGCCTTTTAAGTGCTTATGGCATAATTTTATATATATATATATATATATATATATATATGATTTTTATGACATCACATTCTAAATACATAGACATTTGAGCCCGGAAGTCAAGGGTGTAGTGATTCAATAGGTGTAGTTATTTGGTCAGATGGGTGTGATATATAAACCAGCTGTGAAATGAAATGATTATCTTGAAAAGGGTCTGGAGGTAACCCGAAATGTTGATGAATGTTCTGAATCTGTTGCATTCTGTTTTATAAGAAAAAAAACCTGAGAGTGCACTCTCCTTTTTGTGCCTTTACATATAATTATCTGTAGTAGCACCTGAGCAGTTCTTAAATGTATTTGGACTGAGTGCAAGAGCATTGGACTATATATATATATATATATATATATATATATATATATATATATATATATATATATATATATATATATATATATATAGTCCAATGCTCTTGCACTCAGTCCAAATACATTTAAGAACTGCTCAGGTGCTACTACAGATTATATATATATATATATATATATAATGCACCTTACTTACAGATATTCCCCTCTGCCCCCCAGATATGCCACTATGCCCCCCCAGATATGCTTTATGCCTCCTAGAAATGCCACTCTGCCCCCCAGATATGCCAACCTGCCTCCCCCAGATATGCTTTATGCCTCCTAGAAATGCCACTCTGCCCCGAGAAATGCCACTCTGCCCCCCAGATATGCCAACCTGCCTCCCCCAGATATGCTTTATGCCCCCTAGAAATTGGCACTCCCCCTCCCCCAGACTTACCAATGCACCCCCAGATTTCCTGGTGTCTAACGTGGTTGGCCGGTGGACGCCTGCGCGATGCATGCAGACAACCTCCGCTGCATACAAATTGCGCATCCCTGCGCTAAACCCCGATTATAGGTCGCACCCCCATTTGAAAGACTTATATTCAGGCAAATACGGTATATATATTTGTGTGTGTGTGTGTGTATATATATATATATATATATATATATATATATATATTATATATGTTTTGTTACATGCAATACAACAATAGAAGTGTTCTGTAGAGACCACAGACATTCCGCATTGTCCCGGAATGAGAAGTCTGAAGGAGGTCTCAGCCAATCAGGAGAGACTTCTCAACTCTCCTTATTGCCTGAGAGTTCAGAAGTCCCTCCTTCACACCAAGCTCAGTGTAAGCTGCAGCCAACACCAGGTATGTGTGTTGACTATATGTATTTGACTGTGTTTGTCACAGTGGTTTGTCTGTTTTTGCGTGACCGTGTTTGTTTGTGTGACTGTGTGTGTATTGCCTGGTAATAGAAGAGTGAATTCTCTGAATCTGCTCATGCCTGGTAATAGAGGGGTTAACACTCTGAATCTACTCATGTCTGTAATGATTGTGTGTATATTATTAAACCTGAAATCAACATGGTTTCCAAGGCTTTCTTATAATTAATATATAATAGTATATGTGAATCAGTGTGAATGTGAGATATTCCAATGTACAGGATAGTGCCAGAGGATGATGGGTAGGTAAGTAAAATTAAATAATTATGATAATCATTAAGTATGTATTCCTTACATATACGTATTAATTATTGTCAGGAACCGAGTGAACAGGTCTAGTAGGAGCCCAGGTGCAGGGGATACCAGGGGTTCTGTCGGCACCCCACGATGCATGATGAATAGAGGATATAACAGACAGGCGCAAGAAACAAACCACAGGCAGAATACGGTAATATGATCTGTATTGCAGATGATGGTATGAACAACAAAGACAAGTGGTTAGTCTCTAGACAGGAAGCCCTCTGGATGGAGCACACGGCAGGTAGCCCTCTGGATGGAGCACACGCCAGGTAGCCCTCTGGATGGAGCGCACGGCAGGTAGCCCTCTGGATGGAGCGCACGGCAGGTAGCCCTCTGGATGGAGCGCACGGCAGGTAGCCCACTGGATGGAGCGCACGGCAGGTAGCCCTCTGGATGGAGCGCACGGCAGGTAGCCCTCTGGATGGAGCGCACGGCAGGTAGCCCTCTGGATGGGGCGCACGGCAGGTAGCCCTCTGGATGGGGCAGGTTTAAATAGCCAAGCTTAATCAGGTAACAAGGTGCAGCTGTACATGATGATTGGTCTGGGTGCTTCAGAGTGAGCAGCATGGCCACTAGTGGTTGCTGAAGGAAATGAGCAGCACAAGGTTGTGTGTATTCCAGGCTGCGAAGGGTGGAACCTGACACTTACATACTTAATGCCACATTACAAAAATGTAAAGAGAGGTGTTAGTTAGTTAGAATATATGTCTGTACACATGAAACCAATGTATAAGTGGCAGAGCTAATTATTTATCATAATATTTAGAAAAATGGAATGATTGTCTATTACATTTTTAGTCTCTTGAATATTCAGTAACTAACTATTAAAGTCAGTGGCGTCTCCAGCTTTCATATTTAGGGGGGGCACATGGGGGGCCAGGAACCAAAGTATGGGGGCCAATTATAAAACGGTACATATACACTATATATATATATATATATATATATATATATATATACACACATATACACACACACGTTAGGCAGTTATTTCTCATTCTTTAATATTAGCCCCTGCTGATGACAATATATAGAAATATTACACCCTGCTTCTGATATATATTAATATTAACCTCTGCTGCGGATATATATTGATATTAGCCCCTGCTGCGGATATATACTTATATTATACCCTGCTGCCGATATACATAAAAATTATACCCTGCTGCCGATATATATTAATATTTGACCCTGCTACCAGTATATATTAATATTAGCCCCTACTGCCAATATATATTATTAGTCCCTGCAGCCAATATATATATAAACTTAGCCCCTGCAGCCAATATATATTAATATTAGCCCCTGCTGCCGATATATATATAAATACTAGACCCTGCTGCCAATATGAATATAAATACTAGACCCTGCTGCCAATTAATATTAATATTAGCCCCTGCTGCCAATATATGTTAATATCTCCCTCTCCCTCCCAAACTATCCTAACTACCCCCTCTCCCTCCCAATCTATCCTAACTACCCCCTCTCCCTCCCAATCTATCCTAACTACCCCCTCTCCCTCCCAATCTATCCTATCTACCCCCTCTCTCCCTCCCAATGTATCCCTATCTACCTCTTCTCACTTCCTATCTACCTCTTTTCACTCTCTAACCCCCTCCTAACTTTCTACCCTCCTCCCCCCCCTTTGAAGTTCACTTACCTTGGGCTTGTAGAAGTCCAGCGGCGGGATCGCGAGGTCTCTGTCTTCCTGGTTCTGCCGCAGTGTGCGCGGCTTCATTGCTGAGCGCCGGATATGACATCATCTACCGGCGCTCGGCTTGAAATGCCGGCACTGTGACCAAGGCAGAGGCCTCGCGGTCGCGGAAAAGAGTGAGAGGCGCCGAACAGTCGCTGAGAACTTATTCCTCAGCGACCGCTCGGCGCCTCTCTCTCTCTCCTCCGGGTCTATTAAAAAAAAAAAAAAAAAAGACGGCGTTTCAATTGGGGGGGCACACCGGGGGGCACAGCATGAATAAGGGGGGGCCATGGCCCCCTCTGGCCCCCCCCTGCCGACGCCACTGATTAAAGTGGAATTGTTACAGCTAATAATAATTAATTCTAGCATTAAAAAGTACCTACTAGGTGTGTTATGTGATTTTAATGTTTTTCATAGTTATAAAAGGGTTCTTCATTTTCCCATGATCCCTCAACGAGGATTGCATTGAGTTGTACCATGCTTCCCTACCTGCTTTGTTCGGCAGATGATACATAAATCTAAAGATTGTTTATGGCTGAGCAGTTCCTTCCTATCATCATATACACGTTAGAAAGACTCAAGCATTTAAAACGTGCATAAGTGATGCAGCAGCCATGTAGCTGTTATGACACAGAGCATAAATATAAAGACGTTTTTGTTTATTAATTTTTAAGTGTCAAAAAACAACATGATTGCAATGTAGTTATAATCAATAGGATTGCGCTACAGTTCTGTTTATATATATATATATATATATATATATATATATGTCCATTTACTCACAGAGTCCATTGCACACCATTCCAAATATTCCAAGCCCGGTGCTAGTAACCAGCAGTTTCCATACAAAACACTTTCAAAAAGATGGTCAGCACTCCAGGTCTTTAAATTGACAATTTCATTTTATTCAAAGTCAAGTCGACGTTTCAGTCATTACTGACTTTCATCCATTGAAAGTCAGTAATGACTGAAACGTCGACTTGACTTTGAATAAAATGAAATTGTCAATTTAAAGACCTGGAGTGCTGACCATCTTTTTGAAAGTGTTTTATATATATATGTCTATACACAAGCAAAGCAACAGGCATCTTTTGATGGGAATGCTCTGGATAACTTTAAATGTCTTTGTTTTTTGTTATTACATGTCCCACATGCCAGATTTTTTCCTTTGTACTTTATCCTTTCTTCCACTTCCACCCCTTTTTTATCATACTGACTAGCACCTCGGCTTCTCCATCTTCTCTTTTCCCCAGGTATTTTCTTACTTGCCCAACCTTTTCCCGTTCTTAGACCTCACATGCTCTACCTCTCTCCCTCATTAATAATATCTTCGCTTCTGACCTTCACTAATTTTTTAAAGCTTTTATCCCTTACTCTTCCACTTCCAATACACTTTCACGTGCCCCCTCCAGACAAATGGATCTACCCTACCAAACGTTTTCCCCTCACTCTCTTGTTTTTCTTATTAGAGGAAAAAAATTAGAAATATGTTTCACATCTGCAAAATAGGTCCCAGATGTTTTAATTCAATTAAAAATAAATTATGAAAACTAAGGTTTTTGTTTTTTTTCAACTTGTTTCTATTACCAGTCCTGTCAGATAAGAATTGGCGACACCATTTTTCATCCACAGACTCAAAATAATCATAATCACAATAATCCATATTTAATTTTGGGTACTGCAATATTTACAATAAAACAGCAAACATTAGATTACCAATTTTGATTTACTAACACACTAGATGGCAGCATTACTGTCCATAGGAGACAGCTTGAGCCATGCACCCAAAAGAGATAGTATATACTTTCACAGTAGGATAGCATAGTCCTATTCGACTGCCTGACGGTTTTTAAGTGTGATCACTCCATATCATGAGCTCTGTTCTGGAAAATATCTTTGTTTAATAAAATTCTCCAACTACACTTTTTTGGCTGGTCCATGTCTCCTTTCTTTAAATAGTTAATCCAATACTCTTTATGTCATAAGGGATCCAGCTTCAGAAAACAGAGAACCCTGGCATTTCCAGGGACATAATAAAAATAACTGCATTAACTGCTTTCCTATGCATTGATTTTCCTAAAGAGTCAGTCTGTGGTTAGGAACTTACAAGCGCCTGAGATGGTATTTCAAGCCAACATAATAATATTGCTGCAGCTCAGCACCTTGGTACATCTTTACAGAAATGCGTAAGATGTGAAATGTCACATCTCTGCCTCATATCTCCCACTCTGCTTTGTTTCCCCCTGACATTTTAATGGTAAATGTTTTATGTTGATGACAATCTGACACCTCTATGAAACAAGGACAACAATGTTTGAGATTGCTATTGAGATACTTGGGAATTAATATCATCAGTTTGTTCAGCTACAAGGTGAAGTAGCTGATACCAGAGTGTCACACACAAAAAAAGCCGTCAGACTCCACTATTTATATTGTGTAGAATGTGTGCACTAAACAAATAAGGACAACTTGCTGTAGAACAGGAAATAGGTTTTTTTGTAGTATAATTTTGTTTTTAAATAATATGCCCTGTCTAACAGATTTTAATCTTGCAACCAAGATCACAAAATACTCTAGAATTTAAATACCTAGAGGGATAACGTTTCACTACATTGATTTTAGTAATGGTGATGTCTCTAAGGACGGTTACTCAGATCGCCCATTTTTCTTCTTGAATCCCAGTTGGTGTGGATTTATGGAACATCCCTGGTGGTCCAGCACCAAAGTTGAAAATACCTGCCTCTTCTACCAAAGATGTCTAGAAGGATATGACATGATGTGCCAGGTCGAAATTGGTTATGGTGAAGCAGCACTGGCACAAAATGTGTGGCCCAGTGTCCCAGAAAACTAGTCTGGGCCTGTTATGTGCAAGCCCACACGCATACATATTTGTATTCCTTCAGATTCCAATTTCATGTAGTATGTGGTATTGCTACTAAATATAACAGCCAGGAGAAGTAATTACAGGAAAACTGTAAAGAAAAGCTATATCTGCTTAGCATACCTGGAAACTTTCTAAATGAGTTGACCCTGAGACTCTTGAAATATGAATCCTTTAATATCCTATTGTGATGCTTCACTCCAGGGAGTGCCATGACCTGCCCGCTGGACCCGCCTCCCCATGCCAGTTTGGGCAACGCTTTTACTTGCCATCCCACTGGTCAAAGGGGGAACTCCTCCATAGCTGTTACTACACAATGAATAAGAAACAGCAGCAACAGCCATCATTAACAATCCCAATTACTAATGGGTGGGTGGTAAGTACCTCTCCAGAAAGAATGCAGGCAGCAAAGAGGCAGGTAAAGCGTAATAAATTTGCTTTACAGATCAATATTTCCAGCACAACCAAAGCAGTGTGTGTATATGAGAAAAGCTTCACATTTGTGTATCAGTGGCTCTCCGCAGATAGTTGGCAGAACAGTCTCCAGTGCTCACATTGGAAGAATGTGATAAATAGCTATAATAGTGAAGTAAGAAGGTTATTGCATGGTAAGGGCAATATAAAGGTAAAACGATTAAAAGATAAGGTAGTGACTGTATGATAGGTGAGATATTTAAACAGAGGTACAAGAGGTATGTAGATTTCAAAGCTGGAGAAATACTAAAACAATGATTCCTGTCTAGACAAAATAGAACTGTAAATTGTGTAGAACATGTGTAACGTTATCCTGAATATGAGACAAGAGCAAGGAAATAATGGCTAAATTGGGCAAATGACTTTTATCTTGTCGTAAAATTATATGTTTCTAGGAGCTGAATATGTAATGAAGCAGACAAATGAAAATACGAAGAGATAGCATAAGGAACAATTTTCGCTTCTAACCCCAAATATCACCTGCCGCCACTGAGATTATTTTTACCAAAGTGAACATAAAAAGTGCTACTGTTTTCACACATATTAATACTAGATGCGGTGTAATAATTATACATTACAGGACAATGGGGAAAATGAGATGAGATTAAAAAAAAAATACTTCTCAGATGCTGTAGGACCTATAGAAAATGATTGAGGGGAAAGGCTAAAGGATAAGTTTAAAAAATAAAACGAACGTACAAAAAAAGGCAGTTTAAATTGTGCGCGCTTACATAGTTTCTCTAAGAATAACGCTGGCAGCAAGACAACTAAGCAAAAATTAAAACAAATGGGATAAAAATAAGGTACAGCTGTTCTAAAACAGACGTCTTGCTCAAATGATTTGGCTGTCTTAATTTCTTAGCATGTAATGGCCAATATATTAATTTATAATTAGAGTAATACTGTAAAGCTCAGCTTGTAATACTGTAAAGCTCAGCAAATAGCTATGTGCACCTCTAATAATTAATCAGTAGTGAAGCAGACATTAATGGCTGGCAGAGCTACTGCTTTCAGTAATTGGGCAGCTTGAAATATATTGGTAAGCCGTTACTAGAGCAGTCTGATCCCGGTTTGAATTTGTGCCTTGTACAGAATGCTAAGAGCATACTTATCAAAAACACATTTGGCGAAGATTTGTTAAGGGAGGATTGTTGCATTTGAGATAAACCCATAATTGAATCTAGCACGGAAGAGCTATATAACAGATATAATTATTATTTTGTGTTATTATTATTCTTCATTGTCCCATTACTGTAGTTTTTCAGTTTTGCTGTCCACAAAGAAATCAGTGATTTTCCATGATTATTATGACAAATATATTAAGATGAAGCATAACTTTATGAAGGGGTCTCCATCATCTGGCACAGTAGGGCCACTAACAAGTCCATGAATATGCACTATACTATTGAGGATTGTGTGGCTGTATAGAACAACATGGGGGGTCCATAAATACAGAATACCGTATTTGCTCGATTATAAGATCACCCTGATTATAAGACAACCTCCCAAAATCTGAATATTAATTTAGGGAAAAAAAGAAAAAGCCTGAATATAAGATGACCTTATAAGAAAATTGTTTTACTAGTAAGGGTTAATTCATGTAAACTATGTAAACTATTTTTTTTAATAAAAGTTGTGATTGAGAAAAAAAAAATTGTTTTTATTTCCTTTTATTTTCCAACCTTCCCCCAGTTATGCACATCTGCCACCAGGCTTGCCCCAGAAATGCCTTATACCCCCTATATGCCACTGTGCCCCATGATAAGCCTTTTAACCCTCTATATGTCACTGTGCCCCATAATATGCCTTTCAACCCTCTATATGCCACTGTGCCCCATAATATGCCTTTCAACCCTCTATATGCCACTGTGCCCCATGATATGCCTTTTTACCCCCTATGTGCCATAAGGCATTTCTGTAGACAGAGTGCTCTATGATATTCCTTTCAACCCCCTTAATGCCACCCTGCCTCCAGATATGCGTTTTAATCCCCTTTTGTGGAGGCAGAGTGGCATTAAGGGGGTTGAAAGGAGTATCATAGAGCACTCTGCCTACAGAAATGCCTTATGCCCCCCATTTAACACCACCCAACACATACGCCAACTAGAAAGTAGAACTGTGCATGTCATATGGGGGGTTACATGGCACGAGTATGATAGGGAATTCAGGAAGGACAAAGAAAGATCAAAATCCCTAATCTTTGGTCAGAACGACATTGATGTATGGACAAGGGTAGTGTCTCTTAGAAAAGGGCTGCATTGGGCAGCAGGCAGAACTCAGAGGGTAGTTTGCTAAAACCCATCTGTTGGGCGTATAACAAGAAAAAATGTAGTAAAGGTTTCACTTGTAAATACAAACACAAGTGCAGCACGTACGGTGGGGGTCAGCCTGCATTAGGGTACCTCAGAAAGACACCGGCTCCTTTCAAACCCAACCTGGTAAAAGCCCAAACATCAATAATAATAGGCAAACTCAGCCGAGTTTTTAAGGTTTTTTTAAGTTTGGTTTTAACATTCCTGTTAGAGACATTGTGGCGCATAGAGCGGGTCTTAGAAATCTGAAGTCAGCTTCCAAATACCCAGACATAGTCAAAGAGAAGCTAGACAAAATTGTATTTTTTTAAGCGCAGTAGATCACTTTTTGTTTGTTATTACCCATATGTTAATGGTGTCATGGATATCCAGGAAAGCTGAAAATGAGTTTTCCTTTCCTGGCTTTACTCCATGGCAGCATTGCATTCCCTCTGTCATTTGCTGTTGGCTAGTCACTAGACTGGGGGTTTAGGGTAGGGGGGTCTATTTATGGCCTCTGTTTGATTTCCCATATGTTAATGCTGCCAAGGAGTATAGCCAGAAAAGAAAAATTACAGTAAGTATAGATTCATTTTGTACACTCTTCAGCGTAATAATGACAAAGCTGGATATATGTGTCCAGACCACCACTTCTTTGAATTGATAAAATAAGCAAATTAAGCTGGCAATTTTTTTTCTTGTACCTACTGGTGTCTGAAATCTGCACTGCTCTGCTGCCTGCTAATTGGCATGATGGTGACGGCAAATTAATAATGAAGACAGTCCAACCAAACTTTCAAAGAACAACTTGGAGGCTAAATGGATTGCTGTTATGGCATCACTGACGCTTGTGTCATTTTGCATTGGCTGGTGCCTGGTTGGATTCCTCATTTTTACATTTATGAATTTTAATCCAAAAAATAAGGGCTACATGCATCAGACCAACTGAAGACCTGGTCAAAACGTAAAATAAAGATTGGGCAACACGTGAAGAATCACATTACTGTTTGTCTTTTTTACTTAATAAATAGCTTTCACTTGCAATATCAAAGGTTCTTTGTTTTATTTTGTTGTTTATATATTTATATAATATCATAATTGATGGATATAGGAAAATACAGCATAGCTATATTTAGATTTTAAAACTGGCCAGTTAGGAGAGATCAGAGGATGTCACCAACTGGCCTATGATCCTGCTGCCCACAAAAGCAGGACAGTGTAACGTACCTGACTGCTGGTTCCTCCGGGTCCGCGGATCTTCAGCCGCCGCGGAGAAGAGGGAGACCGCCGGCTTCATCACAGCGGCATCAGCCGCCACGGAAGAGGGGGAGACCCCCCACCTTGCCGCAGCAGCCTCAGCCGCCACGGAAGAGGGGGAGACCCCCCACCTTACCGCAACCGCCACAGCCGCAGCGGAGAAGGGGGAGACCCCCCGCCCTACCACAGCAGCTTCAACCGCCGCGGAGGAGAGGAAGACCCCCCTCCTCCGCAGGACAGCTTCTGCCGCCGCGAGGACGGGGAAGACCCCGCAACTCCACACGGCAGCCGCCGCCTTCTGGAGACTGGTCCGGTCCTGCCGAGCGTACACTCTCTTCTGCACGCCACCTAGTGGCGCCAGCCGGTACTACCGGTCCTTTTAGAAATTTGAGATCTCGCCAACCCCAAGATGGCCGCGGACCGGAAGTGACGTAACGGCCTTTTGAATTCATGGCGGGAAAATGCTAATTGAAGTCTGCACTTCCTCTTTCTATTTAAGAGCCTCTGAAACCTTCCAGCCTTGCCTTCTGATGGTTGTACCTATCTTGTATAGTGTCATCTCAGTACGCGTTCCTGTTACCGATTCCTGGCATCTGACTCCGGCTTACCTCACGACTATCCTGACTTCTGGCTTCCTGACCTCGGCTTACCCTGCAACGATCCTGACTTCTGGCTTCCTGACCCTGGCTTGCTCATTGGCTATTCTATACGGGACTCTGGTGTTCTGTCTATTGGACTTGCACACGCTGTTCTACCTGATTACAGGTTCTACCTTACGCTGTGCGTGACAGACAGTTGGTCAAATGCCCGGACAGTGTCCAAACATTGGAACTATTCTGCCAAAACTGGGACTTTTGGGAAATATGGTTTAATTAAGTATTATGCTAGGCATACCATGCTCCTCTTACCCTAGAAGCTTGCAGAGGTTAGTCATTTAAAATGTGAAGTTGGTGAGATGAAATTGCAACTCTATTGCAAACTCCCACTTTAATGAATAAACCCTTTATCATGATACCTACATAACTAGGTGATACCTCAGCACTGCAAAAAAATATAAAAGATTTACAGGGAAAGAGAATGTAACGTTTGGGTGTAAAATTTAATTTCAAACTTGGTGCTATACAATATAAACAGCAATTATCATTTTTTAAACTGATTTAAATGCCTTAAAAGCCCTTTTCCTATTTTTAATTTCTTGGTTTAGTTCCCCACTAAGCCACATTGGTTTCAATTTGTTTATTTTATATTTATTACCCAATGGTACATACTGAGAAGTGTACCTTTCTAATATTTGTTTGAAGATATTCCATTTTTCCTCAGTGTTTTTATCACTAAAGAGTTTATGCCAGTCAATATGTTGTAAAGCTGCCCTTATCTTATTGAAACTGGCCTTTTTAAAATGTAAAATTCTTCTAGGCCGCACACGCGCTGTTTAGCATGCAGCCCTCCCCCTTTTCCCCGCGAATTTTTCCCTTGTTTTTTCGTTTATTTCGGCCCCTCCTGTTGGCCTTACCTCTCTCCTCCTCTCCTTCACCGTCCTTACCTCGTTCGACGGTTTCCACGTCTTCCTCTGCTTCTGCCCTCCTCTCGTTGTCCTCTCTGTGTGGTCTCAGCTCCGTATTATTTATTTATTTTGTGCACCGTCTTTAATTATTTATTTTGTGTGCTGCCTTTAATTATTCATTTTGCGCTTCCCTCGCGGTTCTTCTGTAACCCCTTCGTTGCTGCAGCTGTTCCAGGCTGCCCATTTACTACTAAATAAACTTGTACTGGTTTCTTTTATTTTTCATTTATTTATATTATTAATAATTCTTTATTATTTAATTATTATTTGACTATTATTTAATTATTTGCTTATTATTTAATTATTAATAGTTAGTTGATATTTAATTATATTACTTAATTTCATTTTATTTGTTGACAGTTTCATTCCATTTTTATTTTTTATTCATTACTATATGTATATTCAGACTACTTTTTTAAGTTTTCTGAATAGGCTTGTCTCCTGCTCCACATTATCTCAGCAGGGTGATTCATAACTAAACGAGAGATATATATATACGTTTAGTCTCTATATATTATTGGCCCTTAACCCCATCTGGGTGATTTATTTAGTGCATCCTGGGCCAGTAAGGGGAAACATCGTGCTGTACGCGTCCCCGTTGGCTCCACCCCCGAGCTCAGTGGAGTTAATCAAGGTTGCTCATCTGAGGGCGACGAGGCTGCTGGCTCTTCCTATGCCCTATTAGATTAATGGCAAGGGGACCACACCTCATGGGCCTCCTCTTTGGTGATGCATTCATCAAAGAACTTAACAAACACGTCAATATATTTACGTCCTTCAACAAGGCTCAGACCTCCATCAGGAAGGCGTTCTCATCGGGCCAGCATTTTTCTGGCAGGGCTGGACGACTGCCACCAGAGGCTCCTGAGCCTTGGCATGAAATGTGCAACACTTGGCATGAAATGTGCAACACTTTGCATTAGTGTTGCACATTTCATGTTAAAGTCGCACCAATTTTATGTCTAAGTGACATTTTAATTTTTCAAAACAATTTAGAAAAATTGCATGGGGGCCCCCAGTGGTCTGTTCCTATGGATCGTGTGGAGAGCAAATGTCTGACTGCCTATGACCCAGCCCAAATTGCATGTCTTGAAACCTTGCTACATAGTGGACTAACAATTTATACAAGTGTTAACACAGCCAGAAGTGTGTTTTAGTTAAATACCTTGCAGATATTTTTGTACTATTGAGCCGCTTATTTATTCACAGCTATATTTAAAGAATGTACTGCACGCTATATTCAATGAAACTAAATTATATCAGCAGATTCATTTGGCTGAATTGCCTGTTGATTGAATCAAATGTAATTGAGTATTACTGGGGAATTCATTCAGTCTGCAGTTTTATATATTTTAAATGTATGGTAGTGGTTGTTGGAAACATGCAATTGATCATTTAAGTGTAAAAAATACTTTTTGTATTTTTGTAAAAAAATGTGTTTTATTGCGTTCTACAACAATTGTTACACAGCATAACCTTAGATATGTAGTTTTTTGGTGACCACCCATGTTTATCTATATGCAGTGGCATAACTACAGGGGTCACAGTGGTCTCCTCGTGTTGCTTCAAAATTGTCCAGAGAGGATCCTTCCGACCTTTCTAAATAACATTAAACTGGCACGGAGAGACAGAAAAGTCACGTTAACCAGCAGTGCAACAGCAGCTAGCCTGAATCTGCAGGAAAGTAAGGAGGTATGGCCAGGAGGGAGAGGGTATACATGATTGTATGTATGTAAGGATGAATATCTATGTTTAAGTGTATGTGAGCATGGGTGTCTATATTTAAGTGTATGTGAGCGTGGGTGTCTATATTTAAGTGTATGTGAGCATGGATGTCTATGTATAAGTGTGTGTGAACATGTGTAAGTGGTGTAAGATAGAGTGTGTGTTAGCATGAGTGGTGTGAGAGGGAGGGTGTGTCTACATATGTGTGCCAGAGTGTATGTTTTGGGCGCATGGGACAATGATGGCATAGGCAAGCTCCTTTGGGGCAAAGATGAAACAGATAAACCTTTTGAGGGAACTGACAAGCTGTATCAAAGATGGCAAGGCAGGCTTTTTGGCGGCACTGATCCGCTGCTTAGTGGCAAAGTTGACACTCACAAGCTGTTTGAGGGCAAATGGGTGTTCCCAAGCTATTTGGGGGCAAAGGTGGCACTGTGGGGCATGTTGCTTGTGAAGTTGGGGGGCCCAGGGCAATTTTCACACCAAGGCCCTGTGGTTTCTATATGTGCACAAACAGATGCTTTATGTTAATTTTGAATATGATGTAGTTATATTCACTAATTTTGTTGTATATACTGCCTTTTATATATGCAGGAACATATGAAAGAACACAAAAAACATTTTACTCCATCTGATGTACAGTACTGCACAAAGAAACCTAGGTTATCGCTGTCAAATACTTGTATTTATTTAATTTGGTTTCAATAAACTTCCTGTATCTGCAGACCCGGAAGCTGCCATTGTTATCAGTCATGTGACATTTTGGGTGACTTTCCATCTGCTCAAACACCATACTGAGTTTATTTATATAAGTGCTAATGAAATCTTGCCTGTACAGTGCAACCCTTTCCTCCACAGACTTTCATTAGTCAGAGTGTCAGATTGGGTGATTAAGACAAAGCCATTCTATTGTTTATCACAATGAAGCATGATAAAGAGACAGGATGCTTGTCAAACTTATTGGGTTAGTAAAAGAGGACTAAAACATATAAAATAACTACTGCTCAAATGTCTGAAAACCTTTAAGACCTAAGGTGCTTAGCCACATGGATGGTGGTGATTTAAACGTATACACATACATATCCTAACACATACTGTATACTTAGGTACCTGGCTCCACTCATGCTTGCACATGGTGGGAACTGCGTGACTAGTTAACCTAGATAACCTCCGCAGCATATACGCCCCGGCTGCCCCTGCTAGACACCATGGAGTCTGGGGTGGCATTGGTAAGTCTGGTGGAGGGGGGCAGAGTGGCATATCAGGGGTTATAAAGCATATCAGGGGGCAAAGTAACATATCAGGGGTTAAAAAGTATATCTGGGGGACAGAGTGGCATGTCAGGGGTTATAAAGCATATCTGGAGGACAGAGCGGCATATCTGGGGAGCAGACGGTCATATCTGGGGGTAGAGTGTCATATCTGGGGGTAGAGTGTCATATCTGTAAGTAAGGTGCATTACAAATTAAGGGGGGAGCTTAAAATGGCTATTGGCTTTCCAAATTTCTGTTTGTATATAACCTATGCTGACTAAATGCATAATAGATATTTTCCTGTTCATTAGATAAAATACTGCCTTACCATTCCACTCATGTGTATTTTTTCTGTAAAATATTTTTTTATTTAAAATAGCACCAACGTTTAACGGTGCGGCCTAAAATCAAGTGCAACCTATAATCGAGCCAATACAGTATTTTTATATGTTTTAGCTCTGTTTTAGTAACCCAATACAAGTAATAGATTACATAACAATTTGGATTTAGGTACACCGAAGCTATGGATGGCCCTGCTCAAATGAGCTTACAATCTGTATTTGAAAAAATATGTGATTTTCTGATTTCTGCCTTGCCCTAGATTTTGTGTGGAACATTTCTGCAAATCAACTTGCAAAAGTCACAGGCAAAATTTTTCTGTAAAACGAGCCTCTGAAATTATCTTTGAACAGGGCGCACCTCCATTCATTTATTTTGACTCTTATCTCCCGCTGCTCTGTAACTGTGCCCTGGAACAACAGAGAAGACCTTGTGCACAGTATTACAACGTTGCTATTCCATGATAAACACATCTCCCGTTTCACGGTGTACATTTGTCATCCTAGCTAAAATGGTTGTCATTCTCATTCTGTAGGTTATGGGATTATGGGAGTATCACTGTAAGTGGATCCTTATCTCGATTTGGGCGTCTGCCTGCAATGAATGGCATTTTCTGCAGTTAACGCTACACTTTTAGATTCTAAAGCTGTCATTTTTATAGTATTACTTAACTTTTATGCATATATTAACGGCGCAACTACACTTACCAAGATAAGAAAATCAATTCAACCTACAGCCTTTTTTGCACTTTAATTTGTTTTATTTCAAACTGGTTACTATGGGGTTTTTTTTAAAACAGCATAACACAAAAACCCAGCTTTGCAGATGTAGATCAATTGGAATTCACATAAAAACTCAGCATTAAAGATATAGATAAAAACCCCTAAATTACAGGCATAGATCATAGATTGCACACCCCACAGCCAGCCCTGGCATCCACATTGCCCACATAGAACCTGACCAGCACCCATATGACGTCATATTCCGTCTCTCAGCATGAAATGCCGGCACTGGCACCAAGACAAAGGCCTCGCGTATGTATTCCTACTTAAAGCAAGGTCCATAAAAGCAGGGTTTGACAAGTTTGTCGTGGAGGAACAGCCAGTTGGGCTGTCAGGGCTCAGTGGCCTGCATAGAGCACTGCCCATTCTCTCATTGAACACCTTTGGGATGCATTGGAACCAGGTCTTCTTCTCTAACATTATTGTCAGACGTCACAAATGCTCTTTTGGCGGAACGGGCACAGATTCCCACAGTTACACTCCAAAATAATGTGGGGAGCCTTCCCAGAAGAATGGAGGCCTTTAAGGGGGCACTCCACATTAATTGCCATCAGGGGCGTAACTAGACGCCTCAGGGCCCGGGTGCGAGAATCTGTTAAGGTTAGGTTAAGGTTAAGGTTAGTGCCTAGGTTCCAGCACTTACACATCCATCCAGTAAATGCTGGAACCTAGGCATTATGGGACTGTGATTGCTGTTAGCAATCACACTCCTATCATGCCAAGTCAGCCAGTACATGCTGGTACAGGGTGGCTGTAAGTGCAGACCCCATACTGCTGGCAGCATCACTACACAAGGGGGGCAGCTGGCCAGGTTTCAGCATGTACTGGCTGACTTGGCATGATAGGAGTGTGATTGCTAACAGCAATCACAGTCCCATCATGCCTAGGTTCCAGCACTTACACATCCATGCTATCACACACACACACACACTCATTTATTCATATAATCATTAATTCACAGATTCATTCCCTCAATCACACACACTCATTCAAACACCCTCCCCACCCCCTTACCTGCACTGCAGCTCCTCGATGCCGCTCACAGACTTCAGCAGGGGGCGCGGCCTCCCTCTGCCTTCTCTGCTAAAGCACAGAGGAAGTAGGATGTCACGTGAACTCCACTTCCTCTGTGCAGTCCAGAAGACCCTCCCACAAGTAAGTAGCAGGGCTTGAGGTGCGGCTCGCATAAGATCGGTTGCCCTGGCTGAACTTCCTATGACGCTCAGCCAGCATCATGGAAGTAGTATGTCTGGCTGACCCTCATGGGAATTCAATGTGTTGGTTATTTTTAAAATGCATGACTGTGCTGACAAAAACGAAGCGTGTTTTAAGTGGCGATACAAGCGCGACATTGTAAAGTGCAGTTGCTTGTATCGGTGAGTTCCGCAAGATTTTTTTTAAAAAGTGTCCCTCTTTCACATTTTAAAATGTTAGGAGGTATAGGGTAGGGTGTAGTTAGTTATCCATTAGGAGCATGCAAACAGATAGCAGGTGCTGCTACCTCAGTAATGTTTGGCACTGGAGGAGGAGGTGAGACTGAAATCTAGGGACAAATAAACAGTTTGCTTCACTTATCTAAAAAATATTGTTATTTCTACCCAATTAGAGGCTGTTGGTGAGAAATTTTTATTTTTTTGTAGCTAAATTGAAACATTTGCAATGAGGATAATATATAGTTCAGCAAATATAACTAGTCCTTTTTCCTCATTTATGTAGTTATTTTGCAGTCTAAGAGTTCTGTTATCCACATCGTGACATGAATTCCCTCTTGTGTTTTAACAATTCTGTGCAGCACGCTGTATTTAACCCCGGCCACTCTAATATTTCTATTGGGAATATGTGGCTATTGTGACCTTACAGACTCCTGACTCAGTGGCATTGAGGCCATGTTTAGCTGTAAACAATATACCAAGTATTTGATAGAGTTAATATTAACGTCATTGGCTCATTTGAATCTCTCGATCACATCTAACGCTTGGACCCATATTTGGCATAATACTTATGTAAAGAATACTGTTTACATATAAAAACATATATAACAAATCATCAACCTGTATTTTATATGTATTCCAAAGAATTTGTTCTTAATAAGTTTTCTATTGTTGTTTATGATTTCCTAAATAAATACATTTAATATATTGTAATTAAATACCCTTAATGTGGTGTTTGAATTGAAGTTAAGTACATACAAGGTTTTTTGCTCTATTGATGTAACCAGACTTTGCAATTTATGTTTTTACTTTGGTCTAATAAGCTACTCACATTGACTAGCTTGGGATTTCTGCTGTCTTAATACAAACAGCATGCACAAGGTCTGGATAAATCACAAAGCTTAGTTATAGGCCCGGGTACATCTATACATATGCATTACTTTTTCTGTGGCAGGTTTTCAAAATACAGGGCTAGCTTTCCATCGATACTCACTGGATTTCTTACTTCAGGTCTAACTGAATGCAAGATATCCTTACTTTTTAAGACTCACATAGTATTGTAATATGATGATTGCTCTCTGCTGTATTGATACTGTGCTTTTTCTATACCTTGATGGATATATGTTTTGCCAAATGAGTTAAAAAAATAAACACACACAAAAAACAAAACAGACTGATTTTTTTGTGCAGGGAGATGTGCAGTGTTTTGGTTTGCTTCCCTGGCATTTGTGTGTGCATACAGACACAACTGTTAGCAATGCTAAATGAAATGCTAAATGAAATACACTATATATAAAAAGAATGGGTAATGATGTCTCGCAAAATCTTTGTGTCTGTTGAATTATGTATGGCAGATCATACCTTTTCTATGCTTAGCCATTACTCACTAGTGTGACTGTTATAACTATGTCGGCCACTAGGGGGTACTGTGCCCCTTTCACAGTACGGTTATCCTAGCCTGCTTTCTTTCCAGTCCCTAAGGATTCTGCTTAAGCTAAGGTTGCCAATGAAGTCAAAGCCTAATGCATTTCTCTGTGGTACCACAGGCTGCATCTCTTTCAAATTACAGTGCTAGCGGACCAGACAACATTTTCTGAATTAGCATCTTTGGGACTCCTATGCTCTCACATACAGAACACACATCCAGGGTACAACAAGGTACCTGCCTGCTTTACCTAGGGACATCATCTTTAGACCACTTTGGATTAGGGGGAAACTCTGAATTTCTACAAAGCAGACAATCAGCTGGAAATCATAAGCAGGAGTTTGAATGAAGAACCCATTTTTTTGGTCACCTGCTTGATTACATTTTTTGTTGCAGCTGTTGGATGGGTGAGATGTCATTTTTGGGCTAGGTGTATAAATCTAAGTTTTCTGGGGGAGTTAGATTTCAAGACAAAGGTGCAACCTGCCACAAATATGGAAATTTAAGTGGGATCTTTGATGGATATCGATTTTAAAACGAGAACACAGGTAAGATCACCAACCCTTAACTCTGCTTCATTTCAGTTGATATTTTGGATTTTGTTATGTGTAATTAAGTATATTGTATAGTAGAAAAAAAATCCAGGTGTGCGGTAAAATATTCTGGTTTCAGATAGATGCAGGGAAATAATAGAATTAAAATTCTAAGGCACCCTTCTGCGTTCTCTTCACTTTTTTTTTTGCAATCATCTGAAGAGCAATTTATTTCCCGTAATCAATCATTCCGACGTGTTAATGATTTGAAGAGGTGGAATGGGGGAAAATCAGCATATGATTATTGTATAAAGTTTTTCTCTAAGATTCAGATCAAATTGTACTCTGATCCGGCTGTATAAATGTTGTTCAAAAATCACAGCATCTGTTTAATTGGATGAATGAATTGGATATCTGGCAGGTTTTATTCCCTATAACTTGGCAAAAATACAATAATCATCCTACTGTTTTGTATAAGGCTTTTAAGCTTATCATCTGGACTTCTATTGTATGGAATGCAGTTCAGGACTTCAGGTACTTTCATGTTCTGCGTCTTGTATGCAAAATTCTCAGTACGGTAATGTAATATGCCTCTGGCTTTTTAACTGTGCTACATTAATATGATTTCCCTATTTTCTTGTGCATCTAACATTAAATTGAATACAGAAAGCATAAGGACTATGCTCACAATATTTCACTTTAATACTTAGACGCAAGGAGTATGTTATATGTATTCTGTATGTTTTATCACACCCCTTAGGTATTTATTAACTATTTATACTATATATATATATATATGTAAATTGCATATATATGAGCACATTATATAATACTGCAGCAGGATCTTACATATTTTTCCCAGATATTATACCACGCTGTAGCGTAATAATTAATTTATATGCTACATTTAATATTTCAGTACTCTGCTATGTTGCAGGCCTGTCTAACATTGGGGTTAATACTACCAGCTCAGAAGCACACAATAATTGGTTAATGGTTCCTTTTTCCTCTTGTTAGATCAGATAAATACTTCCTAACCTTTTGTTAAATTATAAGCCAAATCAAGTAGCAGTAGCAGCATATAGTAAAGTGTTTCTTTTGGTACAGTTTCCAAATCTACATCAGAATATACCTGACAACAGCAGGTAGGATGTAAAACTTTATATGATGGTGTTATTCAGAAAAGGTGGTTTTCTGGACTAATGATCAAAAGTGCTTGCTTGTGACTAATGTAGCGGCACTTAGTGTTTATGCCTAAAAGGCATGACACCTGCTCATCTTCTGGAATTTTAAGACATAATTCAACACATAAATTGGAGTCTCCTTTATGTACGTTACTTGAATGTAGAGCATTTATTTAGTTTGAGCTTTTGATAATTGATCCCACTAAATAAAGTTGAAGGCCTTCCTTATATATCTAATGTTAATGCCTATTTCAGTCCTTCCTGTTACTTAACATTTCTTCTTAGTCCAGGGTTGGCCACAAATTATTGTTTGAATTCACATTTAAAAACAAACAGAATATGCTTGCTTCGGGATTGTTATATTGTAATTGTGTTGAACGTGAATTCATTTTTGTTACATGGAAATAGATTTTTTTTTTCAATTAACCCATACATTGCCATGTTCTGCTTTTATTGGCGTCTGCTCTCATAATGAGGGTTTCCTTGATAGCTGTAGGGCATTTCTGCTGTGGAGTGAGAAAGCTTCTGGTAACTTTTCCTAGAAGAAGCTATAATGGTGGAGGTTTGGGAACAGCAGTATTGTGATGGCGTCGTTCGCTACAAATGGCTTTTTATGTAAAAGAATATTAATTGTTGCACTTGTTACAATTCTACTGAAAATTTAAACATAACAAGATTGTCTCTTAGAGAGATTAGTGAAAAGACTATACCTGACATACCATCTATAGATTTAACATCATTGTGAAGTGAGTTTTACTTTACTGAGAAGGCTGTAGATAAGTTGAACGGCCTCACAGCAGAAGAGGCAGAGGCTTATACAGTGAGGGAATATAAACATGGATGGGATAGGCATATGGCTAGTCTGAATCTAAGATGAGAGCAAGGACTGATTAAGGATTGAGTCTTTGCATCAGGAAAAATGGACAGACTAAATGGGCTGAATGGTTTTTATCTGCTGTCAAATTCTAAGTAGGTTTTGTACCACTGATGAATAAAAATGATTTTTATTATTATTATCTTTTATTTATATAGCGCCAACAATTTACGCAGCGCTTAATACAATACATATATTCAAGGGGTATGACAAGACGAGAATTGACAGACTAAGACAGACCGATACATTAGGTGGAGAGAGCCCTGCTCGCAAGCTTACAATCTTGAAATACTTCTATGGTGGATACAGATATTTATTTAGTCATAATGCTATGTGGATGACTTGTTCCTTGGTTTGCTGAAGATGGAAAATTTTGAAAAATATGTGACAAGGCATCACACTCATATGGTATAGAGGGAAGCCTACCAATAATTGTGTTAAATACCATTGACACAAATCTGATATTAAAATCAGTCCATCACTTTAGGCATTCTAAGCATTTGATCATTTTACTTAATATATTAGAGAAGGGGAAATCATTATTTTAGTTTCATTGGTTTATCTATAACTGTTTTGGTGCAATCACATGTTTTAATAATGTGCTTTCACATGTAAACTGTAGCGTTAGTAGCAGAGCTGCGATTCTGTTAATATAGAGATGACGGATGGGATGTAGTGGTTATATTCTCTGTACTGGAGTTAATAAAAACAAAGAAATATACAATTTGAGTGCCGATAAGAACTGCTTTGCTCATCTGTCTTTTTGGCCTGTAAACCACAAACCTAACTAGTTCCTTGGCTTTGAAATAGTCCTATGTCTATCCCATGAGTGTTTGTATAAGGACTGTGATGGAGAGCAAACCTGATTCTATATGCCGCTTATATTGCACAATGGCACACACACATACACACACACACACACACATATATATAGCTACACTGATACTCCTTTTAAAGTAATACATTTCATACAATCAGAGGTATTTGGTTTTACCACTGAAAAGTTTAAGAAACATCCCCGTTTTATTGCTTGTAGTTATAGGGTTGAAGTGATCAAGTAAAGTGGCAAATTATATATATATATATATATATAGACAGTGTTAGATTTTTTTATTCAAGCTTAAATTTCAAGTCATTCTTTGTGGCTGAACAATCATGTCATAACCATCTTAGTAGGTATAGAGCTCTATGTAACTTTAAAGCAGTTCTGTCACAAAAACCTTTACAGTTATCCACAGAGGTAGTAAAAATTCTAGTATAGTGTACTAAAGATTGAACAATAGTTCAGCAGCTTTAAGATGGTCAGGTGCATGTTGAGAAATAGTTAGTCCATGAAAGTTCACGTTTTTTCCAAACATCTTTAAGAAAAAAATGCTTTAAATTAACATAAGCATACGTTGATTAACGCATATTGAGATCATAGCTAATAATACTCACAGATCATACTGGAAAGGATGATCTCAGAGTATCGTGAGCCATGGTTATTAAGCTATTAATGACAAGCATATTAAACGGATAAACTATACATTTTTGAATTTAAATAACTTAATACCCCAAGGTATGCATATGGGCATACGTTGATTTGATAACTCAGGTTTTCACTTGGCTTTCTCCAGACAGCATAATTAACTTGTACTAGATCAAGATTTAAAGCTGCACAAAAAGGACAGGACTAATCCCAGGAGTCAAAACCTGGGGCTAGAATGGTTTTGCTAAGACCAATATTATGTAGGAATATGCAGGATTTCATCAATGCTGTCCAAATTAATAATACAGAGATGAGGAACTCATCAACATTTATCAAGCCATTGGTAGATTTATTTGCTGGACTGGGGGTCGTACAAGAATGTGCTCTTCAGGTAGACTGGGGGTCGTACAAGAACCACAGAAACCACACACACACACTATATGGAAAAAGTATTGCACTAATAGGGACTTTTGTGATATTGCATTGTAAATACACAGAAATTGATATGTAGTTGGTCCCTCCATTCATCCAGCAGAGCATTCGTGAGGTCAGGCACTATTGTTGGACAAGAAGGCCTGGCTTGCAGTCTCTATTCCAGTTTCATCCCAAAGATGTTCGATGGGGTTGAGGTCAGGGCTCTATTACGGGCCAGTCAAGTTCTTCCACACCAAACTCATCCAACCATGTCTTTATGAACTTTGCTTTGTATACCGGGGCACAGTCATGATAGAATAGAAAAGGGCCTTCCCCAAACTGATCCCACAAAGTTGGAAGGATAGTATTGTCCAAAATGTCCTGGTATACTGAAGCATTAAGATTTCCCTTCGCAGGAAGTAAGGGACCTAGCCCAACCCCCTGAAAAAATGGGGCATACCATTATCTCTCCTCAACCAACCTTTGGCCCAATGGAGTCAGGCATGTAAGGTTTTCCTGGCAGCCACGAAACCATCAGACTGCAAAACAGAAAAGTGTGATTCATCACTCCATGGAACACGTTCCCACTACTTCATAGTCCAGTGATGGTGTGCTTTACACCACTATATCTGCCGATTGGCTTTGTACTTGGTGATGTGAGGCTTGCATGCATCTGTTTGGCCATGGAAACCCATTTTGTGTAAGTTTGGAACTCTTCAGCTATGGAATCAGCATTGGTGATTTTTATGTGCCATACTCCTCAGCACTCCCCGCTCTGTAACTTTACGTGGTCTTCAGTTTCAGGCCTGAGTTGCTGCTCTTCCTAAACGCTTCCAGTTACCAATAAAACCACTGACTGTGGAATATCTAGCAGGGATGAAATTTCACGAATTGAATTATTTTAATGGTGGCTGAGCTTTTCAGAATGACCCATTTTTTCCACAAATGTTTGTAAATGCAGACTCCATGGCTGGGTGCTTGCTTTTATGAGTGAAACACCTGAATTCAATAATTAAGAGGTGTGTCCCAATACTTTTGTCCATACAGTGTATATACACAGTATACATACATATATAATATAATATATATATATATATATAAAATTCATAATGAAAATAAACAATAACAACAAAAAGATTTAGATTCTTAAATCACCTTTGTAATATGCAGGAAATCAAGTGTAGCACGGGACCTGTGTTTGTTTGTTCTGACTGCCTTTTTTAATTATTTACAAATTATCTAGTGAGGCTGCTTTGAATCTGGTACCTTGGCCATGTTGGCTAAATTAATGAGCAGTCGTAAATGCAATAGTCAGGACAGAACATAAATAACAGAATGAAACAAGGATGCTTTTAATCTAATGCTTAAGGACTCTAAGGCTCAGAGCAATCAGAGAGGAAACCATGCATTCTGTAAGGTACGGACATGGATGAGCTAGAAACTAGGAGCAAACTAGGAGCAAAGCCATCACCAGTGTTAGCTCATATGTTGCATCTAAATCAATATTATATACACATACAGGGCCAGATTGGGAAAGAAAAGTGGCCCTACACTTTAAGGCCAGCAGCCACCAGCTGCACGCTAGACTCAAGCAGTGTGCAGCTGTATATATCCAGCCCACGGCTGCACAAAAAATCACCGGATCTAGTGGAAGCAAGTGGGAAGCGCCCACCAGGCATTTGTACATTTGTCTGCACACATATACATTTACAGTTTGTGCAGTCTTGTTATTATAATAGCATTAACACAGAGGAACAGACTGGGGGTGAAGCCACCAGCAAACGACGTGCATGCAGCACCTGCTCTATACACGCAGCAGCAATACACGCTTACATTGTTTGGTATGTGACTGCATGTATTCAGCACAAGCGTCAAGCGTACAGTGCCTAATATAGAGCCGAATATCCAGCCCTGGCACGTTAGGATGGTGAAGCATCTAGTACGCAATCCCTACAGTGTTTTCAAAGCAGTTTTGCGATTCACTGACAGGCATATGCAAATATGGACATGCATTCAATATCACCTTTTTGAACCCATGGACTATTTATATGGGTCCCATTATAACTGTGGCTGGAAGAAGCATCTTATGTACACGGTGACAGCTGTTCTGGATAGGGATAATGTTGCCAGTTCAGTAATGTTGCAGTAAATTTGCCGGACACCTGCTTACTACAAAATCGTCAAGCTATTGAATAAAAAAATATTCTACCTTCAACTGTAGAGAAAGGCTATGTGTATAGCCATACAAAAAAAACAGACACTCACTAACTCAGATACACTTATGTGCTGTTATACACAGAAGGCTGCCCAGGATACACATGTATACAGTGGTACACAACAATATTTTACATTGATACATGTAGAGCACATTGCCTCAGACAAAAAAGACCTGTGGTGTCGGCTGACCGATAAATACATATAGTAAAAAAAATCAGATCACTGACTCAAATGCACAAACATATACAGTGATACACAGAGAAGAGACTGACAAAGACACACGTATATACAGAGATACACACACACAGCAGACTGACTCCGACACATGTATATACAGTGATATACACAGAGAAGACAGACTCAGACACACATATATAAATAAATAAATATATATATATATATATATATACTCACATAAAAGCTGACACACACAGATCAGACTGACTCAGATACACACAAATACAGATAGATAACTGCCTGTCTCTGGTATACATAGGTGAGTAGATTCACTGCAATACCTGATACCATGACTGCTCTGAACAACCAGGCTCATGCATTTCAAGCCCCATGGTATGTTAAAAAGGCTACGTCTATAACGTCATGTAATCATGGTTACAGCATTAAAAAGTGACATTTTGTTGTGTGTCTTCATCTTATACATTTCCTTAATGGCTTAAGTGTATTTCATTTGTAAGCACACATGCATTTACACTGATAAAGGCAGAGCAGGCTAACTCAGGCACACGTGTGTACAATTACACATAGAGCAGTCGCTAGCCATCCTATTAGATTCTACACAAGTTCCCATTAGGGTGAGGTTAGGGGGATAGAAATTAAATCCCTTTTTTAATTTTAACTCAAAATGTTTCCTATTGATGACAAACATTAAAGTTGTTACCAGGCAATAGTTTGATTTGATACATCTATAGGCATGTAGACAGCATGGCCTCTATAATCATCTCTGCAAAGGCAAGCAGAACTATCCAACCTATGAAAACCCCACGCTAAGTCTAACTTTAGCAAAAGTCCTTTTGTTTCCTAAAATATGTAGCACCATATGTTGGAATGTTATTTTACATGACTCCCAGTCATATTTTAAGTATCTGTACAGTTACTTTTGCAATTATGTGTACATAAATATGCCAGGATCCTTATTTATGTTCCTTATATAAAAAGGTTTTAATTTAGTGCACAGTTGCACTGTCGAGAACTGTTCACATTGAGTAGTAATGAAAAAACTCATACTGTATTAGTAGTGGAAAGAATAATACAAACTTTGATGGTGGTTTGTAATCTTAATTAGCAATCCACACCAACCCATAAATGAAAATTGAGAGTTCTAAAATAATGTTTTAAAAGACTACATTCCTTGACCAAATGTTAGGTACAAATGTACTTATTACCTCTATTTCATGGCGCCTTAATTTAGGGTTTCATTACAAACCTTATGATGGCAAGTCAAGTAAGCAGGTCACGTTGATACAGTGTTTTAGTCCCGAGGCAACAAATAGAGCTGTCCAAGGTCACATGATCACAAGCTATCACTCTCTTTCCTTGCCTTGTGTACTTTGTATTTTATATATTTTTTGTAGGTGAAGGGGATTGGGGACTTGGATGTTGGGTTAGATTTAGGGATATGAAAACTTGTTATTATTAATACTATATTCATTAAAACTAGACATTCTGTCCTTTTGTCATTTGGCAAGGTATCAGAGCCTAGATACCAAAAAAATATCCAGCCTAAGCAAAGGTGAATCTCACAAATTGTTTGCTACTTCATTCTAAATCCAAGCCACCCCTTTATTATTGACACTTCTAAGATAGTCTTTCAAAACTAGATACTACCTTAGCTACAGTAAATAATCCAAGCCTAATATTAACACAATCTTGCTTCCCTTTTTTTTGTAAATCCCTTACATTTTGACTATGCTTAATCAGGTGTGCCGTCAGCTCAGCACACAAGGTAGCCATATGGACCTGCTGGCTCTGCTTGAATAAATCTGGATGACACAAGCCATCTATTTCACAGCAAATTATGAGTTTATACTCTGATATATATTTTGAAAATATACTCTAACTTCTTAATGTTATGCTTCAATAATGTTTCTTGTGCAAAGTACCCGAGTTTTCCTTTTATCCGGAATGTGTTAGCATAGGACTTAATTCAGAATGGCTGCCCAACTTCATGGCCAACTCAGATGCTGACTTGACAGATCTCATGACAAATTTGACTACTGACTCACACAATCAACTTGATTGACAATCAACTTAACCTCAACTCGATCCATCTCAACAGGAAACTTGTAATGTGCAAGTTCAGTGCATTAGTGTTGCCCCACCTTGGTTGCCTAGATCAAGAGGCACCAACACGGTGAGAATATACCCCCAGTCTGCAGAAGTTCTGGATACTGATAGGGATGCAAAGGAAGCCTCCACCATGCATGGAGGCCAATCACAACTAATCTATACCTACACTAGCATTTTACATGTATTAAAATGTACCTGTGTGGGGTCACAAAGGGAATTATTGCCTGGTGCTCTATTTTGTTTATGCCTAGAGCCTCTGGGTCATACCAACAACTTTCCAGGTAAGATTACTGTACATGCAAAAGCAGCATTACATGTATTTCTCACTGCCAACAATACCATTAAAGTTCATCTCTCACCATACAAATTCCACACCATACACTTTTGAATTGTCTGTCACCAGCATTGCTCTTTGTAGCTCACTCCTCATTTCTCATGTGATGTTCTCCAGTTGACAAATAAGATCATGCAGTTATTCAGGTATTTCTGGATGCATATTTCCTCTCCAGAAATGTGCATTAAAGTATGCTATTTTCTGGAATAAATGTATTTAATTGTCTTTCTGTCTGTATAACCTTTGTGAATCTAGCAATCAACTCTAGATTCTAGTTCTAGTGACAGTGACCAGACAACGTAGGGCCGAAGAAACAATTAGAACAAGGACGACTCGGCTGTTGTATTGCGATAAATTCAACAGTCTTAGCAAATGCAGACAAGTGAAGGTATACTGCTGCTTCTTCTCTCATTAAGCACTGTACTCAAGAGGCTCCCAAGAAAAGCTCAGAGCAGCTGAAACTTTAGTAAAGGTTGCAGTACTTTCCATAGTAATTTATGGTTGGAAAACCAAGAGACTTTGCAAAATAACTCTCTAAGATACAGGATCATTAATCAGACAATCCCTGTTGATGCAATAAATCCATTAGAGCAAAAAATATGGATCTTGCTTATCAAGTTGATTTTTTTTATATACTGCAGATATTAAGGAAATAATAAACTAAAATTAACAAAAAACAATATAAAGATGATCGGTTGCATTAAAACAAATGGTACACTATTTTGCTGCTTCATTTTAGAGTTCAGGGGCTCTAAAGAGACCTCTCCCACATACTTAGAGGAAGCACTCCCACTTATTTTAATTAAAGCACTCTCCTGCCAGCAATTGGTTGCTTCACTAGGCCACGTTAAGTTGTTGGGTTTTATCTTTCGTTCAGGCAAAATAATGGGTATTAAAGTACTTACAAAGTACATTAATATGCTTTTGTTCTTGGCCATACACTAAACTGTCCCTTTAGGTTGAACTTTAAGAAACACATGCATTTTTGCATTTCTATATAAATAGAGTATCTCACTAAAGTGAGTACACCCCTCACATTTTTGGAAATATTTCATTATATCTTTTCATGTGACATGAAATGACACTCTGCTACAATGTAAAGTAGTGACTGTACATCCTGTATAACTGTGTAAATTTACTGCCCCCTCAAAATAACTCAACACACAGCCATTAATGTCTAAACTTTGGCAACAAACATGAGTACACCCCTAAGTGGAAATGTCCAAATTGGGCCCAAAGTGTCAATATTGTGTGTGGCCACAGCATTCAGCATTGCCTTAACCCTCTTGGGCATGGAGTTGACCAGAGCTTCACAGGCTGCCACTAGAGTCCTCTTCCACTCCTCCATGACGACATCACGGAGCTGGTGGATGTTAAAGACCTTGCGCTCCACCACCTTCCGTCTGAGGATGCCCCACAGATGCTCAATAGGGTTTACCTTTACCCTCAGCTTCTATAGGCCTCATATTATACATTTGTATTATTTGAGCCTGAGACTAGCTTAGCGCACCGACATTTTTTCTTTTCCCTCAGCTTCTATAGCAAGGCAGTGGTCGTCTCAAATGCTCACCAACTGCTGGATGCGAACAGACAACCTCCGCTGCTGCTGGCACTTCCGCCGGGGCTTCTATGGTGGAGCATCGGTGTTACGCCGGATCAGGCACCACAGGTGATGGACCCACGATGCAGAATTGGCGAGAATATCCGATAGACAAGCCGGGATCGAGACAGGCAGCACAGGAGCGTGGTCAATACAATAGCCGGGGTCGGGGCAGGCAGCACAGGATCAAGGTCAAATAACAAAGCCGAGGTCGGGACGGGCAGCGCAGGATCAAGGTCAAATAACAAAGCCGAGGTCTGGTACACGTGGAGATCAATCAATACACAAGAGCACCCAGAGAACATTAACATGGACTCGTTGAACGGGCAAGGAAACAAGGAACCAGGAAGGTTTAAATAGAGCCAATGGCGGGAGAGCAAAGACGCGGAGGAGCCACACAGGCAGGGGAGGTAAAACAACCTCCGTGGGCATGCCCGCGGCGGTAAACTACGAGGTCCTCTCTGCCTGTGTTGCCACACAGGCAGAAGAGGTACTGGTCGGGTGCCGCGAGCATGTAGCGGCGGATCGTTTCTCCGAATGCCGCTGATATGCTGCGGCAGCCCGAACAGAGCTGTCAGTAACCGGGAGGCGTGCCTGCTCTATACGCACACCCCCTCGTGTGCGTGTAGAGCGCACGTCAGTACACGAGGGGGACGTGCGCGAGGAACGCCGTGGGACCCCGGCCGGACCGGTAGGTGTAACAATCGGAAGGCCATGTGATGCCGGCGCTCCGTCATAGAAGCCCCCAGAGAATGTACAGGCAGCAGCAGAGGCTGCCAGAGAGGAGGATCCGGGTCCCCTGCAGCGCTGCGGGGGATTTGGATCTTAGTCTTGTAATCAGACCAATATTTGAGGTCTGATTAGAAGACTACCTCGAATATAAGACGAGGGATATTTTTCAGAGCATTTGCGCTGAAAAAAACCTTGTCTTATAATCGAGCAAATACGGTATATAATGAATACTTTTCAATAGTATTTATTTTGTTCATTAATCTAAACCTGTGTGTGCTTAATCAGACATATGTTTGTAACCATTTAGTTGAATCAGATTTCTAATACTTTTATCTGACTCAATATCACTTTCCTTAACCAATTTTCATGTGGGACACACACCTCTTGCCATACCCAGAGGTGTCCAGATTTGGACGCCTGAAATGTTGAGGGTATGCAATGCAGCTAGAGTGTTTTAAGTCTAGAACAATGAAATCATCCATGAAGGATAAAATGATCGTGTTTGGCTGTAGAGGCTTACATCTTTGTTAAAACTGTTGTACCATCAGAAGCTGGCATGCAAGTCATGTAAGTCATGCAAGTCATATGACATAGACAACTGAGATTGCTGCCTAGGTTGCTAAGATGTGAGGGCACAACCATGAGGTTCTAGCCTATATTAGCAATCAAGTGCATGCAGAAAGGGTGTGCCAGAAGCGTATTCCATCTAGGGTGTTAGCAAGAACCCAAATGCTGGTCCTGCTGTCAACTGAATTTATAAATCTGATGCCTCTTTATAAAATTTGATAACATTATGCTTGGGTGTATGATGTAATTATATGATTTTATGTGAGTTTTGGTCTGTGGAAGGAATAATAGTTAAGCAAGTTGTTATTCTTCAAGCTATTGTGGTTTAAAGTTCCTTGTAGCTGAACAATTACTTCCAGCAGTAAACAATTTAAATCCAGCCAAACAATTACCTTTTCCACAAAAAATGCCATATTTTTAGAGGCCTGCCGTAAAGTAGCTGTATGCTCAGTGATGTTTAGAAAAAGTCTGATTTCCGCTGGTCTGAATCGCTTGATTTTGTTTTCTTTTGAGAAGATCCCAAAAGCGAAAAACACAAGCAAAGCAATAAAATAAATGAATTATACAAAGCCGGCAGAGTGCTGGCATGCATCTTAAATTCCCCAGGCTCCAGTTAGTGATAGGTCATTAAAGGCAAAGAAACCTGAGTTTGCATAGTGACAGATTAGCTGGCTATTGCAATCACTGCTCCACAGGTACTCTTCAGCCTAGTAAACAGACTGTCTAAATTTACTGTACCCCAGGCCATATGTTAAATTTCCACTCTGCTGGCTAATAGACGGTTAATAATCCCTATAATTCTGCTCACACCGAGCTATCACTCTACCTCTAAATTCCTTTGTCAACAAACAGATACATTTTGATACATAGGGACATTATGTTTAAAACAAACATACTATTTCTAACTGTAATCAAAAGCCTCCATTTTTTCTGCTCTGCTTGATAGGACATGCTAGGGTGTGTCACTCCCTCGTGCCCGGACGGGTGCGGGTGGACGTCTGCCCGTACTCGCCGGTCGTCAGGAGCAGGAGCCGCTTCTCTGGTTCCGGACGAGTGCAGGCGGACGGCTGCTCGCGCCCGTCATTCACCTGGGGTAATCCGGTGTGTTCCTGATGCTGTTGGTCGTGTGGTCGGCCGCCAACATCGGGGGCAAACTGGGGGTCTTGCTACCGTTCGGCATCCGGATGGCTTGTCCGGAAGTCTTGTTGTCTGATATTTTGACCCCCTGCCTGACTGCCCCTTTCTGCTTAGTGATTTTGTACTTTTGCCTGTGTCTTCTGGTTTCCAGTTTGGCTTGTCTGACTACCCGCTCTGAGATTGACTCCCGGCTTATATGACTACTCGCTTTGTGTACCGACCCGGCTATCCTGACTATCCTAATTGTGTTAACCCCTGCACTGCTGAGTTCATCTTGGATCCTGTACTACCCCTACCCCTCTACCTTCAAATTTCATATCTATATTATCCGCTTACACCTGGCCTCCTCACTGTTGGGATCATCTAAGTCCTGGGTTACTACTGGCAAGGGCCTACTTTGGTAGTGGTTTCCTGGGCAGAAGAACTTCTGCGGTGAGTGCCGTGGTGTCAGTGGTCGTGACAGGGTGTCTGAGTAGCCAAACTTAATTCTGCTAGGTAGTCAAAACTTGCCTTGATCTTGCCATCAATCTTAATTTTATGGCATCAATTATGTGACTTAAAGTTACACTCCACTCCTATAGGCAAATAAATGCATATTGGGGACATTTTTTAAATCAGTTCCTATATTTATTTGATATTGGATATAGAAAAAGAGACTTCTGTCGTTACCCCCTCCTTTGTCTGTCTGTACTAAAAGCATGAAGCATACTTTTGAGTACACTTCCTGCACATTAGGGTCTCTGAAAGAATAGGAAGGATAAGAGCCTCAGAGTTGTAGGACGAGTGCTGCATCTGAGCCTTAAAAAGCTGACAAATCTGGAGCTCTCAAGGCAACTCTGCAGAGCTGGCATACATATTAATAAAAAAACCAAGCTCAAGGTTGTATCTATTTCGTATAATGATCAATCCAGATTTAATGCTTATGTTGGCACATTGCTGTTATTATAACTACACCTCTATTAAAAATGTTGTGATAAACAGTATGCTTGGTGCTATGAGAAAAGAAGAAATAACTTGTACGGTATATACCAAATGTGTACAAATATTCATGGAGGTCTGAGTCTGTGAAAACATAAGCCTGAAATGTGCCAAGACCCCAAAAACTCCCCCTTTGTAGGTAGGATAGGGGCCTACCTCTCGTTAATGAGAAGGAAGAGGGATAGGAAAGAGAGAATATACAAAATAGAGACTGAGGGGAGAACAAACAGTGAACTGAGGGGCGAGCACAAAAAGCGGTAACGAAACACCCTGAAGGGGTTATAAAGACTCACTGAGACCCCCGCTCACAAATACAGGCTAAAAACAGCCTTTACATTTGATAAAAGATTGTACTAATTTCTTTACCTTTGTGAACCACTTCTCAGGGTCAAGACCCGAATCCTCCAGGTCGCGGGAGTGGGGTCTTGACACGCCCCGCCCATTTCTCCTTTGAATGGGGGTGTTTCCCACTGCCGCCAGCGGGAAGGCCCCTGACGTTAGCGGGAACTCCCACTGACATCAGGGGAACCTCCCACTGACATCAGGGGGACCTCCCACTGACATCAGGGGGACCTCCCACTGACATCAGGGGGAACCCCTACCAACGTCACTGGACCGCCCGCTGATGTCAGTGGGCAGTCCTGGCCGTGTCCTGCAAGGGAAGGCTCCCAGTAGCCGGAGTCCAAAAGTTTCCAGGTATCCTTATTTTGCATGATTTCTCCAGGAGGGACAAAACATACTGGTATAGATCTAAGTTTCTAATGAAAAATATAAACTAAAATTTAAACAATTACGCTCTAGATTTTGCTAATACATGAATTTTTATAATATGTTGTTATTGTGACATCCACAACAAAAACGAACAGCAACTAAAGTCTTTCATTCATACACATTGAAATCATCTTGTGGGTTTACCTTATTTTTCCTTGGCATATTTGGAAAAAGTAGACTCCAATATTTCACCACTGCACATAGTTTCTTCTTCGAGATCCTGGTAATGGAAGAAAATTAGCCATGTTTTATCAAGATACTAACCCCTGTTTAACATTCACTGATGAATGTTGTTTACGGGCTTCCCTGAAGTGTATTGACTGTTTTTCAGCTGCATTCCGTAATAAGGTGATACGTGGGCTGAAACTCAGTGCCCTATTGTACCTGCTGCTCTGACTGTAATTCCCAGGGTTTAAAGTGGCTTTTAAGAACAAGCTAGGACCAAGGCAGACTCGATACATTCATAACAAAAAAAGAGTATTATTTCCTTGCTGGTCCATGAAGTAAACACACAGTACACCTATGTTTGCAACTTCCATTTTTAGAATTGCCCTTCCTGTAATGAAACCAAACATCCATCTCATCATAAATGGGATAATCACAAGATTAATGAAATACATATTTATTTATTTTCAGCTAAGGTGTCCTTAACCCCTTCAATCCCCTATAGACGTACCGGGACGTCCAAAAAACGCCCACAAAGAAACCCCTATGGACGTCCCGGTACGTCCAGCCCTTCGTGCAGCGTCAGGGACACATCCCTGCCGCTGCACGGGAGACCAGGCTGTCGTTTGACAGCCTGGACTCCCCACTGACAGCAGAAGCCGGCTTTGCCGGCTTTCTGCAGTCCGATCGCCTGTAACAGCTTCCGGCATGAAAGCCGGTAAGCTGTTACCGGTAAACTGCCCGATCGCGCGATCGCGCAGTTGCAAACGCGCGATAGGGCATTCCCTTCCGGGTTACGTCACTGCTGACGTAACCCGGAAGGTCATCGGAGGACAGGATATCCCCTGCGGGGGATATCCCTTGGGGGGATATCCTGCCCTCCGATGAGGTACAGAGACGCTGCGATCTCTATGCAGGTCTGTGAGGACCTGCATAGAGATCACAGTGTGATCGGTGCAGGGGGATCGCGGGGAGGGGAGTGAGAAACCATCTCTCTCACTCCCCCTCCCGGCCTGTAACAGAAAAGCTGAAAAAAAAAATTTAATATTAAATAAATCATTAAAATAATAATATAAATAATACTAAAAAAAATTATAATATGAGCTGTGATGTCACTGTGACATCACTGGTATGTTCAGGAGGTCCCTAGGAGGACCTCTAACCATTACTGTGTAAAAAAAAAATGTAAAAAATACAAAAAAATTTAAAAAAATGTAAATAAAAAAAAATACAAAAAAAATATATAAAAAAAGATAATAAAAAAAATTCTTAAAAAACCTTACATCCCATTGCCCTAGCATAACATCTAGCCAGTATAACCCTCCTGCCCCCGTTCACAACCCCCAAACCCGTTAAGCCATAGGCATAAAAATTATACAAAATTGTACACCTAATAGTATGCTCCCTGGTGCTGGGAAAGTCTGGAAAATCTATATAAATTAGGTATTTCTGAAATCAGGACACCTGAATTGATAAACTTGGAGGGGATTTTCCATCACTTTACCTAATTTTGTGAGGATTCAGAGGGAAAATGTAAAAAAAAATTAGTTTATTTTTCTAATCTTCGCTAGTTTTTACTAAATTTCTCATTCTAAATTTTCAGCTAATCATCCAACTATGGTACCAAAAACCCCTGGGATTGAAGGGGTTAAACAGAAACTAGTTTTTACATAATATAATGTTTTTGGACAGATGCATATTTTTCATGTGTATGTGTTTAACCTCTTTTATCTTACCCAAATGTACGAGACAAATATACTGAATCCTTATACTGCCTTTTCCTAAACAATAGAGTGGCTCAGTCTTAATCAGGACCCTCAGGAGGAAAGGACTTTATAAGTTTAAGAGGGCTTCATTGTCTCTGGCAGCTTAATGTGCTGTTTGAGCAGGCACTCATGGTGATCAATACACTAAGGAACTGTATTGCAATGAAATAATACCCATGTTTTTCCCTGCTAAATTAGTTTTAATGTTTAAATGTTTTAATGCTCTCTATTTAATACTCAACAGAAATATTTATTTTTCTGCGATATTTCCCCTTTAACCACTTCACAACAAAATATGTCATGAAAAAATGGTCCTACAGAACCTATGATGTACCTGATCCATCATCAGTTAAAATCGATCAGACATCAATCAATATGGCACACTGTTGCTGACCACTCCATGACCTAAGTGGTTAGTCTACAGCAGACCCTCAGCACATGCACAAGCCTTTTATGCACAAGCCTTTTATGCACAAGCCTTTTATGCACTGCCTTTGTCTCTGTTCTTTGTTCATATATTTGAAAAATTACAATTTCCATGGGTAAATTATGAGAAAAAGGGAAATATATATATATATATATATATATATATATATATATATATATATATATATATATATATATACAGTATTTGCTCGATTATAAGACAAGGTTTTTTCAGAGCAAATGCTCTGAAAAATACCCTTCGTCTTATAATCGACACCTTCTAATCAGACCTCAAATAGAGTCGGGGGAGGCATAAGGCTTTTCTGGAGGCAGAGTACCCCATGATATGCCTTTTAACCCCCTTTATACCACTCTGCCTCCAGAAATGCTTTTTAACCCCCTATATGCCTCTGCCTCCAGAAATGTCTTTTAACCCCTATATGCCACTCTGCCTCCAGAAATGCCTTATACCCCCTATGTCCCATGATATGCCCCTGGCCCCTGGCATATAGGGGTATAAGGCATTCCTGGAGGATTTTTTCCTATAGGGTCATCTTCTATTCAGGTTTTTTTCCCTAAATTAATATTCAGATTTTGGGGGGTCATCTTATAATCAGGGTCGTCTTATAATCGAGCAACTACAGTATGTGTATATATATATATATATCTTGTCCTGTAGGGTAATATATATATATATATATATGTACATGGTCCTATATATATATATGTATATATATATATCTTTATATATAGATATATATATTATCCTGTAGGGTAAAATAGCTCTGGTCCTTAAAGGGACCTAGCTGGGTAAATATGACATTATACAGTTCCCTTTTCCTTCAGCAATAAGAAATAAAGGAAAATGCAGCATTAATCAAGGCATTCATGCTATGTCCTTGGCATTATTGTATATTCGTAGTCTGTTAAACAACGCATGTTACAGAACAAAATCCACCAAATACCAGTTTGCATTGATTCCTGGAGGAAAACACTAACCTAAAAACAGAGGAAAGGCTGCAGAATTCTTTATGGAATTGAATGAAATTACTGTGTGCTAAATTGCTAAATAAACAGTAATTTCTAGAATAGGATTTTGTATAATAATCTCCTACAGGGAGATGAAACCACTTTATGCACCCCAGTAGAAAATTGAAGAACCTATTGCTGTCATAATTGATAGTATGCATTAGATGGCTTTTCTGGTTAACCTTTTGAGAACTGAAAGTTGTAGACCCTGTTGTAGTGTCAAAATACCTGTTTTAAAACATCACATCAAATTGTTTTGCTCTGGTAATCTAATATTTTGATTAAGAATGGAGTCATTCTTTGAAGCTAAAATTAGTTGTTAATCCAGGCATAGGTGTTTCGAACAGACATGGTGAGCAAAATTGAGGGTTTTTTTTTCATTTTTGCGGCATTTTTTTTTTATACAACAAATTTTCTGGACCTTTCCAACGAAACTCAATATTTTCAATAAGGAACATCCCTGCCACCAAATTGTAAGATTTAAAATGTTCTGAGTGAGAAATGCTTGTTACATTTTAATGAAGTAACGTGCCCTGTTTTTCATCTCTTTCTTTCTATATATCCCTCTTTCTCCCCTCTATCTTCTCTCTCCACTTTCCTCCGCTCTCTCTTTTTCTTTCTCTCCTTCCTCTTTTCTCTTTCTTTCTTTCTTTCTTTTTCTTTCTTTCTTTCTCTCTCACTCTCTCTCTTATTCTTTCTTTCCCTCCCTCTTTTGTTTCACCTTCTCTCCCTCTTTTTTCCCTAATCACTTGGAACATGTCCCAAAGTGTCATCCAGCAGTCAATTAATAATTCTTACATTTTAAGACTCCAATGAAATTGAAATATTGGAGGTAGTAAAAGACATTGGGAATTCTTGTCACCTGGACCCGAAAAAGAATTGGTTAGAATTCCAAGATCTGGCAGGCTTCTGTAAAGGGATATATCTAGAAGCTGTCCATATCATGAATAATAAAGAACCATAGAAGACATACTGCTATAGTAGATGCCAAGATTTCTTAACCCGGATGTTTGCCCAATAGTAGAGGAGGACAACTGTAAGGGCTCATGTAGCAGATGGGGAATCTAGACATTGTCTAGTGAGTTCTGACAATAATCTTATAGAAAAGTAATATAAACAATGGTTGCAAGGCGTGTAAGTAGCTACCAGTGTTTCAGAGTAGATAATAATGAAACAAGCTCCCATGACATCAGCTACACATTCTTTTAGGAAGGGTCAATACTCATTGGCATTTAATACATAAAACCTTCTATAAATACCTTAAGTACTAAACCAGCTCCAACTTCCTACTGCATAAGTGTCTGCCAAGGATTTAATACCGCCACTGTCACCGCAAAGATGATAGATGCAGGCTGCATGTAAAAGGCTTCGTCTCCGATTGCCTCCATTATCCGACAGGAAGTGGCTACCTGAATCATTTTGCGGCAAATGATGGCCAGCTACTGATATGCCGAGGGTTTTCTGAGGGTTATAAGAAATGGACACAATGTCTACTCTGGCTACCTCAACTGGATCTTTTGTGCAAACAGTGGCTTCATATAGTGCCTTTTAAACTTTCTAAATTGTTCTATTCTGTTGCTCTATAGGATAGAATCTACAAGGCTTCAGATGTTTAGCCCTGCATTTCTCTATACATATTAAATATTCCAATCTCAGATTACAAACACAGTTGAAAAGGGGGAAACAGCATGGTTTTAAGAAAATTAATCTTGTAAAAGTCTATCTAAAAATCAACAATATCCACTGTGTACCTAATTAAATTCGTTCTAGAAGGTTCTAGTATGGCACAGTGAGTTTTAGCTGACTTAAAAGCATTGCAGAAAATGTGCACCTATGTTTTAACATATCGATCGTGATCCAATCTGCAGATCTACAGAATAATGAATGCCTTTGACCATTTAAATGCTGGAGCGTGTGATTTTCTGCTCACACCTCGGGCTCTCGAAGAGCCATCTACAATTATAAGCAATATTTGTACTGAAAACAAAATCGCCACAATGAATGCATTACATGTGTACATATTAACACCTTGCAATGTTGTTAAAGAATAAAGGGGGAATGATACATCAGTGCATTGTGGTTGGAAATGAGTTAAAATGGATTCTCCTGAATAGATTTTCATTTTACTCATGAATATTCTGCAGTATTCCCAAGTTTTCTCTGGGGAAATATCGATATTATAGATAGCTGATGAACAAAACAAATTATTCATGGCGGATGCCGGAAAAAAAACCTGTGTCTATCCAGATGTATGAGTTTGTGTTTGCTTTTTTCGATGTGGCATTGAAGCGGAACGGAATTTCTGTCTTTGACACGTATGTGAAACAACATTGTTCCAGTCTGAAAAGGAAATGAAACATAATTGAACAAAGCGTATGAGGTAATTAAAGATACCGCTGACCGTTGCCTCTTGTCTTAGAAATGCTCAGTGTAAGTTACCGAACATATTCAAGTTTACTACATAGTCCTGAGTTATTATAGGGTTACAAGGTTTTTAATCGACCAGCAATACGTGTCTTCCCGGATAAGATTGTAGTAAGCAGGGATTTTATGGCTACATTTTTCTTGTGAGAAGACATTTGGACAGTGACATTGTCTTAACAACCAAAAGTCTCAATAACCAAAGAGGGGACATCTTACTCTCTCTAACATCAAACGATGTTCATCAGCATGCAGTACAATGCCACTGTGCTATCTGTTAAATCTTCAAAATTGCTTGGGATGGTTAAAAGTCTGTCTAGGAAAAAAAGAAACATTTGACATATCTCACTAAATCTAAGCTGCTCATATAAGAATGTTAAATCATTCGTATCAGCAAATTTCATTTTAAAGAGAACAGTCTTTTCAGATGTCTCAAAGGGGTTTATCCCCTAAGCTGCGAGTGCATATGAGTTGGATAAAAATGCAAGTTTACAAATGAAAACTATTTGGACAAAATTCCACCTGGAAAATTCACTAGAGCCAACTATACACTCAACTACAGGAGAGTCAAGTTGATATAAATGTAAGTTAGAGCTAAATTCCAACTTGGAAACTTCGTCTTTCTCCAAATTGGCATGCAAGCTGCCCTCCCGTGAACAGTTAAATAATAAATATATACTTAAAATGAAAAACCACCCTGTGGACCATGGGACAAGGGGTCATTAAAAAATAGAATTGATGACTTGCTGATCATGGCTGGGTGACCAAAAAAAGTGATGAGCTTTTCCCTCATAGGTTTTGCACTATTTAAATGCTGAGGGAGATTCACTGCGAGAAACCAGATCATTTTTACAAAATCTCTAGTGCTAGAGGCGAAAACAGTATATAAAACAATGCAGATAATCCAGAAAGTTAAGTTATAGCTTCCTATTTAAGTTGACAGTCGAATCCTAATACAGTGGCAGATAATTACTGTAGAACACTTTGCAGGAAGGCTATACATTTGCTGGAGGCAAACACAGTATCAGACATTTTTGTAAATCAGGTAGCTGTTCACCTATAAAGGAAACACATCACAATTTGAAATCACATGTATCCTAAAAAGTGCATTTCGTTACATGCAGCATCTGTTTATATATTTTTCCTGAATAAATAAAGTATTGAACCTTCAGGAATACCTGGGACTTTAGCAGTTATGATGATCCATAGGTTTCAGCTTTTTTTAGATGAGCTGGGCTGAGAACTTACTGGGTTTTACCCAGAGTCTCCTGGTGACATATTACTTTTCAGGATCTCCAGAAGAATTTCCTCAAACTGCTGGTCAGGGAGTGGTGTTTGGCCATGCCCCCTTCCCACAAAGGTCCTTCCCACTTGTACAGTAGTGAAACCTAGGTCATATTGTGGAAGCTTACAGTGAAATGCTTTGCTAAAAAAAATTGTTCTCTCACATTGAGTTCATATAATTTAAAAAAATACATACTTTTGTTTTGTTGAAAAATAAGCATTGCAAGTCAGATATTTGAATCTGTGAGTTAAACAGTGAGTAATCAATTTGAAGAATTGGTATTTGAAGATAAGATTAAAAGGGTGGAAAGTTGCTAGAGTCAACTCATTAAAGCCAATCTGTCTTTTTTTTCTCTCCAAATCCTACACTATACATTTTTTGTACACCAAATAAATCAATGTAACTATATTTAGATATTAAAATAAGAAATATATTAGAATATTTGTATTAGGAACCTTATGTATTAGTATACTATGGGAGCAGCCATGTTCCATGGATATTCCCCATTTTGTTATCTCTTATCTATGGATTGTGTTGTTGATTGGTTAAGGCAACTTTTGTAATGTGAGGGTAAGAGAAGGGAAAAAACAGAAGTTGATTAGATAATATTGCATTGTCCCTCTGAGATACAGATGTTGAGACTGGGGACGCTTAAGGACAACCAAGCCTCTTATTTTTTCATGTTTTTGTTTTCAATTTATTCACTTTTATGTAATGTAGAACTAAATAGAGTAACAAGGATGCTGTTTCCGTTTAGAGGGACATCAACAGCTTTTTTTTATTTTCCCTGCACACAGATCATTAGCATTCATCATTACATTAATCTCACTTCTCCATTCTACCATTTTATTTATTAAAATAAGAATAATTTAGACTGAAATAGCTCAATTGCTGTTTTAACATTGCTTCTACAGACTAATGGCTGCTTAGATGAGATTTCCAAAGGCAGTTCTTTTGTATATTAACAGCAAGAGATAATAAGCTACAATTTGTCAAAATTGTAAAATATATAGATAATATCTTTGTTGGTTAACTGCATTTAAAAAAGAACTAGTATTATGCCCAAAATAGTGCATAAGAAGAAAAAGACATCTAAGAAGATGAATATAGATGTATGGTAGATTTGATTTAGATTATAGATTTTTAAGACAAAATCAAATTTCCATGTGATTATTATGATACATTTTTAATATTAGAAATACATAGGCTTTAACCCTTTTAACCCTTTTGACTTTGGCATGTATGTGCACAAAAATGCTGTGTTGTTATGACTCTTACAAAACTCAAGACAATATAAGCATCAAATGCATTTTAATATATATATGATTGGCTGGATGGTGTCTATAATTTTTGTGTGGTCCACTGCAAATGCGAGGAGGGATTCTGCAGAATGCGACATTCTAACACATTTAATGTAAAAATAACAATCTGTCAAAATGTGCCCTAACGTCAGTCAATAGGGTTCAGAAGTATTTAGCTATCCCATGGAACTTCTAGGATAGGCTCAAATAGCTATAAAGGTTGTACCCAATTATGAAGCATGATTGATGTTTGGGGACATTTTGACACATTGAGGTACATTAAGCTATTTTACATTAAATGTCTCTGCAGAATCTCTGCCTATTTTTCATCCCTCCAGTTCCTGGGCTTGTCTACCTGTGCCCACTTGTACTCACTGCCAACCAGCTCGACTACTGGTTTTGGAGGATCGAATGAAACATCCCCTATTTTTTAAAGGATTTTACATTTTTTAACAAGTGGAAGAATGCATTCTTCATTAGTGAGGCTGCATGTGTCCCTGAAGTGTCCTTTTTTTGAAAGGCACATAAATATACTTAACACATCTTAACACATACTATTTTTGTATGTAAGGTTGGAATGACAGGACACATTGGTGAGTCAATTATTGGTTCCTTGAAGTTTTACACACCATTCTGTTACACCTACAATGAACCAGATGAATACAGTTTGTACATGTGTTTCTTTCATTTCAAGTGTTAACCAATAAGATTTCCTGAGCAAGTATATTAAAACCTTTTGTATTCCAGGATCTGCTATACATATGTTTGTTCATGTAAATAGTCTCAGCCTGCTGGGAATTGTGCAGGTGAAGACGTTGTCCCTGGTTAAATGCTGCCAATTCACGGGGTGCTCCCGCTGACAGCTGTCTTGGTTATTCACAATGTACTTTACCAAGACATAATCAATTTAATAAACCATGGGAATCATTTCTACTCACAGGTGTCTTAAAACGGTTGTCTGTTTGGACAGTGTTTTAGAAGTCTGGTAGCCAGCATTAATTTTTCAGACCTATAAGGACAAGGAGGAATAACAAAAATAAGACAAGCTGAAGTTGTCTAGCTAGTGTCCACTAAGCGTGATATTGGATTGCGATCCACTAACCTTCTGGAGAATCAAACAGTCTTTTTTAATATAACATTGCTCTTAAAAAGTTCTAGCCCAATTCAAGGGAAACACTGGATAGCAATAATATTTATGTAAAAACCTTGATGTCAAAAGGATTGTCTTCTAGTCACTACTCTACCATCAGAATAGGGAAAATGTACCTAAAAACGTAAGGTTCTGTTTTTGGAAGGTAGCAACACTTAACACTACACTTCATCCAGTAGTCTTTTGTGTATAAATGGATGTTACAGGCCCTGGGGCAAAATTACATTTTGGGTCTATATATTTTTGGGTTATATATTAATCGGGCCCATATTGATTAAAAAGGAGACAGACCAATATCAATATTGCCTAATGCAGGGCTTTGCTTTGGACTGTCCATAGAGGGAAAATGCCTAGTTGGTCAATGGACCAGGTCTGATTTTTTAACTCATGTGAGAATGTAACGATTTAATTTGTAGGCTGCTGTGTTAGCCCATCCCCTGGCGGGGCTGGCTGATTTTCTTCAAAAACTAATAGACTGGATACTAATAAAGAAATGATGTAACATAATTAAGATTATAGTCTTAAACCCTATAAAAATCCTATTTTAGCTTGATATAGACTTCCAGTTAGCCCTGCCACTTCTGCTTTTAGATTATGACCTCTTGTTCTAACATGTGACTTGATTTGAAATAAATTTCCCTGTACTTTCTTAAGTCGTGTATTAAAGTTATATTGTGTATTACAGAAATACCATATTTGCTCGATTATAAGACGACCTGGGTAGACGTCTACGCGATTCATGTAGGCAACTTCCGCTGCAGCCGGAAGGAGGTGCAGTTAGCAGCGGGGGTTGTCTGCGTCCATCGCACAGACCTTGCCAGGCTGTCAGAGAGGAGAGTTCCACACACCGCTGCAGGGAATTCTCTCTGACAGCCGGAGGGTGTATGCGCGATGGAAGCAGACAACCCCCGCTGCTAACGGCACCTCCTTCCAGCTGCAGCGGACTGTTACAGCTACCTGTGTCAATCAGTGGAGATCAGAGGGTCACCCCAACTGCAAAAGCATACAGCTGGACAATGCCTAAAAATCAAGAGTGTTCCATGAAAACTGGGACTGTTGGAAGGTTTGGTTTAGACCAATTAGGCAAAAAAGAGAAGATAAGTATACATTTCATTTATTTTAAGTCTTCAGATATGCACAGCCCCACACACATAAAATAAATAACGGTATCCCGGTCAAGTCAGCCTGCACCTTTAAATAAGATGTTAATGCAAAAGGAAAGGGAAATTGCAAATCAGCATTAAGATATTCATATTTATAACCACTCATTAACTTCTGTCAACCTCATTCATGCACTCATTTTTCACAGCACATTTTTATTGTCTTAATCTGTAAAACAGAAAATGGGTTAATGACACCATTAAAAAAAGTTGGCATGTACCACTGAGGAGCATGAGGAAAACTCAAAAGTTTAAATGCCGGCATGGAGCCAGAGTTGCAATATAATTCCATAGCATCCACTGAACTTTACACTAAAAGTATTTCTGTCACTTCTTCCCAATTCTGCATTTTATAGTTCTAAACACAATGTAAACCCATGTATATCTAGTTACAAATCAAAATATGCAATATATATGTTATAAAATCCACCATGGGAAAGGTATATTGACTCTTTTCTAAGAATCTGCATAATTGTTCCTTCACATAATTATTCACATCATGAGTGGGCATTGCAAAGCTTTAAAAAAAGGTTCCAGTCTGACTTGGACTAGCCCACTTTTGGAAATGGGAACACATTGGGGTCACATGACCCTGTGGTGAAAGCACAGCTGCACACACACATTGTGTGAGAAATAAGCTTCTGGGAAGGTGGGGAGGGAGAGATGATAAGACAGTTAGAGAGGGAGTGAGTATATATATGCATGTATGTTACAGAGGATAAGCATGTGTTAGCATGAATATGTAAGTGTGTGTTAGCATGTGTGTGTGATGGTGCATGCCCCCCAACTGTCCCGATTTAGGCGGGACAGTCCCGATTTTGGGTCACACCTCAGGTGCAGCTGCGGGGGGGGGGGGCGCACAGCCGCCTGATTAGCAGCTGCAGCCTAAAGACTAGCTGGGAGATCGTAATCTCCCTCTAGTCGGCTAAACATTAGCTTTAATGCCCCCTAATCACTACACGCCGCCAAATAATGAGTGCGGGGATATGACATCATCCCTTGCGCTCTGGAAGGAAGAAGGTGTGTGTGTGTAAGGGGAGTGTACATATATGTGTGTGTGTAAGGGCAGTATACATGTATATGTGTGTGTAAGGGCAGTATATGTGTATATGTGTGTGTGTGTGTGAGGGCAGTGTACGTCTATATGTGTGTGTAAGGGCAGTGTACATGTATATGTGTGTGTGTGTGTGTGTGTAAGGGCAGTGTATGTGTAAAGGCAGTGTATGTGTGTATATGTGTGTTTATTGACAGGTGTGTGTAAGGGCACTGTATATTAGACTTGGGCACCAGGGGGCTCTTCGTGTTCGTGCTCGTCTTCGGGGGAAAAAAAACCTTCGTATTCCGCGAATATTCGCCCGTTCCTGTCTTCTCTTCGGGCGAATATTCGTGGACAATCTTCGTGCTCGTTTCCCTCCCGGTTGCCTAGCAGGGGTTAATACGGGGCTAACAACAGATCGGAGCAGCAGCAGCTGCCGTGAAGGTACGTGTGTTCAACTCTATTGGTCGTTTCGGCAGGGGCTGGTCTGGCATCAACGAGTGAATTGCAGAACGCACTTCATTCGTTGATGGCAGGCGAGCCCCCTGCCGAAACGACCAATAGAGTTGCACACACGTACCGAGGTGTACTGTACACAAAATGACCTAGACAAATGCTCCAAGGAACTTGGCCTCCTTTTTATCATACACAGTCACACATCCATAGATGTTTAATAAAAGAATAGGGATTATTTTACATTTTTAAATTGATTTTGGACCACTTGTAATACATGCCTAACATTTGCTACCTATTTACAATGGCATACTTTGCAACCACCCAACTTTTACTGGACAGGACTGGAAAAAAGCAGGACTGTCCACCAAAATCTTGGGTGTGTTGGCAGGTATGCAAATGGAAAAATTAACTAAAAAATAGCTTAGGGTTAATGTATGGTTATGTTTAAGATTAGTAGCAATGCACTGGTTTGGTCTAAATAATAATTTAATTTTAATGGGTTTTTAAAAAAAAAATTAGCGGTTTATTTAAATGTATTTTAAAGTTAGATTTATTATTTAGTACTTTATTATATTTATTTAATGTTTATACTAGTGCTACCTACCGAGCTATAACTACCTACGTGTATTTGCATACCTAGTTTAGCTAAATTAGATGGGACTGGAAAAAAGCAGGACTGTCCCTGAAAAAGTTGGGTCTGTTGGCAGGTATGTGGATGGAAAAATGTTATAGGATGAAGTGTGAGTTATAGCGTTAATGCTAGTGAGTGTAGAAGTGAAGGCCAGGACAACTAACAAGAGGAAAGTTCCTTGTGATTTGTGCATTGTACGTGTGTGTGTTATGTGTGTTATGTGTTATGTCACTGTGTTATATGTGTTATTGTGTGTGTTATGTTTGGTTGGTTGTGTATCAGAAGGAAAATAATGAAATGGAAATGGAAAAGGAAATGGAAAAGGCGAATGAGTGGGCAATTGGCGACCCACTCACCTGTTTCACCCCAGAGCAAGGCATCCAAACACTGTCACTGCCCAAACACTGTCAGTCTTAGACGTTTGGCAGCAGACTTCCAGAGCTCAGACACAAGGCCCTAGCGTAAGCTGGCTACTCCGGCGGAGGTAGCAGGCGTTGCCACACCGCAAACAGACGCAGCCAGGGGGGGAGAAACTGCCCTTACCATTAGGGACATTTTGGGCATGACTCTAGCCAGGAAGCGAACTGGCAGAGAAGAGATGCTGGCACCACCAGCAACATTGAAAAATGGGAAAGGCGAATGAGTGGGCAATTGGCGACCCACTCACTTGTTTCACCCCAGGGCAAAGCACCCAAACACTGTCAGTCTTAGACGTTTGGCAGCAGACTTCCAGAGCTCAGACACTAGGCCCTAGCGTAAGCTGGCCACTCCGGAGGAGGTAGCAGGCGTTGCCACACCGCAGACAGAGGCAGCCAGGGGGGAGAAACTACTCTTACCATTAGGGACATTTTGGGCATGACGCTAGCCAGGAAGCGAACTGGCAGAGAAGAGATGCTGGCACCACCACCACCACCAGCAGCAGCATTGAAAAATGGGAAAGGCGAATGAGTGGGCAATTGGCGACCCGCTCACCTGTTTCACCCCAGGGCAAAGCACCCAAACACTGTCAGTCTTAGACGTTTGGCAGCAGACTTTCAGAGCTCAGACACTAGGACCTAGCGTAAGCTGGCCACTCCGGCGGAGGTAGCAGGCGTTGCCACACCGCAAACAGAGGCAGCCAGGGGGGAGAAACTACCCTTACCATTAGGGACATTTTGGGCATGACTCTAGCCAGGAAGCGAACTGGCATTGAAGAGACGCTGGCACCACCAGCAGCAGCAGCAGCATTGGGAAAGGCGAATGAGTGGGCAATTGGCGACCCACTCACCTGTTTCACCCCAGGGCAAAGCATCCAAACAACTGTCAGTCCTAGACGTTTGGCAGCGGACTTCCAGAGCTCAGACACAAGGCCCTAGCGTAAGCTGGCTACACCGGCGGAGGTAGCAGGCGTTGCCACACCGCAAACAGACGCAGCCAGGGGGGAGAAACTACCCTTACCATTAGGGACATTTTGGGCATGACTCTAGCCAGGAAGCAAACTGGCAGAAAAGAGACGCTGGCACCACCACCAGCAGCATTGAAAAATGGAAAAGGCGAATGAGTGGGCAATTGGCGACCCACTCACCTGTTCCACCCCAGAGCAAAGCATCCAAACACTGTCAGTCCTTGGCGCTTGGGAGCGGACTTCCAGAACTCAGACACAAGGCCCTAGCGTAAGCTGGCTACACCGGCGGAGGTAGCAGGCGTTGCCACACCGCAAACAGACGCAGCCAGGGGGGAGAAACTGCCCTTACCATTAGGGACATTTTGGGCATGACTCTAGCCAGGAAGCGAACTGGCCTTGAAGAGACGCTGGCACCACCACCAGCAGCAGCAGCATTGGGAAAGGCGAATGAGTGGGCAATTGGCGACCCACTCACCTGTTTCACCCCAGGGCAAAGCACCCAAACACTGTCAGTCTTAGACGTTTGGCAGCAGACTTCCAGAGCTCAGACACTAGGCCCTAGCATAAGCTGGCCACTCCGGCGGAGGTAGCAGGCGTTGCCACACCACAGACAGAGGCAGCCAGGGGGGAGAAACTGCCCTTACCATTAGAGACATTTGAGGCATGACACTAGCCAGGAAGCGAACTGGCAGAGAAGAGACGCTGGCACTACCACCAGCATTGAAAAATGGGAAAGGCGAATGAGTGGGCAATTGGTGACCCACTCACCTGTTTCACCCCAGGGCAAAGCACCCAAACACTGTCAGTCTTAGACGTTTGGCAGCTGACTTCCAGAGCTCAGACACAAGGCCCTAGCGTAAACTGGCCACTCCGGCGGAGGTAGCAGGCGTTGCCACACTGCAAACAGAGGCAGCCAGGAGAAACTACCCTTACCATTAGGGACATTTTGGGCATGACACTAGCCAGGAAGTGAACTGGCAGAGAAGAGACGCTGGCACCACCAGCAGCAGCAGCAGAATTGGGAAAGGTGAATGAGTGGGCAATTGGCGACCTGCTCTGGTGACCCCAATAGCACAGCGTTGTGTTGAGTGCTGAGGTGATGCTTCATGCTAGCACGGGTAAAATGGCCAGACACTTTTCCTCTGCTTATTAGCTTCCCACAATGTTTGCACTTTCCATAGCGCCCTTCTTCAACATTTTCAAAGTGCTCCCAAATTGGGGCGAGCGTAGCCTTGGAGTGTGCCTTGGGTGCTGCTCCTGCTGCTCGGGGTGGATGAACAGAGGCAGAACTAGTGGTGGTGGGACTGGTGGTAACAGTACTGGCCATAGTGGGACTGCTAATTGCGTTAGCTTTAGATTTGCTAGGTTTTGCTGCTGCTGGTGGTGGTGATGGTGATGATCGTAGCGGAGAAGGTGGAGGCTCAGGGGAAAATTGTGCACTAGTCATTTGGACACTGCTCCCTGAGGAATCTGATTCCTGACCACTCATCTCCTCTACTTCCTCTGGCTCATAGTCTAGTTCTTCATAGTCTAGTAGAAGTACTAGTTGTGCTACCCTTTAACTTTGAACGTGCTACTGGTGCTTTAGGCTTTTCGTAAAAACCATAGAGCTTGTGGGCCTAGCCGCACTACTACCGCCTGCTTTTGGTGCCTTTCATTTACTTGATGATCCTTCAAGCAATGCTTCCCCAAATGATAAGCGAGAGCTTGGCCTACTTGGCCGACTAGACTCACGCAAAGGCTGCATCTTAGGACTGGTGGTGGTGCTGGTGGTGGTGGCAGATGGAGCTTGTCCCTCCTTAGTCCCAAAAGGAGGATCCATTTCAAATTTTGTGTTGTGTGTGTAGTGTAGTGTTTAAAAAAAACGTAAAAAAAAAAAAGGGGGGGGATAAAAAAATTAAAGACTTTGAATTTACACGGGCCTAAGAGCCTATCCTACTACTATGCTAACCCTAAAGCTATATTAGTATTCTAGTCTAACTTTAGGCAGACGCTCTCAAGCCCACTAAGATAAAGTGAGGTTAAGTTATATATAATATTATATTATTAATAGATTAGAATTATTTATACTAGGGATTATAGATAGACTATAGTTTATGAATTAGAAAGAATTACTTACTATATATATTATAGATTATGAATTAGAATTTATATTTTATTATATAATATATTATAGATTAAGAAGATTAAAGATTAGAATTATTTTAGTACTACAGCTAGTAGCTTGAAGCTTTGCTTAGTACAGTTGTTGTCGTCACACAGTCAATTTTTCTTGAAAAGAAATTAGAAATAAAATAAAATGTCACAGCAAAACAGTTAGCTTCACTGCTTGCTGAAACACACAGCACTTATGCGGCTCCACTCACTAGCCCAACAAGTTCACTTCACTGATGGACTGAGGTGAGCAAAACACTACGGGTACTTTTAATTACATTGAAATAAAATGTGAAATAAATGAGAAAATCTTTGCAAAACAGTTAACGTCACTGCTTGCTGATCAAAAAAGAACACAGCACTTATGCGGCTGCACTCACTAGCCCAACAAGTTCACTTCACTGATGGACTGAGGTGAGCAAAACAAATGAAATAAAATGAAAGATTATTAATTAAGAAAAATTGACTTGGTCTCTTGCTGTTGCTAAAACAAAGCACAAACTATAGAGCTGCAGCACCAGTACTAATAAGATTAACTGAACTATAAGCTAGTAGTAATTAATTAATATTATTACTTTTATTTATAGCTAATTTAATTATCTATTAAGATAAGAATTATAGAATTATTGATATTAATTAATGATTTTAGATTAGACACTAGTAGATGTCTTGAATGTCTACAGTACACTCTACACTAGTATACTATTACTAACTATAGTATATATAACTGACAAATATATATATAATTTTATAATGTATTCAATTATTAATTATTAATATTACTGATTTTACTGAATGTCTACAGTACACTCTACACTAGTATACTATAGTATATAAGATATATATGACTGACAAATATATATATATAATATTATAATGTACTATTAAATTATTATATATTCTATTAAATTATTATTTATAAATTCTATTATTTAATTTTTTTAAGCAGGACAGGCAGTAGGCACTAGTGCCAGCCCAGGGCAAGGGCACCCCAGTGCCAGTGAGGCACTGGGTGCACTGTCAACTCAACAGCACTATACACTACAGGCATTGGACGAGACCCTTAGCGTGACGCAGGGCCGGACTGGGACTGAAAAGCAGCCCTGGAAAAATTTGGAGACCAGCCCCATATAGTTTATCTCACGGTGAAGTTCTTATACCCACACGCACCCCTTATACATACCCGAGTCACACTATGTGCCATTCTTTTTATCTCATTATTTGTATTAAAATGCCAGAAAGCAAAAGTGTTAAAAGGCCCTAATAAATGAAATACATTACACATAATGGGATCAAAACATTTGCTACTGCGAACATTTTTAGATGAAAGAGTTCCATTTTATTTAGTGGAACAAAACACTGATCACATTATTCTTCATGATATTCTGGTAAGAAACTTTTATTTCTTTATTAATTCATGTAGACTATTTTTTCCATATTTAATAAAAGCTATGATTGAGACATGTTTGGTTTTTATTTCCTTTCATTTGACAACCTACCCCCGAGTTATGCACCTCTGCCCCCAGGCTTGCCACTCTGCCCCCCTGATATGCCTTCTAACCCCCTATATGCCACTCTGCCTCCAGAAATGCCTTATACCCCCTATATGCCACTCTGTCCCATGATATGCCTTCTAACCCCCTATATGCCACTCTGCCATATAGGGGGTTAAAAGGCATATCATGGGGCACTCTGCCTCCAGAAAAGCCTTATGCCCCACTATATGCCACTCTGCCTCCCCGATATGCTTTATACCCTCTCTTTATACCCTCACTCTGCATCCAGAAATGCCTTATACCCCTATATGCCACTCTGTCCCATGATATGCCTTCTAACCCCCTATATGCCACTCTGCCATATAGGGGGTTAAAAGGCATATCATGGGACAGAGTGGCATATAGGGGGGTATAAGGCATTTCTGGAGGCAGAGTGGCATAAAGGGGGTTAAAAGGCATATCATGGGGCACTCTGCCTACAGAAAAGCCTCATGCCCCTCTGCCCCATGACATCCCTTTTAACTCCCTTTATGCCACTCTGCCTCCAGATATGCTGTTGACCCCCTATATGTCACTCTGCATCCAAAAATGCCTTATACCCCTATATGCCACTCTGGCATTTAGGGGGTTAAAAGGCATATCATGGGACAGAGTGGCATATAGGGGGGTATAAGGCATTTCTGGAGGCAGAGTGGCATAAAGGGGGTTAAAAGGCATATCATGGGGCACTCTGCCTCCAGAAAAGCCTTATACCCCCCTATATGCCACTCTGCCTCCCTGATATGCCTCAACCCTCCTATATGCCACTCTGTCCCATGATATGCCTTCTAACCCCCTATATGCCACTCTGCCATATAGGAGGTTAAAAGGCATATCATGGGACATTTTTGTTTACTTTATATGGCAAGCCGATCCAGCTTGCCATATTAAATAAAAAATAATATATGCCACTCTGCCCCATGATATGCCTTCTAACCCCCTATATGCCACTCTGCCATATAGGGGGTTAAAAGGCATATCATGGGACAGAGTGGCATATAGGGGGTATAAGGCATTTCTGGAGGCAGAGTGGCATGAAGGGGGTTAAAAGGCATATCATGGGGCACTCTGCCTCCAGAAAAGCCTTATGCCCCCTTTATGCCACTCTGCCTCCCCGATATGCTTTATACCCTCCTATATGCTCCTCTGCCCCATGATATACCTTTTAACCCCCTTTATGCCACTCTGCCTCCAGATATGCCTTTTGACCCCCTATATGGCACTCTGCATCCAGAAATGCCTTATACCCCTATATGCAACTCTGGCATATAGGGGGTTAAAAGGCATATCATGGGACAGAGTGGCATATAGGGGGGTATAAGGCATTTCTGGAGGCAGAGTGGCATATAGGGGGACACACTTACATACACACACATGCCGATTTTGTTTGTTTTTAACAAATACAAAAAACATTATACAGTACAAAAAATACATTATTTTACTCACCTTCTACTTCTCTTGACTTCCTGGTAGCTGCACACTGTTCTCCTCTATGCTGACAGGATGCCACTGACCTGACATCCGGTGCTGCAGCAGTCTGAGTGCGAGGGGGCGGAGCTTCCACCTCACGCTGCTCCCATCACTATGCAGCCATCAGACTGCTGGGAACGTAATCTAAACGGCCGATGCGTGCTGATGCCGCCGGCCGGAGCTACTATGACACTTTTTTTTTATTTATATGGTAAGCTGGATCGGCTTGCCATATAAAGTAAAAAAAAGTATTGAAGCAGAGGCGGCCGGCGGCATCAGCACGCACCGGCCGTTCAGATTACATTCCCAGAAATCTGATGGCCGCATAGTGATGGGAGCAGCGTGAGGGGTGAAAGGTCAGTGCGAGGGGGCGGAGCTTTCACCCTTCACACTGCTCCCATCACTAGACGGCCATCGCACACGGCTGCTGGGTGCTGATGCCGGCCGGCCGCATCAGCACCCAGCGGCCGCTTTGATTAGATTTCGGGAAGCCTGGGGGGCAATTGCCCCCCTGCCCAGCCCGCCCCTGGCACCGAGGGAGGCGTTCATTGCCATTTGCAGCCGCTCAGCGGCTGTCTTCATGGTAAGTCTGCCGGCCGCCCAGCCCACGGACCTTCCGGCCCACCGGGAAATTTCCCGGTATCCCGGTGGGCCAGTCCGGCCCTGGCGTGACGTCACAAGAGTGAGCTGATTGGACAGACGAGGATCAGCTCACTCCTGTTCGAAATTTTGGAGGCTGCGCGGCAAAAACGAAGACGGTTGTGAGTCTTCGTCTTCTCCTACGTTTTGCCGGCACTGTATTCTCTTTGGCGTGTCTTCGGAACGAACAAAAAACGGCCTCTTCGTGCTCGTTTTCATGTTCGCCCGAAGACGAATGCGCAAGTCTACTGTATATGTGTTTCTAAAGGCAGTGTATGTGTATATGTGTGTTTATGGGCTGGTGTGTGTGAAGGGTGTGTCTAAGGGTCCTGGGAGGGAAGCTAACATTTTTAATTTAAAAAAATCTCTGCTGCTGTGGACACCTGGCTGGCTGAGAATCATGGGAATTTTAGTTCACAGCTAGCATCTGCAGCTTTACTGTTGCTGCACTTCCCATGACGCTCATGGGAATTCAATTCAATGTGTTGGTTACTTTTAATATGCATGACTGTGCTGACAAAAATGAAGCATGTTTTAAGTGGCAATGCAAGCACGACATTGTAAAGTAAAATTGCTTGTATCGGTGAGTTCCCCCGGGATTAAAAAACAAGGGTCCCTCCTTCACATTTTGAAATGTTGGGAGGTATGTAGATGTAAGTGTATTTGTTGGCATGAGTGTGTATGTGTGTGTATTAGCATGAGTATGCATGTGTAAATACATATGTGTGTGTTAGCATGAGTGTGTAAATATGTGTTCGAGTGTGTGTTAGCGTAGTATGCTTGTAGTATCAGCGTGTATGTTCATACAAATGTCTGAGAGTCCGTAAAATGTGTTCATGAGGTTAACTCCAAAGCTTAATATCGCCAAAAAACTGATTACTAAAGTAAACGGCCCGAGCTATAGGTAGTTGTAATTAAGGAATGTTAAAGCTATCATGGTGACAGAAATTCCGTGAAATTGCATTGTTTAGCATTGTTTAGCACACCCATTGCAGTTACCTCCATTAAATACTTTACTGGATATCAATATTAAATATATGTAACTCTGGCTGTATATAAAATCATAAAAAAACTGTACATGTCTTAATCTTCAAAAGATGCTCATGGATTTAATTTAAAAAATATGGTCAACCTAATTAAAATGGGCAGTTTTAAAAGATGTAGGACACAGCTGTGTGTAAGGTGCGTAAGGTGATAGAGAAAATGATCACAGGATCCATGTATAATTTATTATTGGTAAATTGTTCAAACAGCATTTTACAGAACAGCTGACTCACATAAGTGTAAAATACTACCACACTTTCATTATTCTCATGTCTGAACATGTATAATTTAAATAAAATAGTAAAATGTATACTTATATTTAAAGAGTGTGAGAGATTGTGAAAGAGAGTGTGAGATAACGTAAGAGTGAAAGAAAAAAAAATTCAAATGAAAATTCAGCGCCCTCTGCTTCGTTTTTAGTTTGAGTCCTTCCAGACATTCACAGGAATTGACAAAGTTGGCAAATTTTGCTATTATTCATATGAATCTGAAGGCACAACTCTAACAAATATAAATAAGGCATTCTCATAAATTATAGATAGTATTTTAATAAAAATACATACACACATACATGGAACTTCATACAAACTGAGTTAAAGTTGGTCAAGCCAATGAATAGTTTAATTCTTAACAGCTATTACGAAAATCAATAGTTATTCTAGCTGTTTTTACTGAAAAATGTTGAGACTTTTAGAAATGTTCTGTCATGCAGATAGTTAAAGGGCAATCTCAGTGATTTAATTCGCTGAGGAACTTTCTCCACTGTAACCTGTTCTCTGTACACCCGGGAGCCCTATTCCATGAGCAGCTGGCCATTCACCTTTAATATATATCAGAGAATTGGTTGGGACCTCCTGAAGGCGGCAAGTGCCTAAACAATAAGTACGAGAAATCAGCAAAGGTTGTGATCCTGATATAGATGGAAAAAAATGCCCCGGGGGTTTAAATTTCCTATTTACCCACATGTTCAATAAAATGTAGGTGATGAGAAGACACAGTATTAAGTTTATTGTATACTGTCATGCTGTCAGAGTAAGCATACCTTAAAGTGATATGATTTTATAGGAAAATATATAATATAAAAATGTATTTCCTTTATAATAAAGCTTTCTTATATTATGCCCTATTACTTGTAACTTTCAATGCAGTATATTAAAAAGAATTGGAAATCAGGATCTTTATGATCATATCACTAACACTCATATGTGAAGTTATTACAGTCATAAAATGGAACTCTAGATAAGCTGACCTTGAGACTCTACAAAGTATTCAACTGTTAAAGGGACAGTCAAATCCTTGAAGGATCTCAAAACTCTTCTTACACGTTGAGTTATACGTTATACAGGGCCAGCTTAGACCTTCTTGCTGGACAAACTAGTGATGGCCCTTCATAATGAATATTGAATATTGAGAGATAAAACAAGGCTGTTGGTTCCTCTCTCAACAATGAGGATCAGATTGTGAGGGTTTTCTTAATCATTTAAGGATTAAAAAGGAGTTAAACAGCTCTTTATACAGTCCTGTGGTTTTGGCAGACATTTATTGTTCAGATGTATTTTGTGGTGAAGAGGTAAGACTTGTCATGTATGGATTGGTTTTCCTCATGGCTTTGCCTCTACTGGATTAAATCGAATGTGTTTCATTTAGTTTTTACACACATTTCAGATTAAACATTAAATAATTTACCAAGAACACAGTGTTATTTGCATCATGACAATTTATGTGTTCATGCATGAATACCTCTAACAAATCACGACTCCCTCTATGAATCACCACCTGATTCACATGGAGAAAAATAAGGAGGATGATCTCGACATATTGACCTCACGCTCACATTCTAAATCAAAGACAGTCATCATCTCTGAACAGTGTGTTTCAATCAGCACAGGCGGCTGAAACGAAATTTCAGTCCTTTAGAGAGATGCTTTGGTGACTATAATATTGTCGGTGTCCAAGGTACCATAGGAAACAATCATATTGTTTCTATTTATATAGGAACAAGTACATTTTAGTGAATAGCTGAGTTGGTTTCTTGCAAAACCCATAAAGGAAATATCAAATTATCAGTATAATCAGTTTGACCCTGTCAAGAAGGATATAACTATTTCTGGCTGAAATGTTTTCCAAACTACACCAAATATGCTATAAAGGATATAAAAAAACAAGTAGACACCATGCAATTCTTAAAATATTTGATTTTCACCTCGCTGAGTGTATTTTAGACTGTAACATGGTTTAGAGACATAGTCCATATACTAAGGTGGACCTTTATTGTAGTCATCTGAGACACGTAGACAGAGTCAACCTCCAAAAAAGACCAAAGTGTTTGATAACAATAACAAGTTTTGTGACTCATGTCTTTTTTGGCCCATCAACTATAAATCAGAATTGCTTGCTTTCTCCTTTTTCTAGATGACAGGTATAGACAGGGCCAAACTGAAGAAGAATGCCGTCCCTGGCACGTTAAGGTCTGCAGCCACTAACAAAAAGTATGTGTAAGATGGCGACTGGATATGTGCGGCTGCATACTATGCTTTTATAGATTGACTGCTTTAGTGTGCGGCTGTCGACTGGATGTAAACAGCTGCACACTAAAGCACCTGATTTGATGTTAGAGAGCCAGGAAAGGCCGTTGAGCCATTCCAAGCCTGTTTTTAGATTAATTTTATTTCTTAGCTTGGAAAAGCAACCTAATCCTTATTGGTCAGCTCATTCATGTATAGTGTAGTGCATGTTATTTTCTCTGTATAAAATGTATTTCATTGATTTTGCTGTGTTTATTCATTTGTAGTGCAAAGCTGTTTCATCTGTTCTGCTATTTGGCTTTTTGGGTCCACTGTGTATAATGACTCATAGCACACCTGTGGGCTATACTGATAAGGCTGGGCAAATATTGACACAAGTCAAACCAAGTCAAGTTTAAAGCTATGCGCAAAAGGTACCAGTAAATTCAAAGAGATCGCAGCTGTCTTCAAGTGAGATTTAGATGACTGGACAGCAATACAGTCTTAAATTGCACTTAATCCCACATACTCCATACACACTAGTGCCAATAAAGCCTAAATGATAAACTCTAACAATACCAGGATATACAAAGAGTCCCTGGTCTTAGATTCAGGGTAGCTGTATGCATATCCCATGCATATTTAAATTATCTCACTGTATTAGCATACCTGGGAACTTGTGTGGTACTGTGGGCGCGGCCAGTCCTGGTGACGTCACGGGTGGTGCGCTGATGTCAGTGGGTGTTCCCGCTGATGTCGCGGTAATGGGCGAGGAGTGAGGAGTGTCAGGACCCTGCTCCTGCAACCTGAGGATTCGGGTATCGACCTGGAGAAGTGGCGCTTCTCCCAGAGTCTCCGGGCGAAACCCAGATAGTTCCCAGTTAGCCTCTATCACTAGTGTTGGGAGACTAGCGCTCTTAAGGACGTTATATGAGGACATTTTACTTTACTGAGAAAGTGGTAGATAAATGGAACAGTCTCCCAGGGGAAATTGCAGAGGCCAATACAGTGAAGTAATTTAAACATGCATGGGATAAGCATATGACTATCCAGAATGTAAGATGGGATCAAGGACTGATTAAGGTTTTAGTGTTTACAGCAGGAAAAACCTCAGACTGGTCTAACAGAATGGTTCTTATCCATCAAAAAATGATGTCCTTCCGTACGTCCTTCCTCCATTCCCAAGTACTCTCACCTACTGTCTGATCACTCTTGTCAAGTTCCATTCCATTTCTTTACTCTCTCTTACATGTGCTTAATTATCAAAGAGCCAACAACGTCCCTTGGAAAATCTTCTGGTCACACCTCTAACACATTCCTTTGGAATTAAATTTGTCACATTTTTAATATTTCTATTTTTATAGACAGAATGCATAGAATAACAACCCCTGTCTCAATTACAATATAAACATGTTTTACAAAAAAGATATAACAAAATGACTATACCATTTTCTCAGTAACGCAAACAGCTTCAGATTATGGTTGAAATACTGAAGTTCATAGCTCCACACTACAGAAATATTGTAGTTAATCAAACTGCAGCTGGATCCACAAATCCTGGCTTTTCCAGTGCGTCTATTTAATGATGGTCGGCATCTGTGCTTAAGTTTCTAAGGTGGCACATTAAACATGGCTTATATGTTTGAATGTGCTAACTTTAAAAAGGTATGGTCTAAAGCTCTGGTGGGATTGCAAATGTCAGTAAGAAATATGGAGACTAACCTCCATTTTAACCTCCATTAAAAATTGAACACACTTTCCAGGACACCTTACTGACTCACTTATTGAGTTCGTATAATCAACTTGTTTTTATTGTTCTACTAAAAAAGTTTACTAGGCCTTTAAGTTATTTCATTTATTTTATTATATATCATTTATGAATGGAACATATTTTAGATGGTCTTTCATCTCCACATCTACAACCAATCACCATACCTGGGCACTAACCAAATTTTGCCAGTCGGTCTACTTCATAACCATAAGAGAAGCTTTGTCCCAGCCCAGGTCCTGGCCTGATTCCCCCCCCCCCAAGACTATTTTAACTTTCTTGGAGGATAGTCCTGTTTCCTTAATCATTCCTGTAATGAGTTTTAGTAGGAGGGTTCAGATGCTAGCATCATTGTGAAGTACCTATGGACTGTATGTCAAACAGCCCTTAGCAAATCTCTCACCTCAGCATATTCTTTTTTATAGTACTGTAAAGTTTTAACATATATATATATATATATATATATCTTAGTCTTTGTACTGCACACAAAAATACTGTGTGTAGTGTATGACATTGGTCTCATTTCTACTGAGGTTTCTAGAACCCACTGAGAAGCTACAGGAAAAGCTGCAGTAATCAGCCTCATTCTATTCCACAGCAGCCATTTTAAAAGGAATATAAAAAAAAATGTTTCCCTTTTCTCATCTGTACTTCTAAAACTAATTGAGAGTTCTGCAGTAGAGCATGTGATTAAAATGTAAATGAGAACGTTATATAACGAGTACAAAAAGTGACAGCAGGTGAGTGTTAACTCATTATATGTTCTTGTTATGGTATATTGTTTCACAGTGCTTATGGAAGTTTGGATGAGGATCATTGTCTTGCCATGAGAACTCTATGCATCCAAAATGTAAATGAGACATGGGTGATTTCACACAAAATTCATAGCGCAGCAAAAGGGGAGCAGACCTTCAACACGGTTTGATTTTATCTGGTAACTGTTTGCTTTAGAAACCTAATCTTTTGCTTAACTTTTAAAAGGGACATTATATTGATGATTGGAGAGGGTGAGACCGTGAGTGAGTGTGTAAATGTACAGTGTTAGTGTTACTGTATGGTGCTAGTATGACTGCGTGTGGCAGTATATGACAACAGAGCAATGGTGTTAGAGTGCCAAGGGGGAATTGAGGGGGACAGGGTGGGGTGGAGCAGGAGAGAGAGAACATGCATGCATTCATGAGTAAATGTATGGTGTTAGAGTAAGTGTGTTAGCACTCTCCGAGCCTGTGCTGGAGTTCACTGTTGGTAAGTATACCATATGTCATCTTCTGCACAACAAATAGTGGAGGGATGCCTATGGGGGATTTTGTAGGATTCCTCACGCACTTACAAGAGGGACACCAGATTTAAACCTGCTACTCAGCTATGATATGCATTAAAGTGGATATGACTGGTGAAGTGTAACTCATAGGCTTCAATAAAAGTGGAGATGTCACATTTGAGATAAAAGTACAAACATGTATTGCCTGTGTTGTTATTGTATTTTTTAAATGTTCCATTAAGTTATTCTGATTTACATATTCTATTTTGGAAATTCACTTTAGGGATACTAAGGCATTTCAGTTGTCTAAGTTGTATAGTCAGCTGGAAGTAGATGGTGTTGGTCCTTGGAGTGGGCAGAGCTGGGGGCATGGCCACTCACTTGCTCAACTTAAAGAGCCTCCTTTCGACGCCCTGCAACAGCAGAGACATCCACTGATTTTACAGCTCCCTGGGCCAAATGAGGGGAGATCACAGGATCTCCCGAACCAGCCCATGAGCCCCACTGCCGGGGACTGTCTACTAAGATCATGACTGTCGGTAGGTATGCAAGTACTAGGATCCAGGATCTACTGCTAAGACAGTAGCATTAGCCATTAACTACACAGCTCTCCTAATACAAAATGTACCTTGATGTATTCCAAATCAATATTAAGTCCATTTTCCAAAGGTGCTCTGGGTTGTTTGACTGAAAACCATGGATTATATGATAAAGTTTTATTAACTAATTGATGATCTGTAATTAAGTTGTGGTGAGATGTAGGATGTGCATATAGCTGCAATGAAGTGGGAATTTTTTTTATATTAACTCAGTTCACCTGGTATATAAACAAATAATGATTGAACATATAAGATGTATTACTGTCAAACCCAATTAACTTTGTGTACTAGAACTAGTGTAAAGTTGATCTGCCTATAGCATTCTGCATTTGCAGTGATTGCACACGGCTGCAACCCACTTTCCAGCCATCCTTAAAATGTATAGGTATGCTCTCTTGGCATATAAATAATAAAATAATATTCAGTCTATACACTGAAATATTATTTAGCACAATTGCTTTTGACCACACATTTTAGAGTAGACCAAAGCACACTGTATTAATTATTACTATTATTTATTTAATTATAAGGCTTATCAAACAACCACGAATACAACTGAAACAAGGCAGGTGGTTTTCAATTAATGGAATGTAACCATTAAAACATTTGCTGGGTCCTTGTTAACTAATATCTTCCATATATACTTGATGCTTTTGAAAACCACCAGTGAATGAGAAGAGAATCCAAACTTTTATCAGCTCTACTCCTTCCCAAGCATAGAACTAGCATGAGAAAAAAAAATGATAGTCTTCTATAGGGTATACGCCTACTTATGTGGAAAGGAATCATTTGAATTGCCTCTAGATTGTAAGATCCGTTGAGCAGGGCCCTTCTTAACTATTGTTTCTGTCAAATTGTTATGTTATACCGTTATGCTCTGAAAAATACCCCTCGTCTTATATTCAAGGTCGTCAAATAGAGGTCTGACTACAAGACTATGATCCAGATCCCCCACAGTGCTGTAGGGGACCTGGATCCTCCTCTCTGGCAGCCGGTGGACGTCTGTGCGATGCACAGACAACCTCCACTGGTGCAGGCACTTCTGCCAGGGCTTCTATGACGAAGCGCTGGCGCAACACGACCTTCCGGTGCTCCACCCCAGAAGTCCCGGTGGAAGTACTGGCCGGCAGCAGTGGAGGTTGTCTACGTGCATTGCGCAGACGTTCATTGGCTTCCAGAGAGGAGGATCCCCCGCAGTGCTGCAGGAGACCCGGATCCTACTCTTTGGCAGCCAATGAACGTCTGCTCAATGCGCGCAGGCAATCCCCTTTGCGACTCGACACTTCCGCTGTGGCTTCTATGAAGGAGCACCGGCATGAAGTGACCTTCCGGTGCGCAGTCATAGAAGCCCCGCCGGAAGTGTCGTGTAGTAGCAGAGGTTGCGCACAGACCTTGTTAGGGATATTAATGAGACAAAATAGGCAAAACCAATATTTCGTCACACACACAAAATAACGACGCTACCAAATATTGTAGTACCACATCCACAATATTAATTTACGGAGATACCCTATATTTTATCTCCGATCCTAAATTCTTTTCAGAATCTATAATTCAAATTAGATAGATATCGCCACGATAGTCAATAAAAATATTATTTATTGTAAATACAATTTATAAAATATATATATGAGTCACACAGTGCATGATATAAAACGCTAAATTCTTAAAACGTGTCAAAAATAAATCAATTCAAATACAGTATATTATCGATAGTTATCAATATGAATTGTTATTTTATGAGTCTAACACACAATTAATTTCCAGTCCACTCAGCAACCAAAAATTGATAATAATCAGGGCAGTAATAAAGATATCACTATCTCTCTAATATTAGTTTAACTAATATGACAAATTAAAAATAATTTTTTTGTGTCTAAGAGTATTAGTGAAGTTCCTAATAGATGCAAATAATGTCAAACTTCGTCTATAGGTAAAAATACCTTTTCATTATTGTTATTATCACGGGTTATAAGCTGCAGTCTCACAAGCCGTCATATACAATAATGCAATATACTATTTCCCAGAAACAGGAAATTCTATACGAAGAAGACAAAATTCACCTCTATTCAGAATAATAAAACAATTATATTTACCACCACTTGTTGCTGTTGTCCAACTGGTCCTTGTAGAAATTAATCCAGATTCATTGTCAAGAAATTAAGTGGGCAAGAATATAACTTTCTACAAATTATATAGGTTAGGACTCCAAGTAACTCTAAGAGTGAAATATGGTGCCAGGATCTTAAGATTCCAATTCTCTGGGGTAAATTTGGTGAATAAGTCCGTCAGGGTCTGTCCATTTGAGGGTGCAATCTTTTTTTTTTCATTATTAAAGACATAAGCTTTTAAAGACAGGGCTTATTATCATAGCCTCCACCTTTTGATTGGAATTCTCCAATCATAACGGTGGGTTTTACCCATTATAATTAGGATTTCTACTCATATTTACACCTTGTAATTTCTTAATTTACCTGTGAAATACGCTCTTGTCTAAGAATTAACTTAAAACCATTACATATGTGTTTGGAATTTATCCTTGGTCACCCTAATCGTCAAATGTTACTTCCTAGATAGTAACTCAGGTCTTGGTAGTCTTCCCATGTATCCCCCATTCCAAGTTACATTTCTAAGGATATACAGTGTCTAACTTTCTCATGGAAGATAACATTAATTGTATCATATATACACTGAAACATCATTATACATGAATACTCCTTTGTTCTCAATTATAGAGGGAACAAGGACAAAAAGAAATAATCACTATATGATTAAATAAAATAAAATGGCTCTAACTCCATTTTGTGTAATATCACAGAATATAGAAATACATGCTTTCTGTGATAAAATATCTGACAACCTCCACCGGCTGCCCCTACTTGACACCAGGGAGTCTGGATCACGGGGACAAGTCTAGGGATGCATCAGTAAGTCAAAGGAGCATATAGGGGGTATAAAGCATATCAGGGAGGCAGATTGGCAAATAGGGGGGAATAAGGCATATCATGGGGCAGAGTGGCATATCATGGGGCAGAGTGGCATATCATGGGGCAGAGTGGCATATAGAGGGTATAAGGCATATAAGGTATATAAGGCATATGTGGGGTGCAGAGTGGCATATCAGGGTGGCAGAGTAGCAAGCCGTGGGGTAGATTTGCATAACTGGGGGGCAGGTTGGCAAATAAAAGGAAATAAAAACAAAAAAATCTTTTTTCTCAATCATAGTTTTTATTAAATATGAAAAAATAGTTTACATATGAATTAATATTTACTAATAAAACATTTTTCCTATAGGATAGTCTTATATTCAGGCTTTTTTTTCTAAATACATATTCAAATTTTTTGGAGGGGTCGTCTTATAATCGAGCAAATACGGTATATTACTTGTTATGTGCTGTTTTCCTATTGTAAAGCACTGTAGAATATGATGGCGCTATAAACAAAACAATAAATAATATTAATAATATTTCTACTATGAATATCTTGTTAAAAATAGAAAAATATTAAAAGTGTTTCAGTTACCTCTGGCAGTGCATGTTGTTATATGTGAATAGTGGAGGGTGGCAGTTTTTGTAAAAGTGTGTTTTATTAGTGTATCTGAGCTATGCAGCTTGCAGAATTCTTCCCCTTTGTATTTTTCTCCATTTAATTTGTTAAGCTGTGTTCTGTCTCTACCTTGTTACAGCTTCATGTTCAAGTTATTGGAATGAAACTGAGAGGCTGCTCCAGCTTTAGGAGTCACTCTTGCCAATATATACAGTAGGAGGGTCACCAACTATGTGGCTGCTACACACACATTTGATAGGTTTTACTCTCAATAGCCTTAGCTTGGGGAAGCTTGTTAACAGATTGCTGGCGAATGTTACTAACAGACATGTGTTGCACTCCAGGGGCTGCTGGCTGAGGTTGCCAGTTTAATAGAGACAGAACATACAATTCAAATGTTTTTTTATGGTTCAAAGTACAGCAAAGAGGATACCTGAAAATATCTCAGGGTAGACCATCCGGAGATTTTCCTTTTTCTGCTTTGTGTGCAGGCAGAGTTCACTACGATAAGTAGGACTAGCTGGAGGAAGGCCTGACTAGCCCCAGATTGCCTTGAATTAGCTGCGAGTGGAAAGGGAAGTGGGCATGGTGATAAACGCCGCTCCACTGCACGGAGAAAGCTCAGAGTGGCCAAGGGAAGCCTATGGCCAGCAGAGGGTTAATCATATGAATTATAATTGAAAAGTTGGCACAAGAAAATTGGAGAACTGCTTGTTTAAAATGTTGTACATATTTTTTTTGTATGTTTGATGCATTTCATACAGAAAGGGAATTAGTGACCAAAAGTAGGGGTTTCTCTCAGTCTTTCTGGTCATGTGGAATATTGCTCTGTTATATGCAATGCTAGTTAACTGTGTGTTTTGGCTCTTAAAAGACTTGTACAAAGCATGAAAACTGGTCGATGTATTGTAAATTGTATGAATTGTAAACCAGCATAGACTGTGAACAATGGGTTTTATATTTGTTGTGTATCATTATCTGCATCCTCTTATTGTCTCATGATTATGCAGCTTCACATGTAAATTAACTGGTACAACGGGGGATTATTATTATTTATATAATATATTTAAGACTTGTGCAGATGGACCAAATACAATTCAGATAAATTTTTGGTACACTTTTGATCCATCTGTTTTTTGGTTTAATTTGTTATCGCTCTGTCTTTCACTCACTCTGTCACATGCTCTTTATCAATGTCTCCCTACATTCTCTGTGTCTCCTCGTCTCCTTCAGTCTGTTCTTGTTCTAAGTTTCTTCTCTCTTCTTTTTTCTGTCTTCTCTGGTGGTTCGCTTGTCCCGGCTCTCTGCGGTGTTATCCCGGCCTGGTGTAGTTGTTCCGCTATAGGGTGGGGCCTTAGCGGACATCCTCTACTCAGACTGAAGAAATGGGAAGAGACTGTCACCGTGGTGTGCTCTGAGGCTCTGCCCTGTTGCAGAAGTAATACATCAGGCCAGAATAATACAGACAAATCAACAGAGAAAGAGAAGTTTAGAAAACGCTTCTCATTCTCCGTGAATCCGTCTGCGAAGGATAAGCAGAGACACAAAGAAGGTAGGGAGACATTGAACGTGAGAAAGAAAATGAGTGCGAAAACCCAACCAAATGCAAATGAAAATGTGGAGCTCTCTGCTTCATTTTCATTTGGACCCTTCAGTTTTTTGGACATTTGTAGGAATTGAGAAAATTGGTAAATTTCTTAAAAATGTACATTTGTATGAATCGAAATGAACAAGTCTATTATTCATGACATTATTTATGTGTACCAAAAGTTGAGGGTATATCTACAGCAACACAAGAAAATTTAAATTCCCCCTTTTTAGCAATTCTTTGGTACTCCTTAGAAAAGAGCCTGCTCTCTTGCAAATAAGCTCAGTTATTACATTACTCAGGTCAGGCTACATCCCTGGTAAGATTTGCCTGTTAATTTAATACACATACAGCAAGTGATAGTATTAGGTTCTTGGATCATAAATTTAATTTCTGTCACGCTAACAGCAACTTCAAAGTACTGTCAAAGTCAGAATCTTCCAGGGCTGCAAATGAAGACTCGGCAGAAACACTGATTTTAATGGAATGTTCAACTCGATGACTCTGTAAAAGTGCAGACTCTGATTATGTAGGCAATATAAGCAGTTTATGTCCTAGAACCACTTATATCTCTAAATATCTCACCAAGTAGATTGTTCATCAGCTCTCTTTTTTCCTTTTGTATGTGAAAGAATTGTTCAGCAGAGCTCTGAGTAAAGTGATTATCAGCACGTGACCATTTCACTGAACCACGTCAATTCACAAGCGTTTTGTGTGTTACCACCATTTATATAATTATCACTTGTCGAAACTATGGCAAGACACATGAAATCAATCTTATTATGTTTTATTTAATAATCATTATAGCTGCTCCCAGTAGTACTAACAACAACTACATGGATATCTTGGGGTATCAGTGGAGTGCACCTTTAACATAAGTCTTTGTGCAGTAGTTTTAAGCCCTAACAAACCCTAGTAGTTACCACTTTCCAAAATTATATGTCCGAGTAGGTCTGAAAGTGGGGAAAGCCGCATATTAAAGCGATAGAGTCAAACTAGGGTGTAGAGCACTGTTTAAGCAAACAGAACAAAGCAGCATTAAGAAATCAAGTCTTTTTCCATCTACATAATCTTTTTGGAAACAAGGCCTACCGTATGTGTTTAAGCAGCAATGTCAACTTTTTAGATTCTCGTCAGACATTAGTATTATCGCTTAGTCACATTTTCCAGCACCAAGGTGCTTAATGAGGACCACCTCCCCAATGAGACTTGTAGAAAGATAAAACTGTTTTGACATGTTTTAAAGTGCACCTTTCCTAATGCGCCATTTTGTAGAAGGCAACTTTTCACCTATACATGGTGCTAGCCAATTGTCTAGGTGTAAACATTAAATCTTAATATTACCCCCCGCATTGATCCAGCACAGAATAAAAGCTGCAAACATGACCGTCGGGTGGCTTGTGCAAGCACCACAATCCTCCCCACTGTATTAGAAAGTGCTATGAAAGCAATCGCACATACAGCATTCTGAGATTGAATGGAAAGCAGTCTGCAGGAGTGCGCATGGATACATGGTAGCCATACCAGAAGTTACAAGCAACTTTTTTTAAATTCAGTTGCTAGAGATTTACCCTTATTTTTACCCTAGTATACCATGTAATCCAATTTTATTTGGATGAGGGTACACTTTAAAATAGGATGAAACATTCACACACACCAATAAATAAATAATTTAGCATTTCCTTTTCTTTCAGTATGAAGTACTGCATATGTGTCAGATCTGAGTTTGTGGAATCTCTGATCCACACAGAGATTAGCACAGATGACACATTTAGTCTGCTTGTGTTGGAGAAAATTACTCCATATATAAGAAAGACGCTTGATAACAAAACATAGTGGTTTCTGTACATATTTTAGAAAGGTAGATGTAAGATTGGTAAGCATTTTTATACATCATATTAAAATTGCATGAAAAATATTGTAAAGTACAGCCAAAGAATGTCTTCATAAATACAAATTAAAATTAGACAATATGTATCCAGGTAGTCACATATAAATATTACTAAACTGATTTTTATTTACTTACTGCTGTCATATCTGTGATAAAAATGTTAATTATATGTAATTCCATAAAACTAGCACTAGTACTTCTCATGGACCCAGGAGGATGTATTTGAGACAAAAGGATCTGCATATTAAGTAAACGTTATTGATTTTACTAGGTCAAAGGTTAATTGTGATTAATTAAAGGGGCGCTACCACACTAATAGGTCATTGACGTCTAATTAGTCTACATACATGTTACTGGAAACAGAAATAAAACGTTTGTTATTCATTTTAACTTAAACAATGGCTATGATGCTTCCAAAAGTGGAAGCCAGTTTTTCCATTTTTACTAGTTGAAATAAAGTCACCTTGGGGAAAAGAATAATGTTGAGCCATATGTGTACACTCCAGTTACTTACATTTAGCCAGTTTAGTCTCTCTCAGATTCAACATCAGCCTCCTAGTGTGTCTTTACATTTCCTATGACCTGCATGTACTTTGGCCTAGTCCCCCTGCCGCAAAACTGGAGCATAGTTGATCCTACTGGACAATCAGGCCTCCTGGTGTGCTTCTGCTCAATTGGCTGGTTACAAACGAGATCTCTGATGTCCACAGCAGGGCCATTTACACAATGGCAGAATCTTAATAGGATATATTAAAATGCACACTTGATGCAGTGATGGTGATGAATGCAAAGGGGGTGCTGGGGCACTACTCTGGGATGCGGGCAGGAAGACCAACCCCTGACGTTGCGGAACATGCTGCTGTTTAAGGGGAAAATATGCAGGTAGAGAGGTGTGTTAGAACGCCGCTCCAGCAAACCACAGTGTTCTGGTAGACACTTGGAGAAGCAGCACTTCTCCAAGGTATGCCCATGTCACCTTACTAAAACTCTGACAACAACACTACTATCTTTCCTCTGCTCCCTACTACATTTTCATACTTATTCCCCTCAGATTTCTTGGGTCGTGGCCTGTGTCTATATTATCTACACTTCCTTCTACTTCTTTGCAAACTAACTCTGTACTAATAAAATATTGACATCATCTGTCTTGATACGTTTATGCCTGCAAAACCTAGACAGTCACTGATGTTGATTTACACAATGAAGCAATCATAATGTGGACTAGTATTGATCACCTCAACCTTTCAGAGTTTTCAGAAAGCGATGAAAATGTCCAAAGCTGCAGCATGCATGATAAAACTAGCACCTGGACCCAATACTTACTGAAACACATGAAAAGATAAAATACATAAAAAATCAATATTTATATGTTAGAAAACCATATTATTTCTGTATAATGAAAGCATCCTTTGTGCTTAACGTTGTGCTGTTGGATGTGGATGATTACTAACCTTTCCCCTATTATTAAAAGGCTAATTTCTGTTGGGTCAGCCTTTGTAAGTGTAAAGTATAAGAGTGACAGGAGAATGTCTAGCATACCTCGGAACTTCTCAGAGGAGGCTTTCTGTTGCTCTCTCTCACTGTGGTAGTGGTTTGTGAGGGGTAGGGCTAACAATGTGTGAGGAAAGGGCTAGCTGTGCAGAGTGCGGCAAACAACATGTTGGGATGTGATAGCCCTCGATTACTAGAGTTTGGTGAGGGAGTTGGCCTGTCCAAAAAAAGCTCTCTGACCAAAGAAAGAGGGAAGGTGATCTGCAGACTGCAAGTCAAACCCAGAGAGTTACCATGTATGATGGCTAGATGGCATTTTCACCTGCCTCAGCTTCTATGAAGTAAACTAAATATTAGACGTATGTGAATACTGATTATGACAATTTTTTTGGTTTGTTTTTTCGGCAACAAATTTTCGGCCAGAAATTTGGGGGGATTTTTGATTCTGCACCAAAATGTGTTGCCTGGTGCCCACATTCACTCTCTCTCTTAGTCTCGCTCACTCTCCCATTCACTCTCTGTCACACTCGGTAAATGTTTCCCAAACCTTCTCTGCTGACCACTTCCGCTATGGCATCTTCAGCTTCTTTCTTCATCTGCATCTCCAAACAATACATTGATTAACTAACAAAATACACAAGCTATAGGCTGTTTTAATAAAATGAATTAACTTATGCTAAGAGTATATGTTACATAAATATAGGATATATTTAATGTGTAGAACTGCAAAATGTAGGATTTAGCAATAATGGCATATGCTTTTTACTTTAGGATTCAAGGTCTGCATAATTATTCAACTGCACTACCAGAAGGCTAACATAGGCTCCTAAAGCTTCCTGGTGCAGAAGTGGCCCCTTCTTGATAAATTAAGTAAGCTCAAAACTATAAATTTGACAATTTACTTTTAGATATGTTGTAGAAACAATTCTGATGTATAGTGGGCATACCGGGAAACGTCCAAGAATAGGCTACCTGAAGCTCTCCTCCTTTGGGGGTTAGTAGCTTTGTGAATGTACGGGGCTAGCCCCATGCATATTATGTATACGTACCCCTAATCTTTTGCTTCAATGCTCTCTTGCCATCTCTTGTAGAATGTGAAGGATTCAACTATGAAAGGACTATAAAGTAAAGTGTCTATGTCAAGAATCTGTTCTCTAATCCTTTCAAAGTCCTTAATTGTGTGAATATGACAGTTCGTAAGTCTTTTCTTTCTCGGTTACCTAAAACATGTAAATCTGACTTATTGCTGACAGGATAAACATTTACAGTGTTTATCATAAACCTTTTCAATGCCATCCCTTTGCCTGTGTAGTACAAAGACACGTCTCTCTGTCAAAATTATTCTTGTGCTTTTTCATGGTAATTATAAGAAAAATATAATCCTTCTCTCTATGGTTTTGCAGTGTCTGCCAAAATTCAACACTGACATTTATCAATGGAGATATAATATGTATATAAATATATTTTCGTAAAATAAGCATATTTGAAACAGCATATTGGGGTCATTGTGTATTAATGTTCTTTTGATGAAAAGCTGAAACAGTTATAAGGACCTAATTCCACTGCAGAGGAATTAGAGAAGATGCAGCATTGGAGTCTTTTTTTAATATTGTTTTGATGCCAGACTTAGTGGTTTTCTAAATGCTCCTAAACTTCAAATCATTTCTTAGCAACAATAAGAGATAAGTTATTGTGCTGAAGCAAAATCCAAGGACATTATGTGTTATTTGTGTTAATGTGGTATATTATTTTCTACATTTGTCTAGGTCTGTGAGAATGTGGCTGGCAGCATAATTTCATGGTCATCGTCTGCCAATATTACCTAACCTAAGAATGGGCAACTAGGACTAAATATATAACTTTGCTTATAAAAATCAGTGTCGCCAATATATTAACTTAATGATAACACGAAAATAAATTGTCTGGTGTAGATTTTACAGGTACTTATAGACCGAATAGGCTTTCTGGAGACAATACAGGGGCTTTATAATTTTTTTTTAATACACATTACACAAAGTTAAGTAAGCATAAAATAAACAAAACAAGCAACCAATTGCTTTATTGGTACGACTGGCTTATAATGGCAAATGTTCTTAACATAGGACGCACCTTAGGTAAGGGAAAACATACCAGAGATCTTCCTGGAAGGGGGGGTGGTTGTTGTGAAAATGTGTGGTGCATGGTTTCACATGTAAACTAAATAATTAGAACCCGGAGTAAACAGGTATCAAAATTGAAACACTTTGGGTCTTTACAGTTATGGCTTCCTGACTTTGCTTCTGTATTCCATCACGTATGTGGCAGCAGATCTTTCTCCAAAGTCCAATTAGAAAATTATTTGGGAAAGAACAACGCTCTGTAAATACAAGGCTATTATTATATTGTTGTTATAAGCTACCCAAGGAGCAATCCATCTGTAATTGCATCAAAAAGCCTTGTAAAATCATTTCATAATATTTAATTCTTTGGAGGATTCCTCAAGACTTGTTCTATCATATTTAATTCTCAACATCATAATTAAGATGTACAATTTAGGAAAAGAATAATACAAAAATAATAAAAATGTCACTCCATTGCTGTGTTATAATCTCATTAGTCTTCGTCAGCCAAATGTGCAGATAGCTAATATATGAATCATAAATCAGGCATTCCTTTTTAAATAGATCACACAAGTGCTGTCATTACAATGTACAATAACAATTTAATAAAAACAACTGGTGGCCTCATCCATATTTTGTACCGGAAACAGGAGTTTGAGATTAAACACTAATAAAAACAAAGGATTGAAGGTGACCTACCTCTTATATGATAAGAAGGAGCATGCAGTTTTTATAGAGAAAAAACAATGAGTTGGTTACATCTGGTTTTCAGACAAAATATTATCTATTTTTAAACATTCACATCATCATTGTAAATAAGGATCTTTAATGAGATCTTTAATAGGATCCGGAGAGATTAAGATGATTTAAAATTAGTTAGATCTTATTTAGTATTGAGCATTTATACAATGCTATATAAAATGAGATATTCATTGATTGGAAGAGACATTGAAAGGTCAGTAGAAGGGCATGAGTTGAAGAAAGAAGTGGAACAATGGTCAAATGGACAAAGGTCCATTGAGTAGATTGTAAATGGATTAAAGTCAATTTGTTTTAATTTTTCAATGATAATCTCTGGCAATAAATCCCCAAAGTGGAGACATGAAGGTCCAACTACAAAGCCAAGAACTAATTAAGGACTTTTAAGCCCATTACTAAATGGCCAGTGGTTAACTAATAAAGATTAAATCAAGAGTCTCTTAATTTTGCTGTATTCATCCCAAATAGATACTAAAAGATGTTTATCTAAATGTATTCAGTGACAAAATACCAACTCAACTTCTTCATATAAATACAATAGTGTATTCTCACCTATGCCAACTAAGTTTACAGCAGAGGTCGGGGGGGGGGTGTCGAAGACCCACTTTACTAGGGTCCAATTGGCCTTTCTAGTGCATTGCAACTGTCAGTTGGACAATACATTGATACCTCTGTATTATCTTTTCCACATAACTTAATGAGTGTCAGGATAGTGTTTTATATTCTTGTGCTCCCTGGGAGGTCTCCCTCTCCTGTCCCTTTATAGGAGGCAGCAAGGAGTGTGTCCAATAAAGGAGCCATGGGATTTAGCTTTGCATATGAACAAGGCTAATCCTAACAGACTTGAAAGGTGCAGGGAGTGAGCAAATGTTCTTCCCCCACACAGGGTTGACTTGGTGGCCCAGTAATCAGCTCTGATTTCCAGACTCTCTGGGCAAAATCCCAGGTATGTATTTATGTAATACTCATGTTGAAAGATAACATACACTTATCTTTTGACTAGCACATCTTTTGTTAAATATCAGTGCAGGAACCATAATGTTCTGGATGTAACAGGGATGTTAAACTCCATGCCTCAAGGGCAGAATATATATATTATATATATATATATATATATAGAGAGAGAGAGAGAGAGAGAGAGAGGCTTGAACACAAATTACTTAATTATCTTATTAGCCTTATTTATTGCGTTGCCTACGGTCAAGCTGCAAAATACTAAAATGCTGGCCTGTGTTTCACCCTTAAAGCCTATGAATTGGCAATTGGCAGCCCTGGTTTACGGGGTATGTGAAGCTTAGCTTAGCAAACAGGGTTTGTTACATAGCAGGTTTGTTTGTTATCATTGGCTGGCAGGAACACTGTAAGAAAACTCTTTCAACCCAAAGGTGTTCAGGTTCTAAACACCAACACAACATCTAAGTTTTAACCCAAAGAAATGTAAAAGTGCATAACCAAAGATGTTAGGTCATTCATTCTTGTAGATATTATCTCCATGAATACCAAGCTTTGTGAAAGTTCTCTCTCCAGCTTGTACTATTATCAATTTAAAGTTAAAGAAGGGACTCAAGACCCATATTTGGATCAGTAGACACTTGCCTGTCGTCTTCAGGTCTGTTATAATGTTATTTTGGCTAGAATGTTACTAATGCTGAATGGAGATTATTATTTGATTCATTGAGTTTGCCAACTTTGGCTTCGATGACTAAAACATAAAAGAGCAATTTCTTCCCACTTGTATTTTATACAAAAGGGGAAATTGCATGGCTCTACATCTGAACCACTTTTGCCTTTTACATTATCTGAGACAAGTTGAGTTGTTTCACATTTTGGCTTCTCCACTTGGATATGTCGAGGATTCATTTTAAAACCCTTTCTGCCTTTTTAGGAGGCTGATGGATTTATTTCATCCAATCAATCAAAAGCAGCAAGGTGCAGGGTTTATCATGGCAGGCAGTTTAATCTCTTGTCTGCAGACATCCTTGGTATTACAATGTTATGTAGCATTTAAGGGTAAAGTTCCACTTAGCTACATAACATGAAATAATTTAGAAAGTAATGCTTTGTCTTCTACCACTGTTATTATCTAGAAAGGTTAAGCATTCTTACTCCTCAGCTTTACACATAAGCAGCTGAGTAGGAATATTTAGTATGTAATTTCCTGTTAATGCATGTGACCTTCCAGATCATACCATTTAGTAATACATATTCAAGTATAGAGCAAGTAAAAATAATCATTGTGAAATTGAAAGGGGTGTTTCTCTTTGATCTCTTGTATTTGCAAATTTGCTCCGCTTTCAAACGATTCTTTTGGGCATATTATATGTGGCCAACCAGCTGGATGTTTTTTTTCATAGTTCATATCAAATAATAAGGAAAAAAACAAGCATCTCAATAAAACAGTTTATCAATGCCAGGAGATAAGGGAGGCAAAAAAACCGTAACAGAGAATGTTTTATGCATATCCCTAATAAAAAGATTGTTAGCCATAGTTACGTTACTGTTGTTTTGCATTTTAGAAACAAATGTATGATGTTGTTGTTACTTTTGTCCATACAAAAGCTGGATGTTCATTTTATAAATGATTTGTATTAATATGAAGAGAAGATACAGAGAAGCAGTAGCGTACCTAGCGGGGGGCGGCGGTCCGCACCGGGTGCCGCTCATCAGGGGGGTGCCAATTTGCCGGTAATGTCCGCCGCTGGAGGAGCAGGCTCGCAAGGGAGCGGCTTAAAATCACTCAAGGGAGCCGGAGGTCTGTTAAAGACCTCCGATACCGCTCCCTTGCGATCCGCGTGGCAACAGCTGCTGTGCGCCGGGGTTTGTTGTCAGATCCCGGCGCACAACACTGAAGCCGCGCCCACCGCCGTCCGTGCCCTCTGAACCGGAAGAAGACAGAAGAACTGAAGAAGAGGAGCGAAGAGGAGGAAAAGGAGCTGTAAGGAGAAAAGAGGAAAGGTAGGAAAGCATTAAGTGAGAGTGAGAGTGGATTGGTATATGTGTGGATTGGTATATGTGTGGATTAGTGTATGTGTGGATTAGTGTATGTGTGGATTAGTGTATGTGTGGATTAGTGTATGTGTGGATTAGTGTATGTGTGGATTAGTGTATGTGTGGATTGGTATATGTGTGGATTAGTATATATGTGTCGATTAGTATATATGTGTGGATTGGTGTATGTGTGTGGATTAGTGCATGTGTGGATTAGTGCATGTGTGGATTAGTATATGTGTGGATTGGTATATCTGTGGATTAGTGCATGTGTGGATTAGTGCATGTGTGGATTAGTATATGTGTGGATTGGTATATGTGTGGATTGGTATATCTGTGGATTTGTGTATGTGTGGATTGGTAAGTGTGTGAGAGTGATGGGTGTTATGCTGTACCATTTCCAATGTATTTTTCATTATATAATTATGCTCTAAAGTACATCATAACTCCCATCACTCTATACTGTTCCATACAGCTGGGAGACAGAGGCCTTGCACCCCCACCGCAGGACTCCTCAAAGGTAAGTGAACTTCAAAGAGGGAGAGGGTAGATAGTTAGGAGGGGGTAGATAGGGAGAAGGGGGTGAGACGGGGGATAGGAGATAAATAGGGCAGAAGGGAGTGAGAAGGGGTAGATAGGGCAATCATACTCCTATCATGCCAAGTCTGCGAGTATATCCTTGAATCTGGGTATGCCTGGGCATGATAGGAATGTGATTGCTGTTAACAATCATATATATATATATATTTATATATATATTAATATTGTTATTTAATTGTTTTGTCCTATTTTGGTGTGTTACTTACTTTAAATAAAAGTGTTAGATTTTTTTTATGGTGTGGGGGGGTCATATTCGGTTTTGGCCAGGTAAATGCTGCATTTTCGGTTTCAGTCCAGAATTCGTTTCGGGGCATCCCTAAGCCAGATAATGAAGTGGTAGGCCTACACCACATCAATGTTTGGCTTAGTATATAGTGATAGGAGTTATGCTGCACTATTGTCAATGTCTGGCTCAATGTATAGTGATAGGGATTACACTGTACCACCGTCAATGTGTGTCTCAGTATATAGTGATAGGTGTTATGCTGTACCACCGTCAGTGTCTGCCTCAGTATATAGTGATAGGTGTTATGCTGTATCACCGTCAATGTCTGCCTCAGTATATAATGATAACAGTAATGCTGTACCACCTTCAGTGTCTGTGCCGGTATATAACGATAGAAGCTATGCAGTTTTAAAGTGTATGTGGGGGGGGGTGCCACATACAGGATCCGCCCCGGGTGCCAAATACTATAGGTACGTCCCTGCAGAGAAGGAAGGACAGAAGATAAAGAAGCAACAAGAGGGAATGAAAGAAAATTAAGCAATGAAGGTAGACAAAGAAATAAGAGGGGAGGCAAGGAAGGAAAACAAGCAAGAAAAACAAGCAAAAAAGGGGGGAAGAGAAGAAATAAGTGAAAGAAAGGAAACATCTTAACCATGGTCAGCGTGTATTTATTGTATGTGCAAATGGTCATTTGAATACAGATTCAATGTTTTTCATTTTTGAAGATTCGGTCACACTTCCCCTCCAAATTATGCACTTCTCGTGGCAATGTTTTGTCACTAATTTGTGTTTTATAGATACATTTCAGTGCTGCATGGGTATTAAAACAGAAATTACTTTGAGTCTTTTAAATTGCTCCCTATAGAGCTCAGATGTATGTTTTACAAGTCTACATGGAATTTTTTTTATTGAAAAACTGTAATTTCATGTAAATGTATGGCATTTAAAAGTACAGTCCTAAAGACTTTATCCACCAGTCATTCAGTATTCCATTGCTTAAACTGAAGCCATGCTGACTAAATCAATCTGTTTTGCATTGCCTACTCAAAATGCTACACAGTAAATTGGGGAAGCAATATTAACCCACCTCTTTACATTAATGGGATTTTGACAGTACAGTAAGCTCTGATTTAAATTACAGTACATTTACAACTAAAACTGATTAACGTTCTTATTTTTAATGTATAAAAGATGCAAATAAAAGTTAGACGTTTACTACCTGTAGGCATCTCATGGTTTATCAAGCTGCATTTTCACAAATTTAATACCAGTCTATATGTTCTCTGGCACTGGTATGGCTTTTTTGTATTAGCTGCCTTTATGTACCAGTTGCCTAACTCACTCAACTAACCAACATATGTCTAAAGTTCTTAAAGGGACAATCCAGCCATCACATGCACTGTAATGCATATAATAGCTCTATTGCCTCTTTAAATGTATTAAATTAATTTATTTACATGTTTTTCCTTTTGCAAATGAACCGAGGATTCTGCAAAACCCCTATATTCATTTGTCCTATCCCCCACTCCCCAGATATCTTGTGTGCAACCATGCACAAGATATACTTACCTGCAGTCAGCTTCAGCTTCTATGTTGATGATCTGCTCAGACCCCTGTGCGGAAAAAACACTCTCATTGATTTCAATATCCTTTTAAAAATAACACCTTTTGATAGTACTGACGTTTTAAAAAAATGTGTTAACATCTGTAACACAGTTCAGAAATCCTAATGTTTCGCTTACATAACAGCCAGAGTCATTTGGCACCCATAAACAGGTGGATGTAGCGTGCTAAGTTCCATAACTTTGCTACTAGATTCTACAAAGCCATAACTAGGACTATCAGGTCCTGGGGCAGGGTTAGAGGTGATACCCTGTAATGACATCACATGCTTCTAGGAGTAAAATAAATTAGTTGCAGGGGCAATTCAAGTGTGCCCATACTTATTTCTAGCATGTATTGGCAATTGCTGTATTGTTTTATGAATCCTCCAGTTGCTCGCATCAACTTGACTTTCCTGAAGCTGACTATGTGCGAGTTGCAAGTGATTTTTTTGAGGTGATAATGTGAGACTACAAACTCAATTTTTTAGCCAACTTGCAACACCTGCAGTTGAGTGAATAGACATATTGTGTTCTACTGAGATATCTGATCAGTTGGTCCATGTAACTGACAACCTCTACCGAGTGTAATGATTCAATGGGAATTCTGGGAAATGTCCCACATGTGGGTCCATGTTTCCAGTGATAAAATATCAAAGTTCAAACAGCCCAGGCATATTTTTCTCATTCATATGTGTTATGCATATTTAATCAAGTCACCTTTATTTATAAAAAGAGCAGAGAAGTGTAATCACAGAAGTATAAGATAGACATACAGGTATGTGTCAGTGAAATTCCAACGTACAACACCTCTGAGCTAGGGGAGAAGTGTACAGGAAAAGGGTACATACTGCAGCAGAATAACTCCGTTATCCCAAAACAAAGTATGACATTGCTCAAATAAAAGTGACAAAATGAACCGTACAATCAGAAATAACAACGACACAGTAAAACAAACAGGACCCCGTATCAATAAAATAACGGAGGAAGAGAAAAGTTCCCATGGAGCGGTAGGAGTCCAAATAACAGTTGTAGGCACCACCGCAACGCCGGTCAACAGAGCGACGAAGCGGGGATCCCAAACATACGCTGGATACAGTAAACAAAAACAAGGGAAAGGAGGGAAGAAAAGATGAGATCTCCCCCACCTGGCAGGCGACACGGACAGACACAGAGTGGCATGAGAGATGTTTGACGAGGCGACACGTAAAAAGAACGACAGTGGCCTAAACTGAACAAGGTGAGTCCGGGTAGCAAAGGACCCCTCCGGCTCGGAGGCTGTACGTGTGTGGAGGCCGAGCATGGGGATCAACAGGTGGATGGGGGTGGAGACTGAAAAATGGCTGTGAACCTAGGAGAGGAGAGAAATTGGTGCCAAGGTAGCCATTTAAGATCATTCTTATGGCCCCGACCGTGGGCGGTCGCTATTAAATCTTCCATATTACATATGTACATAACCTGTTTCAACCAAGCGTCGAGAGGCGGAGGCTTGTCAGAGCGCCAAAATCTGGGGATAACAGTTCTAGCCGCATTAAGGAATTGAAAGGTAAGTGATCGTTTATATGTGCCAAAGGACATGGGGGTGTGATGTAGCAGGATTAGTTCACGGGTGAGGCGGAACTCCGGGTCTACGATCTCCCCAATGACCTCCCCTATCTTACCCCAAAAAGGACGCAACAGTGTGCAGGCCCACCAGATGTGGAGATATGTGCCACGATCTAAACCACATCTCCAACACAATGGGGATACTTGGGGGGGTGAAGCGAAACAAATCCACGGGGAGCCTGTACCATCTAGACAAGAGCTTAAAAGCAGTTTCCTGCGTTTTACTAGAGATGGAACCCCTGTGAGTCAGAAGGACCACGGAGTCCCAGTCCTCTGACGAGAATGACCTGCCCAGGTCGTGTTCCCAAAGCTTGAAATAATATGGCTTATCAGGAAGGCGTGACGAAACCACTATGGCATACAGTCTGGAGAGGAGATGGGCCGGCTCCGAACCAGTGTCGCATAGCTGCTCGAAGGCCGTGAGCGGTCTATGGAAAAGAGGATTAGAGACACGTTTAGCGAGGAAGTGTTGCATCTGACGGTAAAAAAAACCCAGGAGTGTCGGGGGGGTTTGAGTGCGTAATATGTCGGCTAGAGGCCGAACACCTCCATTAGTCAGCACGTGAGCCATCCGGAGCACTCCAGACCCAGCCGGGAGCAGGGATCGTACAAGAGGATTACGCAACCCGGGGGTGAACTCCGGGTTACCCGAGATTGGGAAGAAAGGGCCCGGATAAGAGGAGAGAGCACCCGTGGAATACATCCGAGAGATAACCCAGAGGGTTGGGGAAATAGTGGGGTGACTGCGCATAGTGGGAACCCTAAATTTTCCCTCAATCCACGGGACGACAGAGATGTCGACCGTGAAGAAGGACTGCTCGATCTGAATCCAAGGTTTCGCAGGTTGTATGGTCCACTCTATTAGCCTGCGGAGATGAGAGGAAATCCAATATATCTCCACATCGGGCAATCCCATGCCCCCCAGAAGGCGAGGCCTGGAAAGGTGACTGTAGGACAGACGAACCGAACCACGATCCCAAATGTACTTGATAAACAGACGGCGACAGGTCGCAAAGAAGGACCTAGGGAGGAAAATCGGGAGCGACTGAAGGAGGTACAAGAAACGGGGTAGGATGTTCATCTTGAGGACCCCCATACGACCAAACCATGATATATGGGGGAAGGCCCATCTCCGAAGGTCCCCACGGACAGCAGCCAGAAGACGGTAATAGTTTAAGGACGCTAATTCACCCACATCTTTGGAAAGATAAATGCCAAGATATTTAAGAGAGGTGAGTTGCCAACGAAAGGGAAATTTACGTCTAATTTTGCGTTGTAAGGTAGGAGAGATGTGGAGACCAAGTAATTCCGATTTCTGCATGTTCACTTTAAAATTGGAAACCGAACGGAAAAGTCGAAAAGCAGAGGTAACATGAGTTAGGGAGATCAAAGGGTCCGTCAGGGAAAGTAAGAGGTCATCTGCATAAATGGACACTTTATGAGAGATATTGCCCACCTCAACCCCTTTGATATTGATGTCTGCGCGAATGGCATTAGCTAAGGGCTCCAGAGAAAGGATGAAGAGTATGGGAGAAAGAGGGCAACCCTGTCTGGTGCCGTTAGAAATCGGTACCGAGTTGGAGAAAATCCTGTTAACTTTAATCTTGGCAGAGGGACAGGTATAAAGAGAGGTGACTAGATTGAGAAAAGTATCACCAATTCCCAATGTACGGAGGACACCGAACAGGAAAGGCCACGCCACCCTATCAAATGCCTTCTCCGCATCCACGGAGACCAACAGAGACGGGCCACCCCGGTCACGCACGTGGGTCAAGATATTCAGTGCCCTAATGGTGTTGTCCCTAGCCTCCCTCCCCGGGACAAAGCCAACCTGATCAGGGTGAATCAAACCTTGGATCAAAGGTTGTAATCTGAGCGCCAGGACTTTTGCAAGGATTTTAAGATCCGTATTGATCAGTGAGATCGGCCGATAACTCCCACAGTCATCTCTATCTTTATTGGGCTTCGGGATCACGGAAATATATGCAGAATTGGTATGGGGTGAGGGGGGACCCTTCCGCCAAGGACTTAAACAGGGCCAATAATTGTGGACCCAGGACAGGTGTTATGCATATTTGACATAAATGAAAAAATAAAATTACTTTTATGCAAATCCAAGAGTTAACATATCTTGAGGGAAAAGCTGGCACAAAGAACAAAGCACTGTGCCTGTCCACCTAGATGTCAAAACATCTTCTCTGGAAACCTGGTCTGACCTTATTAGTCCAACAAAAGCACCCACATGGATAGCTTTGATATTTTTGCAAGAGGTGACATAGAACTGCGTGAGGAAAAGCCACTACGATGACATAGAATGTAAAAAATATGCTTTTTGTGTTTGTTAGATATGTAGCATGAAGGTTTTCTGTGCGCTGACTGTGTGCTCTTCACCTTTATAATTATGGTTCTCAGGAATGAGAATGTGCTAGATAATTTCTCAGGTAGAAATACTCTAATGCCTTTTACTGGTGATGAAAAAAAGGGAATCTGATGAACCTATATGTTGGGGCCTGGTAAAAGATTATTTTATTCAAATGCTCACTAGCACTTTTTTGTTTTTAGAATATGTTTGATATTGAAGATATCAGAGGAAGCACACTTGAGCCTGGTCCCCAAAAACTCAGTTGGCCTTTTGGCCTTGAATCTCACCTTGATGACTTATGTGTTCCCCATTTTGGGAGGTAGTCTAGGCGTTTAGGCGTTGGCCAGAGACAATGAGAGAGAGAGCTGCTTATCTCCACGTAGGAAGTGCAGCCCCTGAAGAGGAAGACTGAATGTCTGGTTTCCACTGTGGCCCAATTACTTGTCAACATGAAAGGGTTCTAGGGAAAAATAGGAATCTGATGAACCCAAACTTATTACCCTAAGAGATATTTCTAGACTGTAAGCTCGTTGAGCAGGGCCCTCCTCACCTGTTGTCTCTGTAAGTCAAATTGTTATGTTACATACTACTTGTTGTGTCCTGTCCACCCATTGTACAGCGCTACGGAATTTGATGGCGCTATATAAAACAATAAATAATAATATCATAATAATGCTAAGCCAAATTTTATAATATGTGACAAGGTTTAGTGACACGGCTCCTGGAAACAAAGTATATTCTGATAAAAGATGTAGAACTGAGAGAGAGCCTTAAATTTCTGTTTGACAAGGCTTTGACATCTGAAAACTCACACAAGCTTTCATTAGATGCCTTTTTTTCTTTAAATTCAAAAGTCTGTTGGAGATAGCACGTGACCTTATTTTTGCCAAACATGTATTTGTTAATTTTTAACCCATTAAAACACATATGGATGAATTAATATGTCCACACAAAAGGTGTTCACAAGAATGTATGTCCAGCATCAGGGGAATGTCTAGAGACAGACTGGACTCTCCCAGGCGAGCAGAAGCCAGCATCACTGGCTCTGTGCTAACAGGTATTAGCACCAGTATACCCTTACTGCCTGATCAGCTATGGGGCAGAGGAGATCCAGAGGCTTTGTACAGATCCTGCTAGGATCTCTGATCACTTCCCCTGCTGGGGCTGACCACAAGTTCCTCAAGATACCATATAGATGTCCTTTCTAAAGCATAATGTTTGCCACCAAACCCAAATATACTGTTTTATAACCGCATTCACTTAGCAGTCTGGATCCTTAAGCTTCTGGATGGTTGGATCCTTAAGCTTCTGGATGGTTGGATCCTTAAGCTTCTGGATGGTATTCCCCCAATGTTCCCTCTAATTTTTAGTAGTTGATGTGCACTGGATGTTTGTGCAAATGTAAACCTGAAATTGTTTCAAGATATTTTGGCACAGCCTCTCTATCATGGCTAAAACATCAAGAAAGGTCCTCCCAATGTCCATCAGCATTTTTATTTATGTGTAAGAGATTAGAGTGGGTGTGTGTTTGTAGGTGTATGGTGTGTGCATGTACAGTATGTGTAAGGTGTGTATGTACATATGTATGTATGTATGTATGTTTAGGTAAATGTATAATGTTAGAGTGCCTGTGTGTGTAAGGTGTTAGAATGAGCACATGTGTATGTATGTGTAAGTGTAAAGCTGCCCCTGACCATTGTTATACCCCCCACATCATAATTCATTCACAGCCCCACCACCAAAATTTCCATCCCCCTCCACCTTCCTGCCCCTAACATAACTTCTCACCATACCCACCCAGCATTATTTCTCCATCATCTTCATAGACTTCCCTTACCCATAATATCCGGTGTGGCAGGCATGCAGAAGAAGACCGCACTGCAAACTGCCAGACTCAGGAGCCGAGGAAGGAGAGGAGAGGAGAGGGGAGAAATATGTTAGTAGTTTTTTTGTACGCATGTAAATTTCCTTTGTACGCTGGTAGAAAAACTTGTGCCTAGAGGGAACATTGTATTCACCCTGTGACTGTACTAACAGTATAAAGTCTTACTGAGTAGGAGGCATGTACTGAACTAGAACATTTATATAACTACCTCCATGGAATAAGGATCTACAGTCTTGGGAAGCATGACAGATATTGGTAAAGCCTCTTATGTCTCATATTCCCTTTTTGTTTGTTTTTGTTTATTATTTTAGTACACAAATGACAAATGAAATGGAAATATCTTCCCTTACCTTAACATGTATTGTATCTGAAAAAAATATAGTCTGAGAGTGAATTACTAGGGTTATAAAATTAAGGCACATAGTCTAAATCTTGCAGACACAATAAGGTTACTGTGGGTAAAATAAAAAGTAACAAACCCTGAAACAGTGCTGAAAACAAATAAAATAAAAACACAAAGATCAGAATGCCAATGGTAAAAGTACAATCAAATAAAAGTACTAGACTTGATTGGAACATGGTGCATGGGAGCCTGGTGTAGTGTAGTTTATCCATATTGGAGTCCGGGTTAGCTTAGAGGAATGAATGTGGAATACTGTCCTGGCTGTGTTTGTGTCACAAGAGTATGTTAAGGTGATCAGAGTTCTAATGCTGAAAAACAATTATTTAGTGAATCAAAACGTATTATTCATTAGTTTGTTAGTGTTTTGATCTTATTGATCACAAGTAAGTTGAAAGTATTTTCAATTGATTTTCTTTTATTGACAACTTTTAATTATTTCTCTATTCAGATGCTAGTGCAGTAGGTTAACTAGAAACAGTACAAACCCAATCAGTGTACCACTGCAAACACATATGAAGAGCAACATACATTGCCTTTATAATTTTGTGTGTGTATATATATATACCCCTCACATTTTTATAACTATATTATTATATCTTTTCATATGACAGCACTGAAGAAATGACACTCACCTACAATGTAAAGTAGTGAGTGTACAGCTTGTATAACAGTGTACATTTGCTGTTTCCTTAAAAATAACTAAACACACAGCCATTAATGTCTAAACCTACGCAACAAAAGTGAGTACACCCCTAAGTGGAAATGTCCAAATTGGGCCCAAAGTGTCAATATTTTGTGTGGCCACCCTTATTTTCCAGCACTACCTTAACCCTCTTGGGTATGGAGTTCACCAGAGCTTCACAGGTTGGCACTGGAGTCTTCTTCCACTCATCCATAACAACAGCACGGAGCTGGTGGATGTTAGAGACCTTGTGCTCCCCCACCCTCCGTTTGAGGATGCCCCACAGATGCTCAATATGATTTAGGTCTGGAGACATGCTTGGCCAGTCCATCACCTTAACCCTCAGCTTCTTTAGCAAGGCAGTGGTCGTCTTGGAGGCGTGTTTGAACTGTAGCTCCCCAATGCCGGCAGGACATGCAGGCCCAGACCATGACACTCCCACCACCATACTTGATGGTAGGAAAGACACACTTGTCTTTGTACTCCTCACCTGGTTGCCGCCACACACGCTTGACACCATTTGAACCAAATAAGTTTATCTTGGTCTCATCGGACCACAGGACATGGTTCCATAAATCCATGTCCTTAGTCTGCTTGTCTTCAGCAAACTGTTTGTGGGTTTTCTTGTGCATCATCTTTAGAAGAGGCTTCCTTCTGGGACATCCATGCAGACCAATTTGATGCAGCTTGCGGCGTATGGTCTGAGCACTGACAGGCTGACCCCCCACCCCTTCAACCTCTGCAGCAATGCTGGCAGCACACATACGTCTATTTCCCAAAGACAACCTCTTGATATGACACTGAGCACATGCACTTAACTTCTTTGGTCGACCATGGTGAGGTCTGTTCTGAGTGGAACCTGTCCTGTGTATGGTCTTGCCCACCGTGCTGCAGCTCAGTTTCAGGGTCTTGGCAATCTTCTTATAGCCTAGTACATCTTTATGTAGAGCAACAATTTTTTTTCTGATCCTCAGAGATATGTTTGCCATGAGGTGCCATGTTGAACTTCCAGTGACCAGTATGAGAGAGTGTGAGAACGATAACATCCAATTTAACTCACCTGCTCCCCATTCACACCTTAGACCTTGTAACACTAACGAGTCACATGGCACCGGGGAGGGGAAATGGCTAATTGGGACCAATTGGGACATTTCAACTTAGGGGGGGTACTCTCTTTTGTTGCCAAGGTTTAGACATTAATGGCTGTTGAGTTATTTTTAAGGGAACAGCAAATTTACACTGTTATCACACCAAAAGATATAATAAAATATTTACAAAAATGTGAGGGGTGTACTCACTTTTGTGAGATACTGTGTGTGTGTATTTATATATATATATATATATATATATATATATATATATATATATTAAACCATATAACGTGATGATGTTTTTTACAGGTCATTTATATAGAGTATGTCAGGAAGATCGTGATCTCCCCAACTAGCCCTGATCAGCAGGCGCCCGATGAGCAGGGCTGGTTGGGGAGATCACGACCTCCCTCTAACTAGTCCAACATTAGGGAGCTCGAGGTCTGGCAGGGTTAGGATACAGATCCCCCGCAGCGGTGCAGGGGACCTGCATCCTACTCTCCGATACGCTCAGACAGCCTCCCCTGCCAGCACTTCCATAGATGTTGTCTAAGCGCATCACGCAGATGTTCACCGGCAGCGGCAATGCGCGTAAACCCCCACTGCCGGCATGTCTGCTCGGTGTGCTTTAACAATCTCCCTTGCCGGGAATTCCCACGGGGGGAGTCCCGGCAAGGGAGATTGTTAAAGCACATTGTGCAGACGTGCTGGCAGCGGAGGTTGTTTACGCTCGCCGGTGAACGTCTGCGCGGTAAGCTTTAACAATCCTCCTTACCAGTGCAGAGTGGCACCGGAAGTTGTATACCGTTCTGCGTAGAATATATGTCCCCTGTCGGCCCCGCAAGAAACCCAGGACTCCGGGAGTCTGCACTGGTAAGTCTAGGGGAGGGGGGCACATCTCGGGGGGGGACACAGAGTGGCAGCATATCTCGGGGGACACACACACAGAGTGGCAGTGTGTGTAAAGGCAGGGGTGTGTGGTGAGGGCAGTGTATAAATGTGTATGTATGGACAGGCGTATGTTAGTATGTGTAGATATATATATATGTGTGTGTGTGTGTGTAAGGGCAGTGTATGTATGTATATGTCTGTGTATGGGCAGTGTATCTGTATATGTGTGTTTCTAAGCTGGTGTCAGGGTCCATCCAGGCTGCGGAGCTGCATTTCTATGTTTTTCCCTGACTTGCCTCAGTTCCCATGTTTTGCTGTGGTCCACTTCTGGATTTCCGTATGCTGTCCCAAACCTCTGATTCCTTGATTCCAGTCTGCTCTTAGCTTCAGCTCTGTTTCCTTTATAAGGTGTGTCCCACCAGTTTGTTCTGTTTGTCTCAGTCTGCAGTCTAAAGGTATGTCCTTCAAGGTTCTGTGTTTGGATTCAATGTTTAGTTTATCAGTACTTTCGTATGCAGGGCTTAGCGTTAGGACCCACCGTCATTGGAGTACTTTGGCGTAGTGGTGGGCTAAGCATACTATGGCCATATGATGTGACGGAATCTCCAATTGTTATCTTTTAGTCCTAGGCAAGTTCCTGTATTCATGTTTGTCTGTCTCTTATGTACCTTTGTCCTTCTTCCCTGAATCATCTGAGGATCCTTGTGCCTGTATCATGTATGTCTTGTCTGGTTATGTTCCTTGCCTGGTCTCCCTATCCCTTGCTTGTTATGTTTCTTCTATAACCTCTGCTTAGCTTCCACTCTCCCAGCCTGCAGCATCCTGCACATGATTCCAGTGCTATGTTTCATGCCTGCTCCAGGGTGCCTGCAGGATATCTCCAAGTTTTGCTTGTTTTGTCAGATCCAAGTTTAGTGTGGATTTCCGCATTCAGCCAAGTTTAGTTCTGCTCTGTTCTGGACTACGTCAGCTGCTATGTCAGGGTGCTGGTATGTGGCTGCTCAACCCTAGATGCCCACCTGGGAGAGTGCAGTCGCCCTGCACCAGGCCCTGTCCTACTCCACTCCTGCGCAATACCTCCTGAACTCCATCTATGGGCGCGCTGGGTCATTACAGTCGTCTGTATTGACCCAGTTCCTGACAGCTGGTGTGTACGTGTATATGTGTGTAAAGGAAGAGGTGTGTGAGGGCAGTGTATGTCTATACATGTGTGTGTGGACAGGCATATTTTAGGGAGAGCTGACCCACCCAATCCAAGCAGGCTTTGCATAAAACAACCAGCCAATCACCAATAAGGTACATCGCTTGCCGTGATTGGCTGGTAGTTGTATACTGGGTAGAGGGGTAGTCTTATACAGCGGGTGTAGCCCAAACTCTATATTTTAACTGGAAAAGTTGGGGGTCGTCTTATACGCCCAGTCGTCTCATACGCCGGAAAATACGGTATGTGCCATTATAATATATTGTATTTTTAATAACTACGTTAAAATTGTATTTTAAACATTCACATTTATTTTAACCTACAAAATATGAACACAGGTTCTTTGCCCAATGTGGGGAAGAAAAAACATAGGTGTAATAAACGCAGCAAACATAACTTGCAGTTGATGCTAACAAAAACCTTTACACTGTAACAACATCTGAAAAAATAAGATACAATTAGTAAAGGTTGCTAAAGAGACCAGCAGGGCAAGTAAAGTGATTACTCAAAAGTCAGCACAAATCCTAAGGGAATACTAACATAAATGCATATTGACTTGTTATAATTAAGATATGATTGTCACGGTCAGGACTACTTGCCAAGCCGTGACTGTGTGGAGGGCGTGGGCATGAAGGGGTTAATAGCACCAGGCCTCTGGATTTACTAACTTCACCCCTTAACAAGGCATAAATTACACCAAATTAACCCCCAAATCCTGCCTGTATCCCCCCAGGTAGTCTGCCACCACTCACGATTTTGATACCGGATTCGTGAGAAATCCGAATTAGAACCTTTATCTCTATATATATATCAACCCACCCCGGGCAACTAACATATATATATATATATATCCTGTAAAACTTAATAACAATATGGTAACGTGTTATCGTCTCTTAGGGTTTGTGGATATCGATACTAGAGCCCAAAGACAGACTTGGATTATGAATATTTTAATAACAAAAAGACAAAGATTACACAGTGCCAGAATTACAAAAAACAAGACATACAAAATAAAAATAAAACAGCAAACAGTTCTTAAAAACAAAGGGACTTAAACACAGGACCCTCACTCACGAGTTTCTCCAATAAGTAGGCCTGTGGGAACTCCTTAAGTCCAGATGGATGTTCCGATCAGAGTATATCATGGAGTTCTGCTTTGAGGTCGCTGCTTTGTCCCTAAATCAGACTTTTGCAAGCAAACGCCCCTCTGACCACATGACTGATTATATGACACCATCCCCAAGAATCGGGTCCCATCTTTGATGTGCCAATAAGTTATGGTGGGGTAAAGGTGATGGAAACCCCCCACTTAAGATAGGAATGGAATTCCTATAACTCAGGGTCCTTATCTGTTAGGCCATGAATCACCACAGGGGTCCTTTGGGAAGATGACACCTCTAGCCAGAACAGATACAGAGGGCATTCACAAAGAAACACATTAAATCAACCTCAGATTAACTCATTGAATGCTTAAACAAAGAAACTAACCACCTCTGCTGGGTTACCCTTCCATGCATCCACTACGTTATATGAGTTAATCATGACAATGATTGAACAGCAAAGCGGGCAAGGGAGAAATACACATAAGTCGTCTGATTTATAATAAGAAACATGGATATAGTTATAGGGTCCTGTAGTCAAAGATTTCACTTCGGTTGTGTTGATGTCTTCTATCTAAAGAAGAGACCTCTGATGTCCCAAAAACCTAAAAATGGAACTTTCACCTAATCTATCATACGCTTATGTCACTAACTTTAGCCACTAAGTCTTGGCGACCAGATGACTCCTTTATCAAAAGAGAAAAAAAAAAAAGCTGCATAAAAAAATTAAAAGCCTCATTGCTGCCATGCATCAAGTATTTTTGGTGATAAAGGCTCTATCAGTTTCAACGGAACAGTGCAGTGCCAATATGTTTTTTGTTTTTGAATGTATGACACAGTCCATTTTGCATTACTGCATACAAATTGGACCCTGAATTGTTATTAATGTTAGAAAACAAACCTTCTGTCCTTCCTGATTGTCTCTACTAAAACCATGAAATATTGGTAGGTAAATGTCTTGCACATGCTTAGTAGTACTCCCACTGATGTCTCAGAAGCAGTAGCAGACACATGATTGGGACTAGAATGGGAGTTCAACTGAGCATGTGCAAGAAGTATACCATGGTATCAATGACGTGATGGGGGGGGGATTTCACTGCAGGGTGCCACTTATCAGAGGGGTGCCACACTGGCATGGACCTCCAGCCAGGTGAGTAACAATCATAGTCGCAGGGGTCACAACTGTGACCGGGCCCGTCACTCTAGGAAGCCGGGACGACCATTGCAACCAACTATCCGCCCCTTTAAAGCCTCTAGATGCACGTAATACCTGAATATATCAGCACGGAGAGTGTAGAGATCATCCAACCAGATGATATCTCACACTTTCTCCCTGCGTGCTACGTCTGACTGATCCAGCGGGCAGGAAGGGGCTTCACATCCACTTCCTGCATGCTGAATCAGTCTGCACACAGCACAGAGGAAGAGAGATGTAAGCAGGGGGACATGCAGGATGGGTGGGGGCAAAGATCTAATAGGTAGGCTGTTTGGGGACAAATATGGCACAGACAGGCTGTTTGGGGACACAGATGGCACATGCAAGCTGTTTAGGGGCACTGACCTTTTTAGATATATACAATAAGAACCCAGCTCAACTTCAGCTCACATAGTCTGTCCATTATTTTTTTTTGCTGTAGATTTTCTTAGATTCATGATATGAACACATTTTTCTAAAATCTCTCCTCCTCTGAAATAAAGTTCCCTCTTGTACTTGAAAGATCCTTCTGTTTAATGTCCTGAAAATACTTTACGTAGAAACATATGATTTGGACCATTCGGCCCATCTAGTTTATTGTTTCCTACTGTAAAGATGTAAACCTTAGTAAGTCCTTGATCTCATTTTAGATTCATGATAGACATTTGCCTATCCCATGCATGTTTACATTTCCCCATTGTGTTAACTTTAACTGCTTTTGCAGGGAGGCTGTTTTACAAACCTAGCACCCTCTCAGTAAAGGGTCAATGGAGGAATTAGTGAAATATGCCACAGATCAAATGCACAACTTTCACTGTAGTTAATGTAGTTAAGGAATGTATAACGTAAAATATTGAGTGACATCATTTGCACAGCCAGTTTATTAATTACCATAAGTTGATATTGAACAATATGGTGGAGGTCTAGATCAGTTCTGTGTTTAACTGAGCTGCTTGATGGGGCAAATTACTATTTTTTGTGACAGTGTTTGTGCGTTTTTGTTATGTGCTTTCGTTTTGGACAAATTCCCTTATGTTTTGCTGTAAAGACAGCCTTGTGTCTAGAATGCAGTAACATAAAAGACTAGATTTATTTGCTTCATAAAAATAGCAAAGAGAAAAGAAAAAAAATCTTCATTTAAAATAATTTTATATTGTGGGAGTATTTCTGTTATAAAACTTAATAAGCAGATTAACCTCTCGCAAATCATGTCAAATCATAGGAAATCTTTTTTTTATGACCATTTCAAAGTGGAAAGAACAGAAGGGCTAAATTAAAATTAAGTAAGCAACATGGATTGCAGTACAGGACACAGTATGCATTTATTTTATCATAATTAATAAGTCAGAATTTCTAATTAATTTTACAAGCATTATTTCAAACGTCAGGTTGTATAAGCATCAGATGTCATAACATCTGTACGGAATTGATGCTGAGCAGTTGGATATCTTTTAAATATGCCACTGCACAAAAGAACTGCATTGTCATTTACAGCTCTGCTGGTCTTTGTCTTTCACCCATGTATTCATTCACTGATTCCTTGACAAATCTTGAAAAAAAAATTACAATAGAAACACTCAACTGAGCTTTAACCTTGAGTAACTATACTTCTAAAAGGGAATAAAATATATAAAAAGAAAGCGGTTCTCCTTGAAAAATATAAAATATGCATTTTCGGCCATCATTCTTCTTTTTCTAATCATAATCTTTTGATGTGTATTTAAAAATATATAAAAATGTGTCCTATGGGAGTAGCTGCCTTACTTTCAATAAGACCTTGTACAAGGAAGCTTCAAACACAGATCATGGCACAAGGTTCAGCTCATGCAGGAGAAATCTTGTATCCTGCGCCTATCAGTGGCATAACTACAGGGGTTACAACTGCGATGTGGCTTGTATCTCTTGGGGGCCCAGGCGCCCCCTACAACCTCTTGTTCAACAATTGTGAACAAGCACTAAGAGACTAGAAAGCAGTGGGGTCACAATATGTAACCTACGGTGAAACCGAAGCTGCTCACAGTGGGGGAGCACCGGACTGAAAGATGCAAGACAGGTAATGGGGTGTAGGCAGTAGGTAGAGATATGTATGTGAACATGAATGTGTGTATATAAGTGTACATGAGCATGAATGCATATGTATAAGTGTATGTGAGCATGAATGTCTGTGTAACTGTATGTGAGCATGAATGTCTATATATAAGTGAGCATGAATGTGTTTGTCCAATGTTAGCATTGATGTACATATGTAAGTGTGTGAGAGCCTGTATATGTAAGTGGTATTAGATGGAGTGCGTGTTTTATACACACTGATATGCTGTTTGGGGGCCAAATGGCACTCACAAGCTGTTTGGGACAAAGATGGCACCATGTTGTTTAGTAAAGTTTGGGGGCCTCAAGGCAATTTTTGCATGGGGGTCCTGTGATTTCTAGTTATGCCACTATATATATACATCATGGCCACGCAAAGTCTCACACAAAGTCAGCAGGGATATTCCACTGATATCAATAATAAAACCACTTTCTAATCACTTTTTATATATTATCACAAAATGCTTGCATACTTAGAGTGAGTTAGGTTTTAATACCATCTACTTTATGAGGATGACCAGAAACAATGTCCCAGCAATAGAATTTGGGAGCAACTGGGTATTTATAGGGCAGTGATGATTGATACTCCAGAACAAGGAGAGGGTGAGATCCAAGTGCTCTGTGGCCACAGGGGTAGGTGAATAACATCTAAGGATCTATGTTCAATCCCTGTAGATTGTGACATTTATCCTAATATGTATTTTCGCCAAAGTAAACAGTATTAATTTGCCTACAAAGCTGACAGTTTCTTTTGGCTTAATTCATCTTGTTGATGATCACTTAAACCTTTCCAATTTAATTATTTCTTTTTTGGGGCAAACCCTTTAAATTGTACTACATATACAGGTGATGTCTTACCAATGATATATGTTATGAGGCAATGTTGATGATCTCATCTCATACACTTATTCCACATGTCTTTTTTACTTACCAAGGGAGAACCCTACACATCAGATGAAAGAAGGAGGTAGCTAAGAAAGTTGTAAAGGAACAGGAGAGTTACTGAACCAGAGGGACAAAAATAATGCACTTGGACGGGTTCATCCAGTGCTTTAATAAATAAGGGGAAGAATAAATCCCTAATTACAATCTTTCAGCATTTGAAGACAAAAATCAATAATACAGGCTCTGCTTTAAATTGTACAGGATCAGTGAAATCAGATGTTCTTGATTGGTTAAGCTGTGCTCAGCATCTCTGAGCCATGCAACAAATGGTATTAAACCAACCTGACTTAAGCAGGTCTGTCATTTGTACCAAATATTCAATTTTGCAGTTCAGTTTACCAAATAACAACAAATGGCCAAGACTATTCACATATTATATTGTTTGTGTGGAACATCACCTCTCTTCTATGAATCTGTGAGACCTCATCCTTAATTATATATTTTCATTCATTAGTAATTTTTCTCATTAGCTTTTCTCCTTATTCACAGCACCTGTTTGTGCACTTTTTTATTTTTTTGTATAAAAATTCTAATTATTTGTTTTCGTTTTAACAATAGCCTTGCGGTGATATCGTGAAATGTATTATTAAATACATATAATGTTTTTAATTGTAGGACTAAGGAGAAATGTGATTCGCTGACAGTGTATGTAGTGATTTATTAAAAGCCCTGTAAATCAATAGTTTATAAGAACTTTCTGGCAATAAAGGGGATACAAAATTCATTTACTCATCATATTGGCCTGACTGGAGTCTCCTTCATTTTTTCCGATAAACTCATGTATGGCATTGACTGCCGCTGACAATGACAGATCACCCAAGCCCAGATGCAAGAGTCAAAATTGATTATTACTTTAGAAAATGGTAAATTAATGTTTTGTACTGTCAGGACAGTGTGGAAACAAAACAGGGAGTGTCCCAGCAGCAAATGCTGGGTTTAATTATTGAACCATGGTGAAAGATCCCATGCCCACTCAACTTTTAGATCAGACTTTTTAAGACCCAGGCCCTGAATGGCCAACTGGCACACCATGTAGATGGCCAGGGGGGGCTGCATACATACTGATCCAGCAGCAGACCAGGCACAATATAGCTGGTTATGTGCGCCTGCATAATAGGCAAGTATAAAAACATAACGTGGCTGAAAGGACATAATTTGGAGGCTGCTGGCCATAAAATTCCAGGGGTATGCAGTCATCCCCAGCCAGGCCCTGGGGTATGTATAGGATGCACATCAAGCTACTCTAGGACAAGACTAATGACTGATTAAGGTCTGACTTCTTACATCAGGAAAAATGGGCAGACTATTTTAGAAAAGACATTTCTAAACTTTTCTTACAGTAAAAATGCTTGCTAATAGATGGAGGCTGTCAAGATTCATGTAAGGCAATTTAAATGAATTGATTTAATGCATAATGATGTATTTAAACACGTGGAGCCTTACCACTAAAGTTAGCAAACAACTTCTGTAACAAACAATTATTTTTTTATTTATACATTACTTTGCAGACCACAACAGCTGATGGCACACATATTAAATACGCATTTTCATTTAATTCACATGAACAAAATTCGTAATGTGTTTTATGAATGTCTCTGCCAAGAATTTGTAAAGTGCACCGCACTAATGCACAGTGAGCCATTGGCTAATAGGGCTCCAGTGGCAGACTGTGTCCTGTAGTGAATATGTGTTGCATGTACACCATTTGGTAGCCACAGGCCTTAAAGCATCAAGTCAGCTTAGTCTTCCCTAGCCTGGCCCTGATAAGGCCCATGCACACTATATCATGAATTTCACATGAATCTTTTTAAGGGCTGTATTTAAGAAACTCTGCTCTGATTGTGGGTCATTTAATACAGCATTTTTGCATTCTTAACCCATTATTTCTGGTCTTATGAGGGAGCAGTGAATTCTGTGAATAAGACCTATGCTGAGATTCCTCAGTGGGTTGCTAAATTCATAGCTGTTTATGATAATGGTAGCTTCCTATGAATTCCAGATAGCTACGAATTAAGGTAAGCTTTAGGAAATGATTAGTTGTGTAGTGTTCCTAAGATCATGTAAAATCATACTTAAAGTGTGAGGTGGACATGGACCAAACCAAGCAACATATGACATCATATCATATCCTGACATCAACAGTGTGACTGCTTGTTTAGGATAAGGTGGAGAGACCTACTGACAACTAAGCTACTTACCAGAAACATCAGGACGAGTCCTTAAAATATATAAATGTTTGAGTATCTGTGTTGTTTTAGACCACTACTGAGTCCTAAAACAACCCAGGGCAAATGCTTGCTGGGTTGCTGGCCATTGGCAACCCATACTCACCCAATCTGCTGCTCTAGTGGTAGATCCGGATATGCAAGATATGCCCAACTGGATGCTACGTGAGTATAAAAATGTAGCATGCGCCTAACCCAAGATGATTTTGAGGAGGTCTTGCTAACTTGACTGCACAGTATGCAGAGAACACTCTAGCTTCAGTGAATGAACCCCTTTAAAGTTCCGACTGGTTTATAGAGAACGACATGCTTTACAGTCCAGTTCTGTTGTCTTTATTAACCTAATATTAGCAAACCACAAGAAACAATTTAATAAACCATTTATAATCAAAAGGAAAATAATTAGTGGTGCTTAACTCTCTGTTCTCTTATATTGTTACATTGCATAAATGACATTAAATGTTTGATACATCCGATGCACAATTTGCAAGGTCCATAGTAGCAGATTTTTCTTCATATGTAAATTATGTTTATATTACTGCAGATACAGAGAATACAGTGACAAAAAAAGCTAAGGGATAATATATTTGTTCAAAACCTCTGTATAAAAAAGGACCAACTTTTTGCAGAATAATGTTTCATATGAATTGTTTCTAGAAGACAAGAGGTTAGATATTTATTGACTGCAATCGTTTTATCTGATCAGGTATTCATAGTAGTTTCTGTATTGGCAATGAGGAAATTGGCAGAACATTAGAGAATAAGTAAAAACTCTACACCTACACAGCTCACTGTTAATATAAACTGTGTGATCTTCTGTACCCAACAGAGAAAGAAAAGGCAGGCTTATCTGACTGGATGGAATAGATAATTTTGGCACCGATTTAAAGCCTTACTGAGCCCTTTTTTCATATGGAGAGGATCCAGTTGTACATGATCATTTCAACTATATTTGTTTAAATTGTTTCAGCCTCAAACGCTTAAGAACCCTTAGTCTAAATTTAAAGCCTTTACTTCAGTATTCTAACTTTAAGCAAAACAAATTAAATAAAAACACAAACAACAAATTAATTACAACTAAACAAAATAGAACTCCCATTGTGTTCCTTAATATATAATTTCTAAATGACAAAGCATCATGGAATTTGTATTTGCCCTAACTGCTAGAACGCAGCACTTCCCTAATGAATGCAACAGACTGAAAATAGTGAAACAGGGTTGCATCAGTTAAGGAACATGAATAAGGTTAGAAATGAATATAATGCCAAGGACACATACAATGAGAATCATAAAATAGCAGATAACCTTGGCCTTTTTTGTTGAACTATACCTTTTGTAAATGGGTTGCCATGTGTTTGTAAGTCATGCTTCGTTGACTTATTTCAACAATATAAAGTGCCAGCCCCAGTGATCTTCTCCAAGATGGTCCTCAGTAATGCACAGTTAAATTGACAAGACTGAAATATTGAAAGTCATCTCACCAACTAAGCGGTGCATTGTGCAGAGCTAGTGATTCACTACTTTCAGGAAAACACTGGGGTGGATCCTCATAATTTTTTGTGGGGTTGATTACTTAATATTACTTAAAAAGCTCATTGCAACTCACATACAAACTACTCAGTAGCTCAAGTCCTGAGAGTCACCTTGATTTTTCATAGGAGCAGGGGAAAAGAAGGATCAATAGAGATAAAATGTGGTCTGTGGGTGAAACAATAATATATATATATATATATATATATATATATTTACTCACAGAGTCCATTGCACACCATTCCAAATATTCCAAGCCCGGTGCTAGTAACCAGCAGTTTCCATGTAAAACACTTTCAAAAAGATGGTCAGCACTCCAGGTCTTTAAATAGACAATTTCATTTTATTCAAAGTCAAGTCGACGTTTCAGTCATTACTGACTTTCATCAGAACCCATGCAAATCGGTGTGGCAAGAGGACCCCTGTCGACAACAGAAAGAACCAAACGGAGGAACGAGAACCTGTGTCTGTATTGCGGGAAGCCAGGGCACCTGGTTTGTGTATGCCACGTCTTTGCGTACCTCTCTATGTTTCAACGGTGCGGCCTCTCACCTCTCCCTTCCGGTGTTGTTGCAGTGGGGCAATAAGTCCGTACCCCTACGCGCCATCCTGGATTCCGGGGCCAGCGAAAGCTTTCTGGACACTGACCTAGCGCACCGTGGGTGCTATGCTCTCTCTTCTCGAGTCTTCGTCGCCTCCTTCTGCTGGGGCTCCTACGCTACCAGCCCAATACCGTTGTTTTGCCTCCATTTTCGACCCTAAGAAAGCCGAACGTCTTCCACCACACAGACCTTATGACTGTCCGATAGACCTCCTCCCGGGGGCCCCCATACCGTTCGGTCGTATCTTTCCCCTCTCGGAACCCGAACTCAGGATCCTCAAGGAGTACATCGAGGACAACCTGCGGAAAGGCTTCATCCGACCTTCCACTTCCCCAGCCGGCGCAGGGATCTTCTTCATCGGGAAAAAAGACGGAGGACTTCGACCTTGCGTCGATTACAGGGAATTGAACCACATAACCATCAAGATGGCCTTGGAGGAGTGGCGGCACCTGCTGGAGGGAGCACAGTACCCCATCACAGTATTCACCGATCATCGCAACTTGGAATACCTTCGTACAGCCAAGAGTCTCTGCCCTCGGCAAGCCAGATGGGCGTTGTTTTTTACTCGCTTTCAACTCCATATCACCTACAGACCCGGGACCAAGAACGCCAAGGCTGACGCCTTATCCAGGTTATACGACTCCGTGGAGGAACCCGTCTCGTCACAAGACGGTATCCTGCAGTCCGCACACTTCTTGGGCATACAGACGTCCCTCATGGAGGACCTCCGCAGACACAGCCGAACCCTACACTCCGAACCAGAGACAGCGACTTGCAGGGCCTCTCAGGGCCTGTTCCTGAAAGATGGGTTGGTGTATGTACCCCTCCCAGCGAGACATACAGTACTCCACGCGGTCCATGACCTTCCTTCCTCCGGTCATGGAGGACACCGACAGACCCGGGACCTCGCCCAAAGATACTTCTGGTGGCCGACTATGTCGAAAGACATCGAGCAACCATGGCAAGACATCACAGTTGATTTCATCGTGGACCTACCACCCTCACAAGGCCACAACACAGTCATGGTGGTGGTGGATCGTCTCACAAAGATGGCACATTTCGTCCCCATCACTGCGTTACCCACCGCGGCCAAGACGGCCGACCTGTTTTTGCAATCCATCTACAGACTGCATGGGACTCCCCACACCGTGTTGTCGGACCGCGGTACCCAGTTCACGTCCCGATTCTGGAAGGCATTCTGTAAGGGACTGGGGATCCGTCGCTGTTTGTCCTCCGCCTATCACCCCCGTACCAACGGCCAGACTGAACGGGTGAACCAAATCCTGGAGCAATACTTACGCTGCTACGTCTCGCATCTCCAAGACGATTGGTTCTCCTTGTTGCCACTGGCGGAGTTCTCGTACAACAACCACCTACAACGGTCCATAGGGATGTCCCCCTTCAAAGCGGTTTATGGGTACAACCCGTCCTTTCTCTTCGACCTCCCATCCACCGAGGGGGTCCCTCCAGCCCGGGACCGTATCCAGCGCCTACAACAAACCGTCCCAGTCCTCAGAGCCGCGCTGCAAAAAGCCCAAGCACAACACAAGAAACAGTTCGACAAGCACCACCGGCCACATGCCCCTCTTCAAGTGGGCGACAAGGTGTGGCTCTCCTCCAAATACATACCCACGCGGACACCCTCCAAGAAATTGGGTCCCACCTATCTAGGACCCTTCCTCGTCACCGCTTTGATCGGTAAAGCGGCAGTCCGGCTCCAGCTCCCTGCCTCCTGGGGTCTTCATCCCACGTTCCACGTATCCTTGGTGAAGAAATGGGTCCCTCCCAGGGACGCCTGTGGAAGCACCCCTCCTCCGGTCCTGGTGGACGACGACAATGAATATGAGGTGGAAAGCATCCTGGACTCACGCATTCGCAGGGGTCGTTTCGAGTACCTCGTACTTTGGAAGGGATTCGGCCCGGAGGAACGGTCCTGGTAACCCCTGGCCAACGTTCACGCCCCTGCTAGGATCCGATCCTTCCATCGCACCCATCCGGGTCGTCCCGTTCCCCGTCGCGCCCGGGGGTCGCTCGTACGGGGGGGGCATGTCAGACCCGGCGGGGACCACCTACCTCGCTGCGGGGTCCTTCCGCCCGGACCACGATCCCCGTCGGCCGGCCTCCTCGCGACATGGCCGCACGGTCCCAGGACCGTGCGCCACGCCGAGTCTTGGGTCCCGCGTCGCGGGAACCGTCAGGCAGGAGGTCTACTCCTGCCCGCGGACCTCCCGATCACAGCGTGGCCCTGCCTCGTGGCAGGCCGCGCTCCCGGCCTCGGTCTGCGTGCACGGAGTGCCGCACACGCGCCGCGCTCTCGGAGAGGAGGGGGCGGGGCTGAGCCCCGTGATGCAACCTCCCTCTCCACAGCCACCAGAGGGAGGGGGAGGAGATAGACACGGCTCTGTCTACCTCCCCTCAAGTGTAGCACTTAGGGTGGGAGGGGATCAGGTGACAGGGGTGGATAACTCATTACCTGCCCCTATATAATCCCCACAAGCCTCTGCACCAATGCTTCTTTGTTAAGCTTCCTCATAGCGTATGACCTCCCTGTATTCTTTGAATCCCTGGTATCTTGACTATTTGGCTTTCGTCCCACGTTTATGCTGTCTGCTGCCTGCCTTGACCTTTGGACCGTGACCGCGACTCTTCTATTGGATTTGCCCCTCTTTGTACTGCGTACTGGACTTTGTGTAGTGGTGCCTGCGCCACGCTCCGCACCCCCCCACCTGACACATATAAACAGCACTTGCATGTATAGGTCACTTGAATGAGACATACAAACCATATATTTGCAGCTATACATAAATAATGTATGGAAACATAGCATAGCAGGTATAGATCAACAGAATAACGCACAAACCCAGCTTTGCAAGTATAGATCAATTGGAAATCACATATAAACTCAGCATTAAAGGTATAAATTAAAAACCACTAAATTACAGGCATAGATCACACATTGCACACTCCAAAGGCCAGCCCTGGCATCCACATTGCCCACATAGAACCTGACAGCACATAGATTACACACACAGATTACAGCCCACCCTGTGCTATCTTTGTCCCATAAACACCCTGTTTGTGCCATCTTTGCCTTGTCACTCACTCATTCACTCTTTCATTCACACAATTCATCCGCACAATCATTCATTCACTCACTCCCACAATTCATCCACACAATCATTCATTCACTCACTCATTCACACAATTCATCCACACATTAATTCATTCTTTCTCTCACTCATTCTCATGCTTTAGTTATTTCAATTTTCTTACTATCCCCCTTCTCGCTATCTACCCCCTCTCCCTCTTCTCACGATCTATCCCCTCTCCCCCTTCTCGCTAACTACCCCCTCTCCCCCTTCTTACTATCTACCCTCTTGCCCCCCTCTTTATAGTTTCCACGAGCGACCACTCTGTACCTCTCTTTCACCTCCACTCCCTGCCGCCTGGGTGCCATGCACACAGTGCATCCGCCTCAGAACGGCCTTGGCCTTGGTGATAGGACGGCCGTCTAGCAAATCAATTTTAAACTTATTTGAAATGCGTTATTCTGGATTTTTTTTGTTATTCTGTCTCACTATTCAAATAAACCTACCATTAAAATTATAGATTGATCATGTCTTTGTCAGTGGGCAAACTTACAAAATCAGCAGGGGATCAAATATTTGTTTTCTTCACTGTAGTGATGTTAACATAATGTTCAAAATAACATGCAAGAATATTTCCCTTTTCTCTACACTTTTACACTGATTCAATCCAGACCTCTGTATGTATAAGAATCTAAAATAATCTTGTCTTGTTAATTAAACACATTGCTACTTTGTTAATTTATAATAACTTTTACCATTACAAATTTGAATCTAAATATGTACTTTTTCTCACAGTAGCACTGGTGAAATATTTATGGGTGCTAATTAATAAGTTTAAATATCTAGCATGGTCACAGTTTTTAGGAAAATGTTTGGCAGAGTAATAGATGAAGGACATCATGTTTTACACTAACTAAGATCTCATGGGGAGATGTCATCATCTGTATGTGAGTCTGCTGAATACCTTACCAAGCCCAGACTATAGTTTTTGGTCGTTTCAGGTCCTAGATCATTAAGCTCCTAGAAAAGTCTAGGTTTTTAGGGGAGGAAAGAGGGACACAATTATCCAAGGAACACTTATATTTGAGAAACATGTCTAAGGTGACAAGTAGTCATCATGATGACTACTATGATGTTCACAATGCCAATATTAATCAGAAGGCCCATGGCTCATGACTAGCCTGCATCCGAATAGAATGATTCCTTCCAGTGCTCTGTATTTTAAAAAGTCTTATTCTTTGTTGTATTAATATCATGTTAGAAGCAATATCCTGTTAAATACAATATGAAGCAACCCTTTCCTAAACATTATTTGACTTAGTTTGAAGGTTCATCCAGCACAATTAGTTGGTATACAAAATACATAAAAATATCTACAAGTTACAGACAAAACTGCTAGTTTTACAACAAAAAAAACCAACTAGCTTTGAGCAAGGCCCTCCACTTCAGAATATGATAGGCATAGGTCAAATATAATATTAATAATGATAATAATCCTCAAATTAAAATTATTAGCTTTTTGGTATTAATAAAATCATGAACATATCTGCATAACATTTTCTATTAGAATTAAGAATGCTATTTATCATGTGATCTTGTAAAATTTACACCTAATAAATTATATAAAATCTGCTTTTACACCTTGCTGGTTTAAGAGGGTGTAGAAATTCCAGGGAATATTTGATAGAAGCAAAAGCAACATATGCATTAACAGCTAATTTTTGCACATTTTTTATAGCCATTTCTCACTTTATGTCATTTTCCCCTCGCTCTCTGTGGTGGTCTGCACGTTCTGCCCACTCATGTAATCTTAAATGAAAGCTGTGAGAGCCACTTGACGTTTCTTTATCCACGAGGAAATCAATGTAAAGGCCTCTGAAAAAGCTTTGCATATTTCCAATTATTTCACCTTTAATGTCTCCATAGAGTTGTTAGGGATAAGGACATCCTACACACCATGTATATCAATTAGAAGACAGTATGAAAGTGGTTCTGGGGGCAATGTGTACTGTTCAGAAAGCAAAGGTACAAAGAGGTACAAATACTATTTTTGGTATTTTGTGAAACAAAATGGAGATTACTTCATTTGAGGCACTTCAAAACAAAACAGCTATGGGAACATTTTGGAACAGAATTACAGAATTAAAAGTGGGCTCTGTAATAAAAGAAGAGGTGGAAAAGACGGCTAACCTTTTGTAAAAGATAAAAGAATACTTTCATGTATTTTGTTATTACTTATAACCCAACAGTCCTGTTTTCTTGTAGGACAATCACAATTTTCAAATACTGTCTTGATGTCCTGGGTAAATGCCCCACTGCCCTGCTTTTTTGGGAAGTGGGGACTATGAGCTGATTAGGAAGACCTTCTGATCATATTTTTATTAGAGAGAGAAATAATGCATGAAAACATTATGAGACTTTTTTGCTGCATTTTAGAGCAGGGCATGTAACACAAGTGAGAAGAAAACAGAAAAAAATATATGTTTGAAACTAAGTTTTAATAATCTTCGTGGTGTTTTTTCCCCCAGAACAACCAGTAACTGGTAACTGGACAGTTGAGGATAATGACAGTCCTTTGTTATAAAGTGGATACTAAAGCTAAAAGAATAATTAAGCTACATAACATTTGTTTATATTTAAGCATCTCTAAACATGATCTTTTGTAGTACGCTAAAATAGAACCTTGTTGCCCTGTTTCTACATTGCCCTCTTTGTAAATAATATTAACATTGCAAAGCCCTGCTGCTGCACAACTCCAACACTAGCTGTTTTGATTATAGTTGACTCTTTCCATAATATTCATTATTCAGATGAATATGACTTTACCTGCATTAGTAACCATGGGGTTTTTAAAAGGGAAACGTGTGCCTTTAATCTTTTTTCCATGAGCTGGCACCTTCTGGCCTGGGGGCAGGTAAAGCCAAGTGGCCCCATTGGCAACTTTCTCTTCTTCCAGTAGCTCACATATGCACCTGCACGCATATTCACATACACATTCACACAAACTTATGCCAACACACATGCACACTCATACTTGCGCACACATATTTTCACTAACACACACTTAAACATACTTACACACATTTACACACTTATTAGGCTGGGTAATTCAGACTAATCTTGATGTTTCTTCTTTGCAGGAAGATTTAGACAGAGTTGGGGACTGGGCGTGCAAGTGGCAGATGAGGTTCAATATAGAGAAATGCAAAGTTATGCATTATGGTAAAAATAATAAACTACCAATGAGAAGGATTTAGGAATAACGGTTGACAACAGACCTGACAGCAGTGCTCAATGCCAGCAAGCAGCTGCGAGAGCCAATAAGGTTTTGGCATGCACAAAAAGAGGTATTGATTCAAGGGAGGAGGGTATTATCTTGCCTCTTTACAGGTCATTGGTAAGACCTCACCTTGAGTATGCGGTACAATTCTGGGCACCGGTCCTTAAAAAGGACATTATGGAATTAGAAAGTGCAAAGGAGGGCTACAGAATTTATAAGGGGATTGGGAGATACTAGTTATGAAGAGAGACTAAAAAAGTTAAAATTATATATATATATATATATATATATATATATATATATATAAACAGCGTCTCAGAGGGGATATGATAACATTATATAAATATATGCAGGGCCAATATAAAGAGCTCTTCAGTGACCTGTTCATTAACAGAAATGTACAAAGAACAAGAGGTTATCCTGCGCTGCGGGAGATCTGGATCTTAGTCTTGTAGTCAGACCACTATTTGAGGTCTGATTAGAAGACGGCCTTCAGTACAAATGATCTAGTTGATTTTTATTTCCTCAATTACTCCATTGAGAGCTTTGGCACACTAAGAAGGCCAATCACTCAATAAGGCAATACATTAGTATCTGTTTACCTTTGATATTTTGGACAACTTTCTTTTCTCAGGCACTACACTGAGCTGATTCTGTATGGCAATACGAAAAAAGTCAGTTACTCAGACTTTCATTAATTACGTGTCTGGCTAGGTGATTAAGGCTAAGCAATTCTATTGCTGACCGCAAGTGGTGATATGTATACATGCGAAATCAAAATCTATATCTATACTTAACCATATGCAAAAATTGTATCATGACTATATGTATGCTGACAATAAATATTGGTGTATTAAACTGTATAAGGCAGTCTGGGTTATGTAGTCATGATTCAGGTCTTCAAATGCCTGCCATGATTGCTAATTCACACTGAAAAACTGAATTTCAAACCTATGGGGTCGTATACATTTATTCAACTTGGGGATTTTTGAATAAACCACTTTTTAATAAATATTATGAGAAAACCTCATATACAGTGATTTATTTTCAGCTAACAATCTGTATGGAAATGACACCTATATGCGTAGGCTCTATCAAAATTAATCAACATCTGATCATCTGCATTGCACCATCACACACAAATGACAATTCTGATATATGATCTGGTAAGATCTGGTAAGGTCTTAAATATTCTAGCTGCCAAAGATCTTTCCTAAGAAAAAGAGAACTTTGTGAAAAATGCCTCAATAAATATATTCCAGAAAAAAATATAGCAGAAATAAGTTTTACAAACTAGAGATGTCCCTAGTGAGTTTTCTCTGCATATATAAATAAATATTAAAGCCAGTCTCAGATTACATATGTTTATTGCATTAATCCACAGATGAATCATTTATAGAAGAAAGGATATATCAGAGAGCGCTATGAAAAGCTGTTTTATACGCAGTTTCTTCACACTTTTTTTTTTTTTACGTATTACATGATTGAAGGTAACTACAGTTTTGCTATAAAGCTGAGATTTTTAATTATATGCATACTTCAAAAAGCAAAATTCTAAAAGCTATGCATTTACATTAATGCACATTTTTTTGTATATTTTTTTTCTGTGGTCAGACTGCAATACCAGAGTTTAAAAAAGAAAAATAACCATTTCTGAAGACAATTATATTTATTGTCAGATTTGAATAATTTCTTTAATTCTAACCAATGAACTTGCTAACAATTAACAATATTGACAAACTGAATTGCTGTAATTGTTCATGCTATTGTTATCGTTGTCTACAGTGCAATGCACTCCTATGACTTACATTAAATAGGCATTACAATAACATAAACTGTGGCTGCTCAGGGGAGAGAACACTGTTAAAACTCTCAGCTTGGAAAAACACTTACCAGAAAAAAAGTATACGTTTGTTTGTATAGCACCAAAAGGTTCTGTAGCACTGTTACAACAAGAGACAATTTAAAATTGACAATAATATTATCACACGTTAAGACATATCAGTAAATACATAGAGGAAGGACCTGTTCCTGGAAGCCTACAATCTTTTGTTTGATCAACTGAATTGGAACTGGATTGTTGGCCAGTGCTTGTTTCAGATACACTGTTTTGAGCCACCAGGGGGACTCAAGCTAACTGGGTAAATACTGCTTTATTTTATTCTATACTGTAATCACTTGATTATGGTCTTTTCTTTGTAAACCGCAAGGCAAACTTTCTCCAGGAAGGGACAGGCACAGAACTAATCTGGAACTCAGAACTCTGAACTAAATCTAAATTTGGAACTCAGACTCACTATCATAGTCCCAATGAAAACCTGATAAATTCAAAATTGATTCATGCAATGCAAAAAAAAAACAATAACAAAAAAAACCAAGTGAAAATAATTAATAATGAAACACAAGCACCCCAACAGTGGTTTCATGATACAGAGGTGACACTTTCACTCTTGCGTCTCTCTTCCTCCACTAGGAGAACCTTGAAGCTATACACTGCTTCTCATCATTGCTGGAAGGCTCCCACTTTTATATCTTTTAGCAATACATGAAAGTCTATATAATTATCTGTCTACCTGATCACGCTCATTTACTTTTGTTTAGAAATAGTGTGGTTAGTTAATAATCAAGATTCTCATGCTGTGATCCCTGTCCTTTCAGTCAGCGTTCTCAAGCTCCCAACATTCCAGGTTCAAGGAACTGTTTTTAGCTAGTTACTAGAACATTCTACATGACATAATTTCCTCAACAATTAACCCTTTACACCAATTCTCTTCTGGGCACTACAGGCTTTTGTCCAACTTGTGTGCTACTGCCAACTCGCATGCATTTCCAGAATAGTTAATAGACCTATCTTTTCAGGCAAGAAGAGAAATGCATTAACACTGTGAGTTCCAGAGGCAAACATTCAGAAATGAAATCCCTGCCAAACAAAAACATCTTGAACAATGAACAATGACAAAACTCACCTTTGTCGATACATCATACTGGGTGATATGCATTAACCCACTGCCTGCTAGAGATGCATAAATAAATGCTTTTGTTATTTGTCTATAAGCCATAATATTTCCTCTTGTCTATAGTAATACTTTAAAAATGTGTTATTATATTATCAGGTACTGGGTGGTTTAGCGTTGTAATGTAGCCTACAGTCCATATTTTGCTGTTCTTTTACTGGTCAGAGAGAACATTTTGTCTACTGTAAATCATCATATATTTCTAAAGCAACCAGAATTAAAATGTAGCAAAGACCCTTCAACTGTTAAAGCAATTTAATTAGCCATTTATATGCAAAGAGAAGACCATTGTGAGTGTGCAGTATTAGAAGATTTTCAAATCCAGCTAATCAAAAAAACAGAATCGGTGTTGTTGCTGTAAAATATGCTTTATATACCTTGGCTGCTTTCAAGGGAAGGCATAGACCAGGGGCGTCCAACATGCAGCCAGGGCAACCGATCTTACGCGGGCTGCACCTCGAGCCCTGCTACTTACCTGTGGGAGGGTCTTCTGTACTGCATAGAGGAAGCGGAACCTAGCAGAGTTCACGTGACATCACATGACTCTGCTCCAGTCCTGTTTCCTCTGTGCAGTACCAGAGAACGCAGAGCAGCCCTCTGCTGTAGTCTGTGAGGAACTGCAGTGCAGGTAAGGGGGTGTGGAGGGTGTTTGAGTGAGTATGTGTGATTGAGGGAATTAATCTGTGAATGAATGAGTATATGAATGAATGAGTGTGTGTGTGATAGCATGGATGTGTAAGTGCTGCAACCTAGGCACGATGTGACCGTGATTGCTGTTAGCAATCACACTCCTATCATGCCAAGTCAGCCAGTACATGCTGAAACCTAGCTAGCTGCCCCCCTTGTGCATTGATGCTGCCAGCAGTATAGGGTCTGCACATCACTTACAGCCACCCTGTACCAGTATGTACTGGCTGACTTGGCATGATAGGAGTGTGATTGCTAACAGCAATCACAGTCCCATCATGCCTAGGCTCCAGCATTTACTGGTTGGATGTGTAAGTGCTGGAACCTAGGCATGATGGGACTTTGCTGTTAGCAATCACACTCCTATCATGCCAAGTCATCCAGTACATGCTGAAACCTAGCTAGCTGCCCCCCTTGTGTATTGATGCTGCCAGCAGTATGGGGTCTACACATCACTTACAGCCACCCTGTACCAGCATGTACTGGCTGACTTGGCATGATAGGAGTGTGATTGCTCACAGCAATCACAGTCCCATCATGCCTAGGTACCAGCATTTAGGTACCAGCAATCACACTCCTATCATGCCAAGTAATATTGCTATTTTTTTTGTCCAATTGTGGTGTGTTTCCTACTTTTATAAAAAGTGTGAGTTTTTATTATTATTTATAAAGGTGGGGGTCATTTTTGGTTTTGACTAAGTGAACTGTGAATGTTTTGGTCCAGAATTTTCATTTTGGTGCATCCCTAGAATAAATAGAAGTATTTCATTTTTAATTATCCTGAATTTGTAGTCACAAACCTTTCTAGGCCCAGAAATCAGTGAGAGGAAAAGTAAAGGTTTTGTGTCATTTACTTTATTTTAATCTGCATATTTTATTAAAGGCCATATTTTCTCACATTGAAAAATGAGTGTGGCCCTCGCACGTATACAATTCTGATGAAGTGGCCCACTGCAGAAAAAACTTGGACACCCCTGGCATAGACCAAACCAAATTTACAGTAAATAATTATGCTATTTGAGTACATACATTGGTTACAACTTAGTTACAAGCTTGCTGTATATGCAGACATAATATTAACAAACTATAACCATAAAAATCATCTAGCTGCCCAACAAAAAGACCAACACACAGTTAATTTCACTGATATCAAAGAGTTTAGGTCCTGTGAGGGTGCCACAGATGAATTAGCTCTCCGAGTTAAGGGAAATCTGTTCAGAGTGCGGGATGGCTTCTATGACTGCAAAAAAAAAAAAGTAAAAAGTAAAAAAAAAAACACCACAAGACAAGGGTTAGAGGACATGGGAAGCCAGATGAAACCAGACAAAAAATATACACCCCACTGTACCTTCCACATGTATATCTATTGGTCTATGAATAAAGTAAATGTATATTAAACCATAAAGTATAATAAATGTTAAACCATATACCATAAAATTTGAGGTATAATATGGACCTGTGTATAATACGCACATATAATTTTATATCCAATTTTTCAGGAAAAAAGGAAGTACTTGCGTACAAAAAATGCGCACACCAGATCAGGTCATTGGCAGATTTACACATTCCTTAATTACAATAAACATGTTTATAAAAATGTTCTAATATTTATGTTTACCATAATAATTATATTTTTATTCCATGCAAACAATTCTGTTCTGATTCCAGTGAAAAAAGGATAGGATGAGTACACACTTTTAATTATCTTTCTTATTATGAGTGATTTCATGTGGTGTCAAATTATCGGAGTCTAGAAATAACACACTTTCCTGCTAATTTTTAAAGGCTGGTGTAATTTTTCAACACATCTTGCAAATTCAGACGGACATAAGCACACGGATGTGTTTGCCCAAACCCTTTTCATTATTCTGAGGAGTTTTCCCCTAACAGTGTGTTATAATTGTACATTGCAATTCCACAGGCATGCCGATAGCCGTGAGATTCATTCATGTTTTCAGCCAATAATTTTCTAGCTAGTGTAACCTTGAGAAGGTCTCTTGTGTTTTTTGAATAATAAACAATATACTTGGAACACGGTGCATAAGTAATATATGTGTCGGATTTCCAAACATTATAATGACACATTATACTTTTTTTTTTTTAATGTGACTTATGATTTACATTTTTTGTTATTCATGAAAGTATTATGTATATAGGGTCAGGCAACCCTCTATTTCAATACCGTGTTTTAAAGGTGCTGTTCCACTAAACAGCTCCCTATATACTTTTGTTATAGCCTACATGGACAAAATCTTATTAAATGTGGCATAGACAAAAAATTCCTGAGCTGACAACAAATATCAGCATAGCTTGAGTGCTTTCATGCACAGAGGCCCAGGAGTTCCATGTCTAAATTGATATTCACTGTCACGGATCTGGCCTCTCCAGTGGCCCCGGTGATGGAGGGTTCCGTCACATTCACTCTTAGGGAGAACCCCCAACAAATCCCCAATGGCAAATATGCATTGTGTTTGCTTCTTGATTTCTATTATGGGTATATGGCTGAAATAATAATGGCGTTTTTGCCTCTGTACACAAGTGATTACACAAGTGATGAGCCACAACTCTGACCAGTACGTAGGGAAGAAAACCCTCTTGTTGTGGTGTGGTGGCAGCAACTAGGTCCAAAAGCCACCACTCCAAAAAAGTGTGGATTCCAAACCCACTATGGGATTCCAACCCACTATGAAAAAAAACCAAACAGTAGAAGAAACAAAACTATGACAAACAGAAGATTAACTGACTTTGAAATGACAAAGCAAAACATGAGAGTGAAGTAAATTGGCAAATACATTGCTTAAAAAACTTTTCTTGATGCTTAGAAGAATACAAAAAATGTTTCAATAGCCAAGCACCATGCAATGGAAGCCACATTAGGTAAGATTAGACAATTTGCAGATCTCTTCATGCCGAAGGAGGTTTGGCATGCAGAGATCTGGAAGTCTCTACTTTTTACAGATATTTTTATTGAAGCCGGAGGTGCAGTGCTCCAATGTGAAGACGTGAGGGTGCTCCAAAGTACTTGAGTAAGAGCCCCAGACATTAGCCTAAAGGGGACCAGATTTTCTTGGTCCTCCTCAAAGTGAGGCGAGGAGGACCATATTTTGTTGCTACTATGTATACGTACATATACTGCATTTATATAATTGCAAAAAAAACCTCCTAATATAATACTTTAGAGACAAAGGAACTTGAAACATGCTTCTGCTTCTCAAAGTATCTTGTAACAACATTTCACTGTGCTCCCTAGTGTGCAGTTGTAAAAAAAAAACAAAAAAACAATGTATTAAAAAGGACATTTGAGGTTTTCCAGTGGTTGCCACTAATAAGTCTTTTTTCTGCTAAGCGCCATACAGCAGCATCAGGAAGTTACTGTTATTGATGTTTTGCAGGGATGGGGAAACAAAGCAAGTTACTTACATCTTAATGACTGCACAGGCCACCAGTGTTGGGATTTCTCTCTGTGTTGTAGCTGTTATTTTCATGAGATTGTTGTTTTTTGACAGGCACCAAGTGTATGCTGTTAATAACTAAATCATATGCTAGACTAACTGCTTGAAAAGTTTCGACATAGACTCATTTTATGGCACGATGAGCCTTGTCTTGTGTTAAGTATAGCTTATTCCATACACCATGTATGCTAAAATGACCCCTTTGTATTAACCATTGCTAGTTCTGCTTAAAAAAAGGTGATATAAACACAGAATAGGACCTGCAAAACTGAATAGACCACCAGACATATTGGGACACATTTTCCACAAAATTTAAAATTTTTTGTAA